>CM035153.1:85477912-86077912 GCA_020205615.1 Panax quinquefolius
TCGAGCCTCGCGGGTCCCGTCGTCTCGTAGTACGTGCACTCATACACTGTAATGTCCGCTCAAACTTGCAAAACTTCAATCCGAGCATCCGAACGAGGTATATCTGACCTTCTTCGGACCGCTTGTGTCGAGAGTTACGTAATAACATGGATTAGAGGTTATACGAAGTCAGGAAGAGGGGTCTATGCCCATGGTCTTCAAGCTTCAAATTCTATCCAAAGTACTGCCACGCGTAATAGTCACTCGGGATTGTCAATCCTCGGCTCTTGTGGGACATTGTTGGATGTATGTATGTATAAAATGTTGAGACGACGTGCAGGTGTTGAAAGAACAAGATGACGTTTGACTCCTCACCGGGGTTATCGTCGGTTTAAACGGAAAGTAGACGTTGCTCAGGGTTACAGCTAAGATTGGACTACTTGTTGGTATGTCGTGATATCATCTTGTTGAGATGGTAAGATGACGTTGTGACTCCTCACCGGGGTTATCGCCGGTTTAAGCGGAAAGCAGACGTTGCTAAGGGTGACATCTGAGATTGGACTGCTACTTGTTTGTATGTATCACTGTCATCTGTTTATGTTCCTGTCTGCCCGTTGTCAACTCTGGGTCTGAGGTGTGTGTGCCTCGACAGTATGTCTAAGGTTGAAGCTGATTGCATAGGTTTGAAAGAAGCATATCTGGGGTTATTGTCGGAACCACAATGGCATCTCTTGGGGCTATCACCAAGGATGGGGTTGCTACTCCCAGTTTTATCTCTGGGATTGGAACTGAGTGTCGCGGTGTTATCGCTGAGACAGAACTGTCCTTTTCGGTGTTGTTGCCAGTCTTTTAATCTGCATATCTCGGGGTTATATCCGAGATTGGAAATGACATTCCCGGTGTATGTTTCGGGTTTGACATGATGTTCCCAGTTTGTGTTCCGGGTTGGAACTGAACTTCCGGTAGTACCCAAAATAGATGTAACCTGTCTTTCAGGGTTATCTCCAAAAGACGAATCTACCCTCTTGTAATGTTAGTAATAGGAGTGCAGAAAATTTTGAGTGTCTACTGATGCCCCTCTTTATCATATTCATGCAATGCAAGGCATGGATAAGATAAAGAATACTAGACACTTGAAATGCAAGCAAGATAAACATGATGCTATATGCAGCAACATGATGCAAATGCATGTAGAATGCATGAATGATTGTCAGGTAATCCTGTTGGGATGACAATCAGTGATGGCTTGGACCTGCGATCTAAGTTTCCAAGGATGTTGATGTTGGGGCTATCACCAAAGTCTTGTAGACACTGGCTTATATTCCATAGAGGTACCTCTTGTGTGTAAGAGATCTGTGGGGATAAAGCTTTGTCCGTTTGAGGATGTGTATAACATATTCCCTCATTCTGTCAGAGTTACTGCCAACAGTTTGTTGTTATCAGAGTTGCCTGATCTTCACTGATGTGTGTATCACCGAATAAATCCCTATTGGATGGATTGTCAAGGCTGCTTAACCTTCATTGATGTGTGTATCAATGGTAGCATTGTGTTATAGCCCTTGCTAGGGAAGGTTGCTTCGATGGGTTTACTTGCCATCGGCTGACATGATGTCAAGACTGCTTAACCTTCAATGATGTGTGTATCAATGGTTTCATTGCATTGTAACCCCCATCAGGGATACGTAGATGCTTGAAATATGCGCGTTGTGACCCCCGCCAGGGATACGTAGATGCTTGATAACTTCGGCGTTGTAAACCCCGTCGGAGAGGTTTGATATTTCGTGGTTTTGCGTTGTAACCCCCGCCGGGGAGGTTTTAAGGTTGTGACCCTGTAATGACGGCATCTGACCTTTGTGGGGTATTGCCGAGAATGATTTGTGAAAGCTAAACTCATTGGTATAGTATACAGTACATTTAAGCGAATACCTTTGAGACGACGGAAGTTTAACTCTGACCGACGAGAAACCAAGATTTCAGGCTATTCCGCTCAATCGCGTAGCACTTTTATTCCTGATTTGGCCTTTTCAGCTTGTGAGACCTCCTTTGCAACTCTAACTGGAGCGAGCTGGAGGTATGGGACCCATGTAGGAGTGTCGCAGTGTGTACTGCGAGTCATGAGTTAGCCTCTGCGCGCCAACCGCACTCTATGTATAAAGCGATGGTTGCTTTTTATAAGTCATTTTCAAGTTGCGCAGCGAAGGAAATTTGAGAGCTTTTCTTCAGATCTGCTGAGTTCAGGCAACTTTCTGTATATTCTGCCACCGTACAAGCATTCTTCACTGTCATGGTAACACATGTATGTATTTTTTTCCAATTTCTATACGTTGGAAAATGACTTATCGCATGAAATGCATTTAGACACATAGTAGTGAATATGCATGCTGATATGACTTGATAAAAAATATTCAACATAGCAAATGTTAGTATTAAACCATGCTAAATAAACGAGGTATGAAGTTAGATCTTTAATCTTCCTTATTTACTATTGATGAGGAGTCAACGAGTCTAATGTTAATCTGCATTTGATATAGGTTCCCTGCTTCACACAGCCTCGAGGGAACTGGTTTAGCATCCACTCTATGTATCAGGCTTTGCATGATGACTACAGAGCGATCGTCCATGGCTAGGGATTCGGGAGGTTCTTCTCCATTCTACCCCGACGCTGTCCCTGGGGTTACCTCAAGGCATTGTCTGAGCGGTGGTTTCACTGTTCGGTCACTCCATTTCTTTGGGCTGCGAGGTGATGATGACGCCGATGGATTGGCGCTTTTCACCGGACCCATGTCTTTTGATCTCGCATATCTGGGGTTATCTCTAGATTGAAATGACATTCTGTGTGTGTTAGGGTTTGAGATGATGTTCTCGGATTTGTATTGGGTTGGACCCGAACTTTCGATAGTATTCGAGAATGGATGTAAGTCGCCTTCGTGGTTATCTCCAAAAGACGAATCTACCCTCCTGCAATGTTAGTAATAGGAGTGCAGAAAATTTCGAGTGTCTACAACCAGATCTATAGCCAAGAACCTCCAAGACTATTTCATCTGTGTTCTTCTCAGATCCTTCTTCTCTATATTGATCTCGCTTTTTTTTCATCAACTCCTATTAAAACACATGGATGTAAGAAGGCATATACAGTTAATTACAATCATTAACATAGAAAAGGCTGGATTTTAAACAAATAGATACGAAAGTTACCCAATTCTCTTCTGCCACTTTGGATGACCAACCCTTTTTCTCTGAATAATGCGTACGTTTATACAAATCAATCATATCACAAGGATCTCCATTTAGCTCCTTTTGAGACTAGGATAAGAAAAAATGTGCCAAATACATTAGAATTATGCATCAATTAAAGGTTATTTTTTTTTGCTAAATTTAAACTATATTAAAAGGAAGAAAAAAGATTACAACCATATTTGGCTTGATTGCCCCAATTACCTCATAGCAGTCCCTAGCATACAATGTCTCTTCACATAACTTCTTTATTTTACATTACAAACTAATTAAGTTTTAGTTATATGCATATGTGTATTTAGGAAATTATAAATCAAACTTCATGATTCTATCTTCAAGTTACAATATAAGATTTACTAGGATATTTCCAAAACTGTTATGACAGTTGTTACTGTCAGCTGCTACTGCCTAAAGGCAGCAACTCTTACTTCTTAGTTGTTACTGTCTTTATTCTTTTTAACAAATTTTTTTATTAATAATACTTGGACAAAAATGAGAAGAAACTACTATAGAGATTAGTTAAAAGATGATGTTAAGTTTAGCCACAATCTGCTCGAGTGTTGTGCTCAATGGCTATGTGCCAAGTCCACAAGTCTGTCTACATGAACACATTTTAGTTTAATTTGACTGGTGCAATTAATGTGTCAATTGACCACTAAAAGTTGTATGTTACTGTTCACCAAGCTATTTATTCAATGTTTTTATGATTAAAAGGTACACCCTAAGATATAATTATTCCTTATCATTAAACTTTTATCTAAAAAATCCTAATTCTTTGCACATTCCACATGCAAGGCCATTAGCCAACCATGTTGCTTCAGTTATGGAATTAGGCAGCCCAAGCACCAAGGGTTCTTTCATAATCAATTTCTCAGGTTTTCTTTTATGAAATTTTTGTCCTCAGGTTATCTCTTTTGAAAAATATTCCAAAAAGACTTATTCTACTTGAAGATGCAATTAGAAAAGTCTAGACAATGCATAAATTGTTTGACATAAGAATGTAGTGAATCATGTTGGGGGTCACAAGTTGTGGGCGTTTGATCACATTTTTCCGCCAGCCTACAAAAAATAACCAAAATATCAAATAATTAACTGGTCATTTACTAATAAAAATTGTTTTTTCGGGTGGCCAAAATAAATAAATTATTATTTATTAGAAATTTATTTCTTAAGAATTTATCATAGTTAATTATCATGGTAAGAAAAACATTCTACTTCTTCCGATGGCCTTCAAGTTTTATTAATGGAATACTTTGAGTACTTCCTACTGTCAGTACTACGTTAGCCACCTCCACTACTTATATTCACACTCCATGAGACTTATAATAGTATGCCTCATAAAGATAGGCAACCTTGTTGATGCATGCCTAGGCAGGCCAGGACACGATAAGTTACTTAAACTTGGTGTTGTGGTGATTGGTTTGATCTGGTCGTGCATCACAATACATCCCCATCATTTTTATGTCTTCAGCATAGAAGATCATCATAAGCCTTGTCAAGGTATATTGAAAGATTCTCCACAACACCAGTGAATTCACACTTATGAGTTCACTTATATCTCTATATTCTCACTGTGTCTTCATTTGCACATTTCTCCAAAACTAAGCAGCAATCTCAGCCTTCTAGAAGTCCTTGCAGTATATGAACAACCATGGCTTTCTCAGAAACAACTGTAGACTATAAGTCTATTATAGGTCATCAGAGAATGAATAGTTATTTTGACTACTTTGGCTAATTACACTTCTAATTACAGGAAGTACTCCACAGCCCAACCTATCTCCTCTAGCTATATATAAAACAATAGCAGTCCAAAACATTTACAAAACATGAATAATCAAGCAATTCTTTTGATTATCACATAACTCAATAACATGGAAATCTCTACTACTGAACATACTTGACATGCAATGTAACACTATTCTATACTAACCACTTTATACCCAAAATAAGTCAATACATCCACTTTATACCCAAACCATAGCAGACCCATAGAAGTAGAAAAGTAGGATAACATTAACCCAAAGTTTACCAAACAAATCCCAAATAGATCTAAATTGGGGCAACATAAACCCTTCCAGCAAAACAAGATCCAAAAAACTCCCATAAGACCCCACTTCCATATCCCAAAACAAGATATATTTAATTAAAGGTTATTAGAATGAAAGTAGTACAAAAGTACAAGTTTAGAACACTTACAATCTCGTGTCGACGAACAGTAAATGGCTTTCTGCCTGAAAAATATGGAGCTCTCACCTGTCTTCTATTCCCACCATTCACATAACTTGTGTGCTATAAAAACAAGAACAATGACATTATAAGCAATGTTACAAACTTATAGCTATAACCTAAACACTGAACCTTAACATTTAAACATGTTAAGTTTTTGTATTATTACCTTAAATTTAGGTGTTGCAAAATAGTCGCACAATGCTTCCCAATTTTTTTTACAAGGACAAAAAGAAGGCTTGTTATTCTTAGCCTTTACCAAAGTTGCAAACTTCTTGTAGTGCATATGCAACTTGTAACGCTTTTGTCGGCTACTAGATTTTAGCCTATCAATCAAACATTGTTTCACTCCTGGAGCATCAACATTAACATCTATGTGGATCTACATATTATATTAGCATATTTTAGATGACGAGAAAACTAAATTGATAAAATAAAAAAGTTATTAGTTTCGAAATATACATTTATATGATCAAAGCTTGGTTCCAAACTATTTTCCTCATCTACGTCTTTTCACCTTTTGGGCACTGGAAGGACATCTCGAGTTACTACGCCAATTTGACTTGCAAGCTTTGCAGATTCATCTCCATTTATAGATCTTCCTATAAATGGATCCACGTTGATCTTCATTTTGCTCCATGAAGCAACAAATGACTTCATAATCCCCTTGCCCATTGTTGGACCACGACTCCTTTTCTTAGAGCTAGCTGTATGAACATTACATAATTGTTATAGTATTTGTTTTGCATACATTATAAATAGGATTATTAGTTACTTCAGAACTTAGTATAATGTTTTTTAAGAAAAAAAAAAAGAATTCATACCTGTTTCAGTAGATGGGGCTTGCTCATTTGATGGAAGTTCAGGACTTCCTGTTGTTGGAGTTTCATGATTTTCAGTTGTTGGAATTCCTAGACTCTGAGTTAATGGAATTTCAAGCCTTTGAATTGTTGGAACTGTAGAGATTTGTGGCGTGAGATTAATTTCAAATGTCTAATTTTTAGTATCATGTTCACTATTTTTGGATGAATTATTATGGGCTTTAAGTATTACAAATGGTTCCTTTTCTGTATTAGATTTCCCACCATCAGAAGCCACGTTTTCTTTGTTAAAATATCCTTTGATACCTCTGTGAGTTATCGAATCAGCTGGCTTAGAATTACGATCAATGAGAATTTGTTTAGTCTTGTTTGTATTGCTTTTCACTTTCAGTTTGTGTCCACTTCTAGGAGCCATTTATAAAACCTGTAAGAAAAAAAGAAGTTAAATTAAATCTATTAGAATTGTATTAAATAATAATAAAGATAAGTTGCTTGTATAATTATACATAACATTCTAGTGAGCATTAAGATGAAAAAATATCATAGCAAGGAGTGGGAAGTTGCGTGTTTCAGTTGGTTAAAGCAAGCTTATTGCCAAAGCGACTAATAAGAAGAACAAGGAAAAGAATTATGTAGGCAGTAATAGTGCTACATAAGGACTTCTTTTCCCTTGTTTCCTATATTGACTTAGACTATCATCTGACTTTTAGTTTGTGAAACATCCAAGGAGATAATACTCACACTTGGTTACTTTTATAAAGTGAATTTATTCAGTCAACTTGCTTTATTTTTGAGTTTATAATTTGACTTTTTTTATAGTTTACCTTGGAAAGAATGGTGAACACAACCTATTATATCTTATTTGTTATTACAATGATTTTTCCTTTTTCGATTTGGTATTGTATATGAATTATGTTTTCAAAATTTCATGTACCTTCTTTAGCAATTGAGTTGCCCCATAAGTAACTAAACATTACATTATATTATATTATATAATTTATAAATATATTATAGTTAATTTGATAAAGAATAAATATTAAACATTACATTGCACACCACATAATAATAAAGAATAGATGCCATTTGATTAAACATATTGGTTGTTCAGGACATGGTCATATCAGACAACCATCATTGTAAATTACTGACTTTACTATAAATCTTGTAAATGCTAATACCCAAGAATCAACAAGTATAAATATTAACATTTATATGAACTACGCTATAATTGTAGATTTGTAGTGTGCGTATATGTGCACAGTCAAAGAAACTTACATTTGTATAATCAGAATCTATATTTACACCACAAAGTAATCTTTATTAAAAAATTTCGAGCAATCCTTATTAAACATCACAACTAATTTATAAATCAACCCCAAGCCTTGGTTCTATCTAATATTTGGTTTTTAACCAAAACAGTCCATAGAGGACTCTTGACAAACGCCATGTATGCACTGTTTTAAATTACCATTCTCATGCCTCTTTATTTGTGTTATCAATCCATTTTAGCCTTCTTATATCACCACACAACCAACCTATCTCCTTTATTCTATTTCAATTCTTAGCAGTTCAATTATAGTATGATCATAAAAAGTATAAGAACTTGGTCTCTTACACAAACAAATACACATATACATACATGTGTTTGTATATATGAATCATGACATAACATGCAGCAGGTTTCATATATTTTCCATCACTCCTCATAATTAAGTGTAACTCCTTGTGAATGTTCATGTCCTCCAAATCTTGCCTTGACTTGACTGAATCTTTTGTTTTCCCATCTATACTCATCAAGGTTCCCAATATACTCTCACAAATATTCTTTTCAATATGCATTACATCTAAATTATGCCTTAACTTCAACTTACTCCAGTAAGGCAAATCAGAAAAAATGCTAAATTTAGTCCAATTCAATTCCCCATGCTTGCACTTTCTCATTCTATTACCATGCTTCCCTGGTGTCAAATCTTCTAGTCTCCCCAACTGCATTAACACATAATCCCCAGTTAATTCTCTAGGTGCCTCGTTATCTTCTCTTTTACCATTGAACTTTCTGCTTCTTCTCCAAGCATGATCTTTTGGTAAATAGCGACGATGTCCTATGTAACACACCTTGTTTCATAACCCTTTAGAACATATTTGGTCATTACAAATTGGACAAGCCATGTACCCTTTAGTACTCCATCCAGACAAATCACCATATGCAGGGAAATCATTTATTGTCCATAAAACAGCAGCATGCATTTGAAAAAAAAAATTATAAGAAACATCAAAGGTTTCTATCCCTTCAACCCATAATTTTTTTAACTCTTCAATTAACGACTGTAAGTAGACATCAATGTCCTTTCCTGGTGATTTCTTCCCTGGAATTAGTAAAGATAACATAAAGAATGGTTGTTTCATGCAATCCCAAGGGGGAAGATTCAATGGAGCTACAATAAAAGGCCACATGCTATAAGTGGTGCTTAAGTTTCCAAATGGATTTAAACCATCTGCAGCTAGAGCTAGTCAAACATTTCTAGGATCATTTGCAAACTAAGGAAACTTACTATCAAAGTCTTTCCAAGCTATTGAATCAGCCAGATGTCTAATATAATCATCATCAATTCGTTTTTCTTTATGCCACACCATCTTTTTAGATGTTTTTTGGGACATGAACAAGCGTTGAAGCCTAGGTATCAGTGGAAAATACCTTCAAATCTTTTGTGGTATCTTCTTCCCTATACCATCATTTACTTTCCATCGAGAAGTTCCACAAGTAGGGCAAGTTTCCACGTTTCCATTCTCCTTCCAGAATAAAATACAGTCGTACTTACAAGCATGGATACATTCATATCCCAATCCCAAATCTCGCAACAATTTTTTAGCTTCGTAGTAAGAACTTGGAAGCATCTCTCCATCAGGAAGAGATAATTTCATCAACTTCAACATCATATCTATAGTTTTATTACTCACCTTATTATACGCTTTGAGGTGAAGTAATTTGTTAGTTCCCAGTAGGCACAATAGATCTAGAAGGGGGGGGGGGGGTTCAATATATCCTTTTTATAATTTCAAATACTTTTCTATTTTATTTTGTATTGCTAATTATTTAGCATATGATAAACACAAGAATCTTTTCAAGCACAGCGGAATAAGTAAAAGATCCCCTTCATTGATATATTCATAATCATACATACATTGTTCGTAAAGTTAGTTCAGTGGTAAGCAGTTAAAACATTTATAACAGTTATAGCAGTTAATATACATAAAGTAAATGACATAAAGTAAAAGACACAAGGGGTTTTAAATGGTTCAGATACCCAAGCTCCTAATCCACTCATCTGCTTTCAACTAACATGATTTCCACTAAGGAAGGGCAGCACCCTGAATCACTAAGATTCCTTCAAGGCCAGCAGCCTTGGGACTTCAGTTCACTAAGAACTCTTCAAGGCCAGCAGCCTTGGAACTCCTCTAGTTCCCTAAGAACTCTTCAAGCCCAGCAGGCTTGGAACTTCATTTAGTCCCTCCGGACAAGGACTCCTCAGGCCCTGGCTTCTTGTTGTTGAGTTGTTTGTTTGTTTGTTAGAGTTGGTGCTGAGCTACTAAGATGTCTTTAAACTCTGAACATCTTATGTACTTAGCAGCTTGGCGTGATCATCCTTGAAGTGCAGTTGAGTGTTGTATGATGCTCAGCTTCCTCAGTTAATCAACCACTACTGATGATCCCTGCCTTGAAGATCAGTTTTCTTGATATTTGATGGCTGCACATGATGGGTTTCTAAGATGACTGTAAGTTCTTCTACTAGGTACTTAGAAACTTTCTCATGCTTGACACCATAATGGCGTTGGTGATCTTCTTTCTTGATACTTGATGCCTTCTCATGATGGACTTGTTAAGATGACTGTGGGCTCTTCTCTCTAGTACTTAGAGTCTTCCCATGATGGACATCAAGATGACATGATGCTTTTCTTTCTCTCGGCAGTTCAAAACACTCTACTTGTAGAAGAACTCTCACTTCTGCATTGTAGAACTCTCACTTCTACTTCATTCTTTGTTTGTCTCTAAGTGTTCTTGGTGGATCGTAGAGTGAGCCTTCGGACCTTCATTGGTCACTCAGTATCTTACGTTGGTTAGATCAGTCCACTATTTCTCCAAACTTAGCAACTCCAGAAACCTTTGATCTTTGAAGCTCTAGCTGATTTATACGCCTTCCCAATCTTCCCGTTAAAGTAGCCCTAGAGGGCTCTTTGAATTGCTTTGCAGATCTCGAGTTGTTTGGTACAGACTGCAGATGTGACATGACATGACTTTCTAACACTGCAGTTTACTGTTTCACCTACCACGTCAGAGATGTTACTTTGATGTCTCGGGCAGGTCGATGACTTTATTTCCCCCTTCTAATTTCTCGATCAGAGGTTGTCCTTTTGCATCGATGCTCTCAATAAGCTCTTGTCCGAATACCAACCTTCAGATTGAACCGTTCCCAATGCTTCAATCTTTGGATGACCAAACTCTACGATTCTGAGGCATGCATTTCTTGGACCTGATCGTAGTGTCTAGTTGACGGTAGAGACAACACTACGATCTTGAAGAGTGTTAATTGGATCTGCAATGTAGAACACTTCTTCCTTCTCTTGTACAGTGCTTCAATACTTCTGTTTGCTTCAACTGCTCTCAAATACTGATGGCTTGACTCTTTGTTCTGACCACTTCTGAATAACAAGACACTTCAGATTTGTAGCGTGTCCAGCTCGCTATCTCCTTGTGATCTCCCGTTCACTTATCATCAATGGACTGACCCAATGCTTAATCACTTTAGCCTTGTTCTTCTGAGGCTGACCAGTATCTTTGTGTATACTCCATCATTTCCTTCTTCATTTGGCAAACACTACGATCTTGGTTACTTTCAAGATCGTTGTCATCTTTCTGCTTGACAGCTACTGCATATGCTGACTTTCCTTAGTAAGCTACTGAAGTCTTCTTATGATCATCTCGTGGAAGACTTCATCTTGAATGGCTTCATAACTCAATCTGGATGCTGATTAGGTTGATGCTTAGATCTTCTATTGGCTTGCATGTCATTCGTTGAGTGTTCTCTGGCTTCCTTTAGGTGAGATGTATCTTTGCAGTACCAACCAGAGGCTTCATTCCTTTGGATATCCTGGGAGTGCTCAATTATTGAGAATCGTGTTTGCTCTATGATTCTACCTTGGCCTTGTGAGCACATCTGTTGAGGTCTTAGCTCTACACTCTACGATTCAGCTTCGGATGTGCAGATACTATGACTCCGATATCAGATCTTGACACTACAATTTATTGTCGTTGTGCTTATTGTCTTCATCTGATCTTGCTCGACTACGATCTCTACCTTTGATACGATCAGTAGACTCTACGACTCTTAGTGTAGTCTACGATTCTTGACTTAGCTTTGACAATAGTAGACTCTACGACTCCGAGTGTAGTCTACGATTCTTGACTTAGCTTTGGCAGATGCTCGGTCGGCTCTTAGGTAGGCTGTCTCTACGATTCTGAACATGACTTCCTCAGCAGACTACGGCTCCGAAGAAGTGCTCCTCGACACACTACGATCCTTCCTCGTTTCTCCTAGCAGTCTACGAACTCCGAGATCTACTATCTTGCAGACTACGATTCTGCCTTGATAGCTCTCGAGTTATCCTTGACTCTCCTGGAAGACTATGATTTCTGGTGCAATGCTCGACGATCAGACAATCCTATCTATTATATTTTAAGATCAACCTAACATGCTTGATCTTTCTATATTTATAGTCCTTGTACATCATTTCTTTTTAAGGACTTTACAAGCTGTTTTGCTTATGTAGGATCAACCTAACATATTTGATCAATTCATTCTAAGTCCTTGTACATGTGTTTCTATAATCTATCTTAAGACTTTACAACTTTTCTTAATGCAAGTATACTTACATATTCATTCATATATATATCATAATCAAATCATATATAGATAGGAATATCATTCACATGTTTATTCCTGACAATCTCCCACTATTTGATTATGACAAAACAATAAGTGCATATGCATGTTATGAATGAATCTTATATACAGTGAGCTACTGTATTTCAAGAATAGATAATCATGAATTTTATTTATAATAATATGGAATTTAATACACTATGACATTTTACATCCTGGATTCAGAACATACCTAACTAGTTAGAGATGTACCTCTTTGGCTCCATGTATGTTTCCAGGATGTTTGTTGATCAGCTACTCATCTGTTTGATTTGTTTGCTCCTCCTTCTCCTCTTCTTCTTCTGGCTCCCCCTCAGCCTCGGGCTCATCATTCTTTGGCTCCCCCTTAGATGATGGCTCAGCTTCTTTTTGTGTTGTCTTCTTCTTTGTTTTATTCTCTTCTTTGCTTCTGCTCTTCTTGAACTTTATTGAGTGCCTCTTACCCTGCCTCTTTTTATGCCTCTTTTTCTCCCCCTTTTTGTCATTAATCACTTGGGAGAGCTGTTCCATGTTGGACATAAGCTGCTCCATCAGATAAGAGGAGTTGCCAACTTCAATCTTGAGTTCTTGTTGACTTAACTCAAGTTGCATAGAGAAAGACTGATTCATGTTGTCAATCTTGTCAGAGAGGACTTGTAGCTGCTCTTCATTTGCTTTCTGAGCTCGTAGTGCATCTGCCTTCTGTTCATTTATAGCCTTCAGATAGATGTGATCTCTCTCTTTGATTTTGAGAGATACATCAACCATAGTTGCTTGAAGTCTATCTTGAACTGAGTTATCTCCAACTGCTATCAACCTCTTTGATTCTTCATTGATTAGAGATATCTTCTCGATCAGCTCATCGGAGTTTTTCATTAGCTCTTGTTCTAAAAGAATTTGGTCATCTGGTTGGGCAGTCTTTTGTTGAACACCAGATTGGACTCTACGATTTTCATCCTTGGACAGTTTTTTGAAGGTATTGAGAATCTAAACAATCGTTAAGTACCAATCGCTATTGGTGGATGAACAAATGTTGGGCACTTGTGCTTGAGCAGATGGAGGCTTCTCTTTTTGGATTTGAATGCCATCAATAATAGAGTAAACAGACTCTACGATTATTTCCTTGGTCATGATCCTTCTTCCTTTAGAATCGACTCTACGATAAGGAATATAATGGTTGCCAGCATGTCTGTAAACCTCGTAGTGGGGCTTGTCTTTGATTATTATTGTTACATCACTTTTCAACTTTGAGAAGTTTTCAGCCACTAGTTCTAGGCTTGGAATTTTTGGAAGTACTTCTTGTGATTCATTCGAGACTTCTACTATTTTGTTAATCTTGGCTGGGAAGATGATAGAGTAGTTTGCTGGTTTTCCCATTTCCTAATTTTTAGAACCAGAGTCTTTCTTCAATTCTTCACTTCTTGAGCTTGAATCTTGTTGGCTCCTTTCCTCAGATTCATCAGTGAATTCTTCTTGTTGAATTTCATTTCTATAACCTTCTTCAGAAAGATCTTCCTTGGATTCATCTTCTTCATTGCTAGATCAATCTTCAACATCTTCTTTCTGTGATTCAGATTCATCATCACTTAATCCAATGACTGCAGTGGAGTGATCACTCCTCTTCTTGGAGGCAAATTGAGCAAGTAATCTGTAGCTCTTCATTCTCCTTGGCCGTTCAGTAATTAGAGAGTCAGACTCTTCTTCCTCTTTAGACTCTGAGGCCTTTGATTTATCAGGCAAGCTTTCTTGACTCTTAGCATACGCAGAGGCATGTCCTTCTTCAGAATCACCATCATTTGACCCACCATTTAAGCATGTTAGAACATTTACGTTTGGAGATGGAGTTGAGTCATCTTGCAGCTTTTCTTCATTATCAGAGTGAATGCTCTGAGAGTTAGCAACAGGGCTTGTGCATTCTTCTTCATCAGTAGATTTTGCATTTTCTTTCATGAATCCAGCTTCACCTTCATTGCTGGATTTATTCTTTGGGGACTCGGTCTTTAGATTGTCAGTCCCCTTTTCTTCCTCTGACTCTACATTCTCCTTTTCATCAGATGTACTTTCTTGGGAAACTGGGACTGGTTTGTTTTCCACCTTAACTCTCTTTCTTGATGGCCCTTGAAGCAGTCTGTTACTTCTCCTCTTAGTTTTTGTAAACAGGACTTTTTCTTCTGTATCTTTGTCTTCCATGGAGAGGCTTTTGGTTGGGCCTTTGTTTTCTTCACACCTTTGGATTTCTTCCTTGTTGGTGTGGCTGCTATTGTTACTGAGTCACCAGACTCAGAGCTTTCCACTTCTTTTGCCTTTCTTTTCTTAGCATAGTCCTTTCTGCTACCCCCAGCTGTAGTTAACCTCCTGTTTTCCTTTGGGTTCTTCTTTCAGTTTATGAACAGCTGAGGAGACATAATTTTGTGAACAATAAGAATTTCGCTCTCATCATCCTTAATTTTATTCTTCAACTTTTTCTTCAGGATGATACTAAAAAATCTCCCATGAAAAACCATTGTGTGTGGTTTTTTAATTAACCTTTTTTTTCTTCCTTATCTAGCCACTTAGACATATGATCAAGCTGGATAGCTCCAAAGTTGATGTGTTCCTTTAGGACTATAGCAGACGTGATCTTCAGTTGTTGCTCAATCACAGTATCATGTGCAGTGTCTTTGCATAAGATACATTTACCCACTATTTCAGCAAGGAACTTGTATTCTTCAGGAAACTACTTTTTCTTCATGTCCTTCAGACTAGGGTTTCTTTTGTACTGCATAATCTTCTTAGCTTTTCCAGTGTCGATCTCTTCCAGGCTTTTCAAATCTTGGTCAGGAAGGCCTAAGCATTGATTGATGTCAGAAGAGTTTAGCTTTAGAATCTGACCATTCGCCTTGGTGGAAAGAATCCCAGAATTTACGGTTGCGTTTGAATGAAACTCTTTGACCAGGTCACCATATATTCGTGTGTTTCCTCAAGACATTCTGAGAAGCCGGCCTTTTTCACAAGTTCAAGAATATCCCTGATCTTTTTCTCTTATTTTTCGAACGTCTTGGTTCCTAGCTGAATGCCAGTGATTACTTGCCAATCTACCATTTGAGGAGTTCAAAGAATATGGGTATTTGTTTAGAGAGTCTTATGAGAGATAGTTGAGTGTGATTTAGGCAAGGATTTGGAGGATTAATGGAATTTGTATGTGAGAAGGCTTTTAGGGTTTCAAAAAGGGAGGTAGAGAGGTTCGACAGTTCTTGGTAACTGTTTGCAAATTTTGAATTTGTCTTTAAGGCAGTTCCTTCTCACTCTGCATACGCTGTGATGTGTCAACTAGCCATTGGTTGCACGTTGCCCAGAGCTGTAACTCCCACATTAACTTTTCAGTTAGATGTTTCTTTTAGAAGAGTAGTCGTTTGATTGACGTGGATTGACCGTTGACCTCTCTAGTTCGTAGAGTAGCATGATAGGGCAGCTATGGACACTACAATTTCCTTTGTTGACTCAACGATCAACTTTTGAGAGATGATGCAGTGGATGGTTTTTGACATTACTTTTTATTTTGAACCAGTATGGCTCAACTACTGATGTACTTCATGAAGCCTTGGGTACTTCTCTTCAGCAGGACATCTTTCCAACCAGCATTCAAACTGATCTTCCCATAATCTGAATGGTTGAGCAATTATCCCATTCTTTCAAGCTCCTTATGAGTTAGAATAGTCTCTAGTAAGACTACGATCGTTGAGTCTGTTTCTACGATTGCTGAGGTTGCACTACGATCATTGAGGTTGCTCCTCGATCGTTAAGTTTGCTTCTACTTTTACTCTACGATCGTTGACTGACTGTCTTGGTCCTTGAGATGAACTTGATTAAGCAATCCTTCGGGGTTAAGGTAGCTCAGGAAGGGCCAGCCTCTTAGAATGAACTAAGGGTCAGGTTTGTCCCTGAGACGCTTTCCAGATGAAGTACTTTAGGAGTAGTTTGCACTGATATCTCATTTGACCTTTTCTAGTGGGGAGGTCCTCTCCCAACTTTAGACAATTGCATTTGTTGTAATCGTGGTGTCCTCCTGCTCTTACATTACGATCAAATGTTTGATTGTAGGCACTCCACTATTTTGAGTTGGGTGGCTGATAGGTTATTAGTAGTACGTTTTGAGATGTTCCTACTAACTATGGATCTTTATTTGGTTCATCAGCCACAAAGTTTTGGGACTCTGTAGCTGGTACATAGAATATTTTAGTGCTCTTATTCCTTAACAGATAACTGCTCCCCCATGGTTGATGTTGTTTTCTCAATGAGGTGTGATTTTCTTTTCATCATGTGTATTAGGAGGCATCCTTGCATATCTCCTTCTGATTGAAATCACTACAAGCAATCAAATCTATTTTCATCGTAGACATGGATAATTCCAAGACTGATCAGTTTACAATCTTTTGACAGTACTACGAACGTAGTCTTCTTTGTCAGCTTGAGCTTGTGGAGTTTCGCTCCTGTAATGAGTTCCTCATATTTGATGCTCAGTGATCCTCTGTGAAGATCTTTCTTGAGGATTCTTCTCTTTACATGATTGAGCATCTAAGACCCTTTTTCATCTCAGATTGATTGGCCTGCTTCCACATAAAAATCAGCTGCCATGTGAGCTTTATTCAGATCGGCTCAGCAGGTATTCAAGTACAGGCTTTGACATATAAGAGTTTTATTAGAATCATTTCTGAACAGTCTTAAGCCTTATGATGGTTGAATCTTCTTTGACTGAAGTCTTTTGCCTCAACATTCCTTAGTGTGGCCAAATAGACCAGGTACCTGCAGGTTATGAATTTCTATTTTTGGTACCCATGGTTAGATGGGTCCTACTAGGTTAGTTTTCTAAACCCCCGTTCCACATATATTTGGATAATCATCATATTTATCACCACCAGTCATATTCATGCATGTAACTAATTTAGATAATACATTTTGAGATGCATGATGGTGAGTGTGTGTAACATTTGCTATTTTAATAAAACACTCTTTTTCTTTGATGGTTTCATCATTTGCTAGGTTATGTTCATAAGGTTTAAATGCTCACAGAGTGAGAATCAACTCTACTATTTATTAGTATCTGGTTGATTCATGGAGGTGATCAGTTTCTATGAATCTTCAAGATACTCTTGTAGAACTGATCATACTCTATGTGTTATTAAACACTTAGACCATAGGAAGTACATACATACTAACCCATCAGCAAAGATTACTTCACATAGAATTAATTTAACCTGTGATGCTCTTATGAGCCATTTCAGATTACTTTCAAGATATCATCTTCAACTTAAAACTTGGATGGAGAGAAAGCTTATAGGCATTTGAGTTTCCACCCTCAGTGTACTTTCTCTCTTCACCTTTTTAGGTAGATTATGATTCCTTGAAAGAATACTGTTATATTTCATAAGGGATGCACTCATGATGTACATATTTATATAAGTGAGAACAAGTACCTTTTTCTTTGTCAATTTCTTAATGACTCATTTATCTAAGATATACTGAGTTTAGGCATTGATGTGCATAGTTTCTCAATTTCTCGTGACAGCTAGCTACTCCAGTTGACCTTCAATCAATCAGTTGTGGTCTTGAAGATGCAAGCTAAGAGGATATCAGCATCTTTAGTTCTTTGACATCCTTGAATTCACAAGATTTACATCCAGCTGCAGGTTGGCTAGACACATGTTTGAGAAGTTCTTCTTTCTTCTCTAGATAAACATTGCTTAGCATGTATGGCCTTTTCATCTTTTCAGGCTGGTGGATGTTTGATTCTTTTCTGTTGATGTCTCCTGAGCTTTCTAGCCTGGTCTTCAGACTACAAGATTGACCGCGAGCAAGGATTGGTCTTGTTGATATGACACTCAAGAACATGGACCAATCTGAGCAGCTTCCGGTGTGTATACACATTTACCTATACACAATATTTCCAACGTGTGACTTACTACTAAACTACTAAACTAAGTTTAGAACAAAGTTTGTGCCTAGGATCAAACTCAAAGTGATTAGCTTTTGAATATAGCATGAGAACCTTCTTTGATACTAATTATTAGTTCCTAGTAGGCACAATAGATCTAGAAGGGCGGGGGAGGGGGGGTTGAATAGATCCTTTTTATAATTACAAATACTTTTATGTTTTATTTTGTATTACTAATTATTTAGCATATGACAAACACAAGAATCTTTTCAAGCACAGCGGAATAAGTAAAAGATCCCCTTCATTGATATATTCATAATCATACATACATTGTTCATAGAGTTAGTTCAGTGGTAATCAGTTAAAACAATCATAACAGTTATAGCAGTTAATGTACATAAAGTAAATGACATAAAGTAAAAGACACAAGGGGGTTTAAGTGGTTCAAAGACTCAAGCTCCTAATCCACTCTTCTGCTTTCAACTAGCAGGATTTCCACTAAGGAAGGGCAGCACCCAGAATCACTAAGATTCCTTCAAGGCCAACAGCCTTGGGACTTCAGTTCACTAAGAACTCTTCAAAGCATGCAGCCTTGGAACTCATCTAGTTCCCTAGGAACTCTTCAAGCCCAACAGGCTTGGAACTTCATGTAGTCCCTCCAGACAAGGACCCCTCAAGCCCTGGCTTCTTGTTGTTGAGTTATTTGTTTGTTAGTTGGAGTTAGTGCTGAGCTGCTAAGATGTCTTTAAACTCTGAACATCTTCTGTACTTAGCAGCTAGGCGTGATCATCTTTGAAGTGCAGTTGAGTGTTGTATGATGCTCAACTTCCTCAGTTACTCAACCACTTCTGATGATCCGTTAATGAACTACCTTGAAGATCATTCTTCTTGATATTTGATGGTTGTACATAATGGGTTTCTAAGATGACTGTAAGTTCTTCTGCTAAGTACTTAGAAACTTTCTCATGCTTGACACCATGATGGCGTTGGTGATCTTCTTTCTTGATACTTGATGCCTTCTTATGATGGACTTGCTAAGATAACTGTAGGCTCTTCTCTCTGGTACTTAGAGTCTTCCCATGATGGACATCAAGATGACATGATGCTCTTCTTTCTCTCAGCAGTTCAGAACACTCTTCTTGTAGAAGAACTCTCACTTCTGCATTGTAGAACTCTCACTTCTACTTCTTTCTTTATTTGTCTCTAAGTGTTCTTGGTGGATCGTAGAGTGAGCCTTCGGACCTTCATTTGTCACTCAGTATCTTACGTTGGTTAGATCAGTCCACCATTTCTCCAAACTCAGCAACTCTAGAAACCTTTGATCTTTGAAGCTCTAGCTGATTTATACTCCTTCCCAATTTTCCCATTGGAAAGTAGTCATTGAGGGCTCTTTGAATTGCTTCGTAAATCTCGAGTTGTTTGGTGTAGACTGTAGATGTGACATGACATGACTTTCTAACACTGCAGTCTACTGTTTCACCTACCCCGTCAGAGATGTTACTTTGATGTCTCGGGCAGGTCGACGACTTTATTTCCCCCTTCTGATTTCTCGATCAGAAGTTGTCCTTTTGGATCGATGCTCTCAATAAGCTCTTGTCCGAATACCAACCTTTTGATTGAACCGTTGCCAATGCTTCAATCTTTGGATGACCGAACTCTATGATTCTGATCATTTCTTGGACCTGATCATAGAGTCTAGTTGATGGTAGAGACAACACTACGATCTTGAAGAGTGTTAATTGGATCTGCAATGTAGAACACTTCTTCCTTCTCTTGTACAGTGCTTGAACACTTCTGTTTTCTTTGACTGCTCTCAGATACTGATGGCTTGACTCTTTATTCTGGCCCCTTCTAAATAAAAAGACACTTCAGATTTGTAGTGTGTCCAGCTCTCTTTCTCCTTGTGATCTCTCGTTCACTTATCATAAATGGACTGACCCAATGCTTAATCACTTTAGCCTTGTTCTTTAGAGGCTGACCAGTATCTTTGTGTATACTCCATCAGTTCCTTCTTCGTTTGGCAAACACTATGATCTTGGTTACTTTCAAGATTGTTGTCATCTTTCTACTTGACAGCTACTGCATATGCTAACTTTCCTTAGTCAGCTACTGAAGTCTTCTTATGATCATCTTGTATAAGACTTCATCTTGAATGGCTTCACAACTCAATCTGGATGCTGATTGGGTTGATGCTTAGATCTTCTATTGGCTTACATGTCATTCGTTGAGTGCTCTCTGGCTTCCTTTAGGTGAGATGTATCTTTGCAGTACCAACCAGAGGCTTCATTCCTTTGGATATTCTGGGAGTGCTCAATTGTTGAGAATCGTGTTTGCTCTACGATTCTGCCTTGGCTTTGTGAGCACATTTGTTGAGGTCTTAGCTCTACACTCTACGATTCAACTTCGAATGTGCAGATACTACGACTCCGAGATCAGATCTTGACACTACGATTTATTGTCGTTGTGCTTGTTGTCTTCGTCTGATCTTGCTCAACTATGATCTCTGCCTTTGATATGACCAGTAGACTCTACGACTCTGAGTGTAGTCTATGATTCTTGACTTAGCTTTGACATTAGTTGACTCTACGACTCCGAGTGTAGTCTACGATTCTTGACTTGGCTTTGGCAGATGCTCGATCGGCTCTTAGGTAGGCTATCTCTATGATTCTGAACATGACTTCCTTAGCAGACTACGTCTCCGAGGAAGTGCTCCCCGACACACTACGATCCTTCCTCGTTTCTCCTGGCAGTCTACGAACTCCGAGATCTACTATCTTGCAGACTACGATTCTGCCTTGATAGCTCTCGAGTTATCCTTGGCTCTCCTGGCAGACTACTATTCTGGTGCAGTGCTCGACGATTAGACAAGCCTATCTATTATATTCTAAGATCAACCTAACATGCTTGATCTTTCTATATTTATAGTCCTTGTACATCATTTTTTTAAGGACTTTACAAAGCTATTTTGCTTATGTAGGATCATCCTAACATATTTGATCAATTCATTCTAAGTCCTTGTACATGTTTTTCTATAATCTATTATAGGACCTTACAACTTTTATTAATGCAAGTATACTTGCATATTCATTCATATATATATCATAATCAAATCATATATAGATAGGAATATCATTCACATGTTTAGTCCTGACATAATTGTGTGACAAAAGAAATCCTTGAAATTTTCTTACATCCAGGGTATAATTATGTTTGAGCACCCATCATGAGTGCCTCGAGATATGCTGGAACACCACCAATATTGGTGTTATTGTCATCTGAGATATTTTCAGCATCAGCTTGATAGTGTTGTTGACCAAGGTCAAATAACATGTCATTAACATCATCATCTTCTTCATCATCATCTTCTTCAAACAAATCATTATCAATCCTATCACGCTCATTGGTATGTGGATTCCTTAAATTATTCGAACTTGATGGTTCACCGTGATAAAACCATGTTGTGTACCCTGGATCTATCCCTCGCTCCAAAATATGATCTTTAACTTTTTTTTGATCTTGAATTATTAAGTTCAAACAACCAATACATGGGCATCGAATGTCGCACTCTGTACCTATATGAGTTTCAACAAATTTCATCAAAGCATTTACCCCATCAATATAAGCCTTAGAACATTTAATTCCATGCAACCAATTCTTGTCCATTTTATACCCCACAGAAGCTAGTTGATACAATACAACGAAAACTATAGCAAAAAACTAATAATGCTAAAAAAGGGCGAAGATAGCAACACTATTTTTCTTCAACTTGCCTTACTTGGTGATTGCAGATAAAGTTTGATTTTAAATCTCGACAATGACGCTTTCTCTTTCGATGGTTTGCGAGGCATAACTTCCAGGGTTTTGGATCCATCAACTTCATTACTTTCTTCTTTGATCGCATAAATGAATCGACAGGAGAGAAAAATAACACCAAAAGTAATAAGATTTTTTGGCAATAAAAACAGCTATACATGAGCACTGATCAACAAACAGCTATAACCTCAAAGCTACAAAAACAAAATAAAAGAACACAACGACAACTTAGCACAGAAAAGTAGGCTGATAAAATTTAATAAAGGGAAGAAAAAGAGGAAACATATAGGTAAAGATATAAGCATAAACAAATATCGTTACTTCTTTGTCCAAAATCAACTTCACTAGATAGTGCGTAAAACAATTCCAACCAATATTGACATTGCAGGTCTGAATAGAAGGTAGCCATTTGAGAAAATTATATCTAAGAGTTCAGTTATTACATAGACCACCCCTCCAACTCTTCAAGTAACAGGGACTCCACCGTAAGGTGTTCAATTTCAAGCAGGATTCTTATCTTCCTAGACATTCATGAATTCTTCAAGAGTTTGCAAAGTAATCAAAAAAGGAGTAAAAACATACCAACCATGCTACCAATTATTACGAATTAAATTACAAAAAAGTGCTTCTTACTAAAATCACAATCATATCTGTAGTTTTCAATCATAAAAAACATAATAAAATTACATATACCTCTTGTGCTTGATTATAATCTTTATAATCCCTCCTTAACTTTAATTTCCTTTCGTAACCTAGCAAAACTGGAATTCAATTTGGGGGAGAGAGAGGTTTCGGCAGGTGGGAGGACAGAGGAGCGGGACTAGGGGAGAGAAATATCGTTGTGTAGGATTGGGCTAGGAATAGAAAGAGGAATGTACGGTTAGGCCATGTTTGGTTGTCGTCACTAAAAAACTAGTGCTTCATTTGATTTTAATTTAATTCCTTTCCTAATCTTTAAGTTTTTTTTTTATTTCTAAATAATTTTCCAATTAGCTTTCATGGTTAGTTCTATTTTAACTTAACAACTTATATCACATTATATGAATTATTATCTTCCATATATAAAATATTATAATATAATATATATTGTTTAATATATTATGCTTATTTTACATAATATTCAAAAAAAAATATTACTCATGATTTGTATGAAAATTATATTTCCATAGTAATACTTTTTGTATTAAAATAATTCTATATTAAAATTATTTTAATACCCTTTCTTAAATAAAAATTTCTAAAATTTAACATTAGAATTTAATATTAAAAATTATTCTTAATTGATCATCTCTTTTTATGAAAAGATTTAGTCCAGTAATAAATCACACAATAAAAATATATTCATATATTTATCACACATACGCATTATACACTTTATAGTCACTTGTTATGTATCACATATTCAATACAGTATATATTAAAAAAAATATTTTACTAAAATCATATTTTAATATATATTGAAAATTTGGACTATTACATTGTCTTTTGTCAACACTATATATGCATACATAACTAACAGAGCAGCCTTATGAATTTAAGTCTCCTGATAAGCAAAATCACTACTCTCATTTTATTTTCATGCCAGAAAGCATAACCATTCTATGATGTCGATTTAGTACTACAATTACTAATCAAAGCTAATTAGAAGTTGCTTCATCAAAAATTTAAACCAAATAGTGATTTAGATTATCAAAATTGTACAAGATCATCAACAACAATAGCAACCATTACAACAAAAATGACATGAAATCATTTCAAAATCGTAGTTGTTCAATTAGAACAACTATTAATCAATTCAAATCAAAATCTAGAAACATACCTAAAATGTCAAATAATTTCTGCCATCAAATTGAGATTATTGAAAATTGATAATGGAGGTTCTTGACTAAATAAAGGTTGTCAATGATGAAAGGAAGACCGGTGACATCGCTTAGATACAAGAAAATTTTGCCTCCATATAAAAATATGACGATATTGCATACTTTTTCACTAAATATAAGAATTTATGACGAACCAGTGTTGTCACTTATCCACTCATCTAATTAGTGACGAACTAGTACCTCGTCATATAAAATTGGTATTTGTGACAATAAAAATAGTCATAAATTATAAATTTTTCGTCTTTACAAAATTTACCTCCAAGAGTTCTTAAAAAAAAATTGCCTCCAAATCAAATTGTGACGATACTACATACTTTGTCACTAAATATAAAATTTTGTGATGAACCATTTTTGTCACTTATCCACACAGCTAATTAGTGACGCACTATTATCTCATCATATAAAATTGGTATTTATGACAATACAAAAATGGTCATAAATTAATATTTTTTCTTCTTTAAAAAATTTCCCTCCAAATTTTTTCAGAAAAATTTTGCCTCCAAATAAAATTGTGGCGATTTTACGTACTTTGTGACTAAATATAAGAATTTATGACGAACGATTTTTGTCACTTATCCACGCATCTAATTAGTGACGCACTATTATCTCGTCATATAAAGTTGGTATTTATGACAATAAAAATTGTCATAAATTATTATTTTTTCGTCATTAAAATTTTTCCCTTTAAAATTTCCCTCCAAAATTTTGCCTCCAAATAAAATTGTGACGAATTTGTATTTGGCGTCACTAAATATGAACATTAGTGACGAAAGCACATTGTCACTAAATTTTACAAATAATTAATGACAAACTATTATGTTGTCATTGAAAGAAATATTTTGTGACAATAAATATTGTCATCAATTATTACAAAATGTCACTAAAAGGTTTCCCTCCGAAATTTTGGTACGAAATTCTACCTCCAAAATAACTTGTGACGAAATTTTGTTAATCGTCATCAAATGTATAAATTAGTGACGATATAAATGATTAATAGTAACAAAAGTAAAAGTCGTCACAAAAGCAAAAGTTTTAGTGACGATTATGAATTTCGTAATTATTAATTAACAAATTGTGGCAAAATATTGTGCGTGGCAAAAAAAATCATCATAAAATGTGTGATTTCTTGTAGTGTTACATTTTCTATCATGGCCTATTAAGACATTGCACAGCCTTATTGCACTATTCCTCCATGATACAGAACATCATTCTACGATATAACATATACCATAGCAATTCCTTATATTAAATCGGATAATAGATGACTCGGTCCTGGGCTCTGTTCATTAAAACATGAAACACATAATTCATTTCTCCCATCTTGGCCTTCTTTGCCCGCACCTATTTTTCAGCTACATCTGCACGTTGGGAAGCCTTCACTAAGTATCTTTAGCTCTCGCCCACTTGGCGGATTCTTCATTCAAGTCATCTTGTAGCTTTGCAACCGTTGCCAATAGCTTCTCCTTGTCACTCTCTGACTGAACTAGTTTTCACTCCACATTACCTAGACATTCGTCAAGATCCTGGATCTCGTCATCCTTCTGTGCCATAGCGATCTGACATCCATGTTCCTGCTCCTCTAAGTCTTTGACTCTATCATGTAGCTTTATATTACGGTTGTACACCTCATCATACATCTGAGTTGCAATAGAGTTCGGTGGGAACTCTTTAGTGTAAGACCCCAACTTTTATGAATAAAGATGAATTTTCAATAATTATCATTTTTTGAATATTATGGAATGAATTTGATATAATGTTATAGTTGTGGGTAATAGTTATAAATTTTGCAAAGTACGCAAGTTGTTATATAATATTCGATTGGTCAGGGAATATTCATTTTAACAGGAAATTCGTACGATGGCACAATCATTGGTGGACCCCACAACAGAATTATTGTCGGATTGAGAAAATGACAAAAATATTTTTATGAAAATAACGGCGGAAGTTTTATCGTTAACTATTGAAACACCCGATGTTAAAAGTACAGGAATACGCATGGTTGCATAGTAGCATACGGTATTGATTATTGATGCTTACGTGAGAAGTCATTCAGTTTTGTTCAATTATTGCTTCAGTAATTGTTGCATAGTTTCTCACGTTAATTGATTCAATTATTGTCGATATTTTATATATTATTAAATCAATAATTGAGACGACGAAGTTATTAATATTATTATTTGCAATATTAACGATGTCTGTAAGTTACGCCATGAGGAGAGGTTTGGTCACCTAATTGAGCGCCAATAGGGAGAAATCCTTATTGGAAAGCCCCCTCTTTCCTGGGAACGACCTGATCGATTAATAGTGTGAATTATAATAATGATGATGAAGTTTTGTTTTGTTAGTATTATTAATGTAATAAAACAGAAAAGATTTTTATATAAAATGTAATACTTTTTATACGCTTATTCGTTTTATTAGACTATAAATATAATATATTATATTCTATTATGCATAGTGTTTTGCATAGTAAAATCTTTTTATATAAAATGAATACTTTTAAAAAGTTATTCATTTTATTAGACTATAAATAGAATATATTATATTTTATTATGCATAGTGTTTGCATAGTGTCACGATAGTGTTTTTGCCAGATAGTAAAATCTTTTTATATAAAATAAAATACTTTTATAAAGTTATTCGTTTTATTAGATTATAAATAGAATATATTATATTTTATTTAAAAGATTTTGTTTTATTAGAATATTTTATAGTAAACCAATCTGGACCGTCTGTTTAAAAGTAAATCAATCTGGACCGTTCAGGAATTAGTTACTATTCAGTCCATTCTCCTATAATAGAAGCTCAATCCTTCATTATTTCTTACGAATTCACTAAAACTCTAGAGAGAGAAACTATAAAGAGAAAGAAGAAAAGTATTCTGCTACTTCACTACTCCTATATCCAAGTTGTTCTAAGGTAAGGGGTATTATTTCTTTCAGATTCATGAAGAGAACTTCATTATTCCATTTTTTATTCATTGGAATAAATGTATATCTGTGATCTACCATATACTTGGTGAAATTCTTATGTTATTCCATTCTTTATCATTATGTTGAATAACCTATCTATATGCAATACCGCATACATGGTGAAATTCTTACATTATTCCATTCTTTGTTATTCTCGTTATAACATCCACATCTATGCGTTTTACGCATGACACGGTTCATTTTTTTATTACATTTGGAACATCCTATCGGCATGTAATTTACTTTGACTGGTTTCGTTATTTATTATTCTCGTTAGAATATCCACGCCGCGTGCGTTTACGCATGACCTGGTTCCGTTATTTATTATTCTGTTGGAATAACCTGTCTGTGCGGTCTATCGCATGCCTGGTGATTTCTTTTGTTATTCTATTCTTTATTATACTAAGTTGATCAAAGTTTTGACTTCTATATTCCATGAAATTAGTGGAATATCCTTGATATTTGTGCTTCATCAAGTATCTTTTCATGGAAATATTCTTCTGAGCATTCTTGAATTTTACTCTACAAAGAAGTATCATGTTGACAATTTGGACGTTATTAGTTCCTGGATAAATTAATTCTTGAACTTGTTTTATTGAATTCTTATATCATTGTCATCATCCTCATGTTTATATTATGTTGAAAGTCATCTGTGGCCTGTAGTGCATAGATGGACTTGGTATGATTATGACCAGGGATTAATCGGTATAATCATGACCGTAATGTTAAAAATGGTGTGGCAAAAGTAATCATTGGCCCGTAGTGCATTGATGGACAGTTGTTGGCATGATCATGACCATTGATAATACAGGAATATCCTTGGCCCGTAGTGCATGGATAATTTTTGGTTGTGATACTAATGAATATCCTTGGTCGTAGTGCAGGGATGATGTGGATTATTTATTAAGCTGAGTCCAAGCGATAAAAGTGATGAAAACCTTTTAAATCATAAAAGATAGTAGATTTTATTCTCTACTTGACTCTTTTAATGGATTGCTTGTTCCACTGAAGGTAAACTTGATGTTTGTTATATTGTATCAGTTTAACACTGTTGAAGGCTAACGATAATTTATTCTGTATTATCTTAGTCATAATATTTCTTACAGGGCTAGTTGAGCTCACCCTTTTACTTTCATTATTCTCTTCAGGAAATGAGAACGTAGTAGGGACTAGTCGGGGAACGGAGTGACGATCCAGATATTAGCATTAGTAGTCCTCACTATTCTATTAAAATAGTGTGATAATAAATGTAATGAGGACTCATTTGAGTGTGGATATTGTCTAGATGACAATATTTGTATTAAAACACACAGCATATGTTTTGTCGTATTTTACACGACTGTTGTATAATTAAGTTGTATTTTAATTTTGTACCATTTATTTGGCGACTTAAGATAGGTGATGTATACCTATTTTGGGGGCGTCACATTTAGGATCCTCTTCCTCTTCCTCATCTTTCTATGATAGCTCCACATGATCCTCCTCATCCGTCTCTACATTATTATCCTCATCTGGTAACTCCTCCTGCTCAAACTCAGGGTCATAACCAACAACTATGACCAATGGAGATGTTTCCCTTGGCACTAGCTGCTCCTAGACTACCTTATCCAAGGCTCCTCCTCTCTAGGCATCTGAGGTCTCTCCTCCCTAGCCTGATTGGATCCTCTAACATTAGCCATCCTGGAAACAAAGTTTCAAGGTTTAATTACTAATCGTCACTACTTGACACTCGCAAACACATAGGTCATAAACACATAAGTACATATAGTGTTTTATTATTTATCTTTTAATGAATTTCCTTAAATCATTCCTTAGAACTCGATAAGAGTTTATCACTACTATCTTTTTGATCTTTTATAAAGTCATACCCTAAGGTTTTTCCCCATCTAAGGTCCGTAACCTAACAACTCTATTACCAACTTGTGACACCCCCAAATCCAGGTACTTCATTCTCACAGGATTTGGTGTTCACTATCTAAACATTCATATCTAACTACCCAAGTTAAAGAAAATTTAAGAATTAAATTTTCCCAATAAAGGGTTACATAGCTTAATCAAATAAATCCCATGTCATTTAACCTTAAATACATCATCAAGTGCAGAAAAAATTAGTTACAACACATCATAGATTAAGTCTAGTTATATAAACCATTTCAATAAAAATTAAACAAGTCTTCAACACTTGTTCATCTTGCCTTTGCCTTTACTAGAAGATGGCTCATCAACTTTCTCAACTTTAGATGAAATGGCTATATATGCAAGAGTGAGCAAAATAAATGCTCACTTAGAATGACAATATAATAGCTATCAATGAATAAGCTAAATTGAATATAATAAAATTTTCTGTCACTAATAATCAAGAACTGAAATCAAGACTTAGAATTCATCTGAGGGTCACATGACCATGAACTATATCCCGGGTTATAAGAATTTCTACTTAAACCTTTAACAGTTGTTAGACTATATATACCTTTCTTATCGTACTTATGGGGATCAGCCCTTCATATCATGTATTGTGCACAAACATCTTAACGATTTCGCGTAAATAAACTCCTATAATATGGTTGTTCATCTCAGCTTTAACTTACGAGTCCGTACCAATGTGAGTTTGCTTTGGATTAGTTTCAAGCGTAATTTTGAGTTCAACGTTCATCAACTAAGGATTAGTTGAATCAAAAAGTTGATAACGTTTCAAGGGTTCGATAATAATATGTTATGGAATAGCCGTGAGTCACAAACTAATAAACATAATGCATCAAAGTCATGCTTTAGGAATAAATTTAAAAGCATTGAAAGATATATTAAACCTTGCTTGAACAATAATAATAAGCTAAGGTTACATTCTTTTTCAATAAAGAAATAGAATTAGAAACTTTATTCAATGTAAGAGTAGGTTTAGGAATTGGAACTTGTTCAATAAAGATACAACTTGAATAATCTTAATTAATTTAGGGTAATGAACTTGCATAATGTTAATTAGTTAAGGACAGGAAACTTGCTCAAAGAAAGTTTAGGGTTAGAGAACTTATCTCGTGCATAAGCTATACAATTATAACTTGATTCCTAAATATCCTATGCACATGTTATTAAAAATCATAACACAAATTAGTTACTTCATTACCAAGTTACATAATTAGATATCCATTTCATGTTAACTTACAACCTTTAGCCTTAGCAATGTTTTTATTGTTTTCACAGATAAAGTTATACCATCATTCATATCCTCTTTGTAGAAATATGCAAAAATTATCAGTCCATTCTCCTCTACCTCTTGTTCCTCCTCATTAAATTCCATGTTCACTTCATTGTCACACATATCACTGCTGCATGTTCCTAAAGTAAGCACTGATTCCTCCTGCTGCCATACCTTTACACCACTTCTCAAAGTACTTTCACTCACATTCTCAACAGTTTGAGAAGATAACCTCCCTACTATAGTTCCAAGTTGTCATATTTGATTTCTTTGATCTTGAACAAAAGTTCTTATCTCTTGCTGGAACTGTTATGTCTGACTCATGAATTGTTGTGTTTAGCTCAAAAATGCCTTGAACATATCCTCCATAGATGCTCTAGAATTGGTAGGTACTTCATAGATCAAGTTTGGATGACCTCTTCATTTGGGATTGTGAGTATTTTACCCAAGGATCATATTGATATTGATGTTGATGTTGTCCTAAGAATGTCCCCACAACATTGACTTGTTGCATAGTTGAATCCTCATTCAATATTGGACAAACATCACTAGTATGCCGTGACATTAAGAAAATTCCACACACTTTTGCAACTTGCATATTCCTTGTAGCCATTTGTCGAACCAAAGCAATTAAATTAGAAATTTGTTTCTCAATATTACTGGTGCTTACCTCATTTACCCTTTGAGGTGTATGATCCATTCTAGTTCCATACTGTTGTGAGTTAGTTGCTATATTTTGAATTAAGTTCCTTACAACCTCAGGTGTTTTATCTACTAGTGCTCCTCCAATTGCTGCATCAATCACGCTTCTATCCATTGGTAGCAACCCCTTATAGAAGTACTGGATCAAGTGATGATCATCAATTCCATATGGTGGATAGCTGGAACACAATTTCTTGAACCTTTCAAAATACTGATAAAGGGTCTCTCTATTGAACTGCCTGATTCCACATATCTCCTTCCTTATGGTGGCAACTCTTAAAGTAACAAAATACGTAACACCCCCAAATCCGGTCTATCTGCAAACCCGACTTTGGTGTTTCACGAGTACTTACTATTCTTTACATACATCATTATATCATTAAATATAACAACATATTTCTTCAAATCCCATATTCTATTACTTTAAAATCTTTATTCATTACAAATAATGATAATTATATTATTCTTTATTTCATTACAATTGTGACTTTAACCAACCACAAAAACTACATAACAATTTAATTAACTATTATACATTACAAGATTTGGCTTGTTCTATTCGTTACTCTTCGTTGGATCTTCAAGTTCATTCTACCGTCGTTCGCTGAAAATGTTTTATTTTAAGGAAGTGTGAGCATTCAATTGCTCAACAAGTTCTAGTAGTTAAATAACAACAAAATCAAGAATCAAATATTCTTTACATATTAAACTTCAATAACTGAACAATAGTTATGAAGCAGCTCGAATAATAGGAATAAATTCTGATTCCTATTATTTTAAAACATCAATAACATTCACTTTCACATAAATTCAATTCTTATACTTCCTTCTTTACATTTTGTCTTGCTAAATTTATTAACATAGATTTAACATTAACAGTTCATTAATAAACAAAACTCTTTCACATTTGAACAGTTCTAACACAGAACAGTTAATCTTCCGAAAGAACATAAGTGCATATAATAATCACATAGCCTTATACATCATAAACATCTTTTACAAATATAACAAATTTGCACATAGATAAAACTCGCTCATTTAGAACATCTGAGCAAGCTTAAAGAAACTAACATTCATTTCAAATATGAATGAAGTTTGGAAACTTTCCTTAAGCACAACTTACAACTTACAGTTTACGTTATACTGCTCTTCGAAATCCCTATATATCACATAAGGAATAACACATACCAATTAGTCATATACTTGACTTATACATTGGTTTACACTAACTTTAGTTCTTACAGTTAGCGTTTTATAACCTAAGTTCATGCAACCGAACTTTAAACTATTCTTTTAACGTTACGACATACGGAGATGTCATAATTCTTACAATTATCTCTTACGATAGATTTTACATTAACTTTTCCTTCTTCCCAACTTAACTTGTCCGAATCATTAAAATTATAATGTTCGTTAAGTTAATTATCATTCATTATGGCTTTTTGACAACTAAATGCTATACCTTGTGAATATTCTTTACCGTCTAAGTCATACAATCTTTTATATGTTAAGAGTGATCATTTAATGCTAATTTTAAGACCCCGACTTTTATGAATAAAGATTTAATTTTCTCGAAAAATCTTTATTATGGTGTGAATTTGTTATAATGTTATAATTGTGGGTAATTTTTCTAAATTTTGCAAAGTAAGCAAGTTGTTATAAAATATTCGATTGGTCGGGAAATATTCATTTTATCAGAGAATATTCATAAGACGGCACAATCATTGGTGGACCCCACAACGAAATTATTGTCGGAGTTAGAAAATGACATAAATATCTTTTCATAATAATAACGGCGAAAGTTAAACCGTTAACTGTTGAAATACCCGGTGATAAAAGTATAGTAATACGCGTGGTTGCATAGTAGCACAGTATTGATTATTGATGCTTACTGATGAGTGAGTTTTATACACATGAATTGGATACATTCGGGCTTAATTAATTGTTGTTCTCAAGTCTTTTAGATTAGTTTTTAAGTGTTTATGTCTATTCAAGCATGTTTTATGTTGTTTTGTAGGAATTGGGATAAAAGTTACATGGATCGACGTTCGGGGTGGCTAGATTCGCTTTTTCGGCTTGCCATTTACATAGCAGTCACTTCAGAGCCAATTTGAGTATTTCTACAGACCTTATTTCGAAACACTCAAAGAATTAAAGTTGTAGATCTACTTTTCCTCTTTCCGTAACATCTTGAATCATTGAAATCGGAGTTCGGACGAAGAAGTTATAGCCATTTTCCCAAAGGATGTTGGAGCAGAAAATGTCAGAACTTGTAACAGCGCCGGGGCGCTATTCTTAGTTCATTTCACAGTGCTGGGGCGCTATAAGGTAGTGTCTGAGCATCAAGCCCAGCGCTCGGGCGCTGGGGAAGAGGTTGGGTGCGGCCTGGACGCGTTTTGGACGAATTTTGACACCTTTTTGACTCCAAATTGGATTGGGTTTGTTCCTAAACTAAAAATTAGACTTGTAACCTATAAATACATGATGTAACACATAAAATAAAAGGAGATTACATAGATTAGACTAGATTAAACACTCTTTTAGATTAGAACATAACCCTAGTTCTTATTAGTTTTGGAGATTGAAGCAACTTGGAGACCATTGAAGATTCAAAACAGGAGCGAAAGAGGAGTCTCAAGGCTACTGACAATAGATTATATTCTCTTCTCTTCTCTTACTTTTATCTATTAATGTCTATTCAATTGTGGATTTTTGATTTTAATTCATTAATTATGAACTAACTCTTTCATTAAGATTTCAATTGAACTTTTTATGATTATGAATTGATTATTTGATTTATTCTAATTATTTATGTTGAAGTGAATTGTTCATCTTGCTTTGTGCTTATAGATTAATTATCTGATCAGTAATTACCTTGTTACTCTAGAAGGAATTGAGAAAGGAATTCTAGGGTTAGAACTGGGCATGGTGACATGTGACTTAGTTATTTGCATGAGTGAATAATTAGGTTTGTGAATAGAATGAGAATATCTATTTGCCGCATGTAACACATAAGGAATTGGGGTTAGAATGAGTTTAATTCAATTGTTTTGCATAGAGATATAGCAAAATTAATCAAGTTAAATAGAAGGCAAATGATCACTTGAGAAGGGCTTTTGGCACTTGAGAATTCTGTTAACAATTCAAGAGACATAATAATTGGGATAATTGGATAATTGGTTTATAGTTCATAATTGGGGATATTGGAGTCTTAGCCTTTATTTATTTGAATTCATTTATAAAGTAACCTAGTTTTAATTAGTTAATTTAGTTTTCTTAATTAGAAAATTCATAATTTGCTATTGTTTAAATAAAATTGATTTGGTTAAGAGTTAGTAATTGGTAATTTTTATTAAATAATTCCTCGTGGGAATGATTCTCTACTTTCACTTTATTACTTGTTGACCGTGTATACTTGCACGTATTCATTGATTGCGAAATCGATCAACATTTACGTGAGAAGTCACTCAGTTATACTCAATTATTGCTACAGAAATTGCTGCATAGTATCTCATATTATTGATTCAATTATTATTACAGTATCATCTGCACTATATTTTATATTATTAAGTCAATAATTGAGATGACAAGTTATTCATATTATTATTTGTATTATTGACAATGTCTAGAAAGTTCTGTCGAGAAAATGAGTTTGGTTACCTAATTGCGCGCCAATAGGGAGGAATCCTTATCGAAAAGCCCCCTCTTTCCTGGGAATGATCTAGTTGTTAATATTGCAAGTTATATTATTGATGAATAAATGTTGTTAAAAATATTGAGGCGATTTTTATGAAGTATTTGTTGAAAATTTGACGTATTATTTGGACCCCCACCTACTCATTTTTCAAAATCGTCGGAGAAAGTTGTCTAAGTTTTGTTATATATATATATATATATATATATATATATATATATATATATATATATATATATATTATAATAAGTTTTGTTTTTTTATGAAAAATAGAATATATTATATTTTATTATGCATACTATTTGCATAGTAAATCATGTGAAAATTCATAATTTTGTCTGTGAATTTAATTTTTCTCCCATGACCTTTGTGCACTGTCCGTCCAAATAGCATCATGCCATTCTCCTATAAATAGGATGCTCAGTTTAGAAAAGAAAATCACACAAGAATCAGAGAATTCTTCTTCTATACTATTGAGTGTATTTCTTTTGAGTGTATTTCTTTTGAGTTTAAGGAAGCTTTGAGTGTAGAAAATAGTGAAGTTTTCTTCAAGAATATATTCGCTATACTAGTTAGAATTGCTCTTTTTTTGAGGTAAGGGGTATTATTTATTTCATATTCACTTACGATATTATTTTTCGTATTCGTAAGAAATTTTATTTCGTTCAATATTCGCAAGAAATATTATCTTTGTTTAATATTCGTAAGGAATATTATCTTCGTTCAATATTCGTAAGGAATATTATTTTCGTTCAACAGTTGTAAGGGATTTTTTTTTCAATATTCATATGAAATAATATTTTCTTCCATTCTATAGTATGTAAGTAATATTATTTCATTTCAGATTACAAATTCAACACTTATTTTGTTAAAGTATGGCTTCTATACTCCTTGAAATTAGTAAAATAACCTTGAAATTTGCGCTTCATCTAGTATCATTTCACAAGGATATTTTTCTGAACATTCTTGTTCATTTTTAAGGTTTTCATGCCGGAGTACTATTTATGGGTACTATTCATTTATGCGATAATATTCATACGTGCGGAACTATTAATACGTATGGTACTATTCATACGTATAGGTACTATTCGCGGGGTACTATTCATGACAAAAATTAATTTCTTTTCTGTCCAAATCATTTTTGATACAATATTATTCTTAAACTTTACTCCACAAAGCAGTATCATGTTGACAATTTGGACATTTTTAAACTTTGGATAATTTAAAGTCTTTAATATTTATCCTTGATTTTGTTTGATTAATGCTTATATCATTGTCATCATCCTCATGCTTATATTGTGATGAAAGTCACCTTTGGCCAAGGGTGCAAAGATGAATTGTTGTTTGGTATGATTATGACTAGGGATTATTCGGTGTAATCATGACATGTAAAGTTACAAATGATGTGGTAAAAGTCCTCATTGGCCTGTAGTGCATTGATGGACAGATGTTGGTATGATCATAACCATGCATTCTCTTCGGCCAAAGGTGAAAAGATGAATTGTTGTTTGGAATGATCATGACCATTGGTGAAAACACGAATATCCTTGGCCCGTAGTACATGGATAATTCGTGGTTGTGATACTAATGAATAGTCTTGGCCCGTAGTTCATGGATAATTCAGTGATGTGGATTATTTATTAAGTTGAGTCTCATCGATAAAATTGATGATAAACTTTTAAATAATAGAAGATAGTAGATATCATGCTCTACTTGACTCTTCTAATGGATTGCTTATCCCGCTACAGTTGTTGATCTAAAACTTGTTGTCTATTGTATTCTATCAGTTGTTATACTGTTAAAGGCTAACGATAATTTATTCTGCATTATCTTAGTTATAATATTTCTTACTGGGCTAGTTAAGCTCTGATAAGTGGGTTTTATACCTACTTATTGGATATAAATTCACAAGAACTATGCCCATCTCAAGTACATTTTAGTGTGTTTTACTTGCATTTCGTGTCATTTTGCATTGCATGTACTGATAACTCCTTTGGTGTAAAAGTGCAAGAAAATGGCATAGCTCGATGATGGTATGTGGCATGAGACCAATGATGGCATGGCACGAGGGTCATTTGGACAGAAGAAAAGGAGCATCGATGGACAATGAAGCAAAAGCAGCATGTCAAAGGTTCATTAGCAGCATAACAAGAAAGCAGCCATAGCAGAACACAAAAGTGCAGAGTTCAGGAGCCGCGTAGCCAAAAGAGCTAGTAAGTGGCCGCACACACACACTGACCGCAGAGCCAGAAGACAATCACGCGTCTGCCGCCTTTATGTTTATACTAGAGCCACGTGCGGTCGCTGCAGAGTCGATCAAGTTCTTCGACTTTGTTTTAATTTTTAAATTTGAAGAGTTAGTGTAACGATCGAGAAAATTGTAATTTAATTTAAATATTGATGAAATTAAATAAATATTTAAAATAATTCATTTATTGAGGAAAATAAATATTTGATGAATTGTCATGAATTAATTTAGTAGCTAAATTAATTAATTTTAATTAAATCGAGTAATGATAATTTTATTTCAAGGATTTAATTTAAGGAAATAATTAAATTAAATCAATTGCTTAATATTTAAGAAAATAAATAAGCTAAATAAAAGTATTTAATTTAATGGAAATAAATAAATTAAATAAAATGATGTGTCTAATTAAATTACATATATAAAATTATTTATTAATTATAAGGTATAAGGATAATAAGAATTTTATTACTATTATAAGCTAAAATCAAAGTTATTTAATTAATCAAGTAAGGTGTGACACATGAAAACTATGTAATATAAATAGTATAATAATAAACTAGTTTGGGATTATTGTGGTAGCAAACAAGGCCTTGTGGCCTTTGGTTTTTTTCTTAATCGATTTACTTTTGTTATTTTCTAACTGATAGAGAACGTGTCATATCAGTTTATTATACGCATCTTATTTTTCCTCCTAAGGCTATAGTTAGTGAAGAGCAGAGAGTTTGTGAGGAAAGGGAAAAAAACATAGAGAGTTACTAAGGGATTGAGGGCTTTGTTGTGGAAGGGAGAAGAATTGAAGCCATTCTATAACAATTACTTCAATAATCAAGGATTAAGGTATAATTCATTCTTAAATTTCCAAGTTGTAGTTTTTATTTAGGTTCTCTGTAAATTGATTTTTGTGGAGTTGTTGTTCAAACGTTGATTGTAGGATGTAGGTTATGTTGTAGAATCTGTTAATTATCATATATGAGTGTTGTTTAAATTATCAAATTCATGAGAAATTGGGTTGAGGAAGAAAAGGAAAATCACAGTGTTTGTGTTCTTATAATATGGCCATAGAAAGTACCAAATTTATTGTTCAATATATGATGTAATCTGTAACTTATTGATGGATTATGATAATATGTTAAGAAACGAAAACAACGCAGTTTAATTTATGTCAATTGATTGAAAAACGAATTCGTGGTGATCAAATTCGTTAAAGGTGTTAAAAATGGAGTTTTCATGAGAAAACATGAAATTTAAGGAATTAAAATAGTTTAATTTGATGTTTAATTGTTCTAAGTTAATGAATATGTGAGGAAACATGTATGTGTTAGTTTTATATTAGTTGGATGTGCTAATAGTTTAATTTCATCGTTTGATGGGTGAAATTCGTGTTTGTTGGGCTAAAACGGCTATCGTTCGCTCTTCTTGTCTCTCATATGTAACACACGAATGGGCAGAAATGGCCTGCACGGCAGTTAAGAAAAAAAAAAAAAATGTTAAAACGCTCGCAATTGCCTAAGTTTAAGCCTAAGTGGCGCAATTGCACCACACCTCGAATCGAGACAAGTGAGGTCTCGCTTTATCGCGAGATCATACATAGTGGACTTATATTAGTTTAGCATGCATGTTAATGATGTTGAGGCATAATATAAACCACAATAACAGATTGTCATGCGTTGTTATATAAAGTGTAAAAGAATTTAAGTGATTACTTGAATAAGTTATGTAATGAACCAAATGTGATGTTTCAAAAGTTGAAAATAAATGATAGGGTTTATAGTGTGATTTCAGAATCGTTAAGGTGTTAACTAACGTGGTTAGGTGCTAGGTTAGGGTTATGACCTAAATGATGGTTTAAACCCTAAAAGCTAATATTCATGCAATTAATTATTGTTGCGATTTCAATGATATGTGTAGGATAATTGAAGATTATTTTACATTTGTGTAGCTTACCATCAAGGCAAGTTCTCTAACCCTACTTTTATAATTGTGCAAGTTTCTAAACCTTATCGCCTTACGATTGAGCAAGTTTTCTAACTCTACCTTGTTATTATTGAGCATGTTCTTAAACCTTAACTCTTTACATTGAGCAATCTTTCTAACTTCATTCTTTTCATATTGAATGCAAGTTCCCATTCTTAAATTATTATTGTGCAAGTTTCTAACACTCTTTATAAAGTTGAGCAAGCTTAACCTATCTTACATATGTTTGTACAAGCTTATGTAACCTAATTCGTTACATCGAGCGAGTTTTACTTTCCTTATTATCATTTGAAGCATATATTGTTCTAGTACATTGATTCATAGAAGATTGTTCTACACTCCTTTAAATATAGCACTTTGTGTGTATATCATGTTATTCAGTTATAATTATTGGTGATATCCGATCTTTAACTTTGATAGCCTTGATCAGTTATACATTCTTGTATTAAACCTTTACTGATGTAAATCGAACAGTGTTTTAAAATTCTAGAAACACTGATAAGTTAGTTCCAAACTAAACTTTCTTTAGTGCGGAAAATTATAAATTCAAACTGAGATGAACAACCCTAACATAGGGGATTTTGTACGTGTAACGTTTAGATGTTTTTTGCACAATACATGGTACAAAGGGCTGATCCCCCTAAGTACGTTAAGAAGGGTCCGTATAGTCTAAATGACTGTTAAGGTTGGGTAATAATACCTAAGTACCGGGGACATATTTTATGGTCTTAAGACCCTCATATAAAGAAAGTTCAAACTTGTTTACTATTTATAATTGTAGAACAAGTTCCTTATTGTTTAGCTTTCGTTGTTCACTCTCATGTTGTTATCATGCTACGTTCTATATTAGTGAGCATTTGTTTGCTCACTCTTGCAATTAACACTGCAGCTAAAGTGGAGAAAGTTGATGAGCCGTCGACTAGCAAAGGCAAGGGCAAGATGTCCAAATGATGAAGACTTATGAGAATTTTATTTTAATGAATTATGTTAAAGACTTGTTTTATTTTATGACATATTCCGCAAACTGATGTAATAAATTTTAAGGTTAGATTACCTGGGATTTAATTTGAGATGATGATGTAACCCTTTAATGGAAGAGATTATTGTTTAAGTTATTTAAATTATGTCTTTATCCTTTATTGATGGGTAGTTAGATGTAATAGTTTTGATAAGTGAACACCAAATCCTGTGGGAATGAAGTACCTGGATTTGGGGGTGTCACAGGTTGGTATCAAAGCTTTAGGTTATGAACCTTAGGTGGAGAAACCTTAGGAAGTAACCTTTAAGGAAATAGAAAACGTAGAGGTGTTCAACTCTTATCGAGTTTTAAGGAATGGATTAAGGTATCCATTGAAGTTAAATAATAAAAGACATTATATGCTATGTGTTAATAACTTATGTGCTCGCGAGTATCGAAAAATGTTAAGTAAAACTTAAAATATTTTGTTGTCAAGATGTCTAACGAAGGAGGATCCAGTCCAGCTAGAGAGGTGATACCTCATATACCTATAGATGATGAGCACCGGGATATTCACGTAGTGCGGGAGCAGTTGATCCAAGAGGATGTGCCTGTGATAGATCCCGAGGAGGATAGTTTTGAAGAGGTAGAAGAGGATGATGAGGAGGAGGATCCTGAGGAGTTTCCACCAAACTCCATATCGGCCGAGATGTATGATGCTTTGTATGACCGTAACATAGAGTTACACGAAGAGGTCGAGGAGATGAAGGAAATGGTTGAGATGCATCACGCTTTGATGGAGCAAAAGGATGTAGAGATTCAGGAACTTGATTTGAAACTTGGAAACACGGAGTGGGATCTGGTTCATGCAAAGGGTCAGCATGAAGACCTGTTGGCAGTGCACGAGAAGATGAAGACTGACATGGAGAAATTGAAAGATGATTTCAAGGAGGAATCAACTAAGCGTGCAAGAGCCGAGGATGCGTGGATGAAGGCGATTCAATGTGCAGATCGTGCTGAGGATAAGGTCCAAGTGAAGAAAGCCAAAATGAAAGAGATGGATTATGCTTTTAATTCGGCGATTGATAGGCCTGTGATCGAAGTCTACTATTATCCACCTCGGTTTGAGAATTCTCCGTGGTTCGTGATGGATCGCAGAATCCGGCATATCAGATCATGGAGGAAGAACGTCGGAAGAAGCTTTACGACGCCTTAATATGCCTAGATAGAATAAGATAGAGAATAATATGAGGTTAATTATGTGAATAAATAAATTGTGAATCCCTTATTTTGAGATAAATAAAGGGATAGTATGAATATATAATCCTGAAACGTGTTTAGTTCAGGAAAGTGAATGTTTATAGCGGTTATGCTATTTTGAGTATGTTCTAAAACTTTATGAATGAATAAAATATTAGAGTTTATTTGAAATGTTGTGTGTTAAAGCTTTAATCTTTGAATGTTTAAGTTAGACTTTAAATACCCAAGAAGTTGAGTAATGAGCTAATAAGAGTATATTTTAACAGAAAATGCCTCCTAGAAGAAGACAACCACGTCAACAAGCACCTCCGGAGGGGTCTACTAATAATAACAACGAGACCAACGCTAATCCGGTTCAGCAGCTGGAAGCTCTGTTGACGAGTGCACTTGCGAATCAACCGCAAGCTCAAGTCACGACATTCAAGGAATTCAAAGCGATTGGACCGCCAGAATTTCAAGGGTCTATGAATCCAGTGGAAGCCCAAACCTGGATCATGGAAATGGAGAAGGTGTTCGACGTTGCTAGAGTTAACGAAGATCAAAAGACTGCGTTCCCAACATTTATGCTGAAGTCTGAAGCTAGCTACTGGTGGCAAACAAACAAGGTTCGTGGAGGACAAGGAGTGATAGCGTGGGAAAGATTTAAGGAGATGTTCTTTGAAATGTACTTTCCAAATGAAGTTCTCAAAATCATTTGGAAGTGCAATTTCTCGAGTGAAGCAAGGAACTATGATTGCGGCGTTGGAATATATGCAAAGTTTAACGAGTTGGCAAGGTTTGCCACTTATCAAGTCAATATCGATTGAACGTAAAGTAAGAAGATTTGAACAAGGATTGAAGCCCCGCTTTACAAAGAAGGTTTCAATGTTCCAAATGAACACATTTGTTGTTGTCAGGCCGAGAAGGCAATTATCGCGGAAGGTGGAAGCGATGCTTTGACTAAGTACAACTAAGAACAAAAGAAGAGGAAGAGTGACAATGAGACTAAGGCGAGTGGAAGTAACGTTGGAAGTAATAATCAAGAGGAAATGGAGCGAGAATTTGATCATGGAGGACAACAGGAAATCGCCAGAAGAAAAAGTTTGAGGCTTGTGCAACTTGCTGGAAGAACCATACTGGGGTATGTTTGAAGAGAAAGCAGGTGTGTTTCAACTGTGGTCAGGAGGGACACATTGCACTGAACTGTTTTAGTCTGAAGAAAGGAGCTTGTTTTACCTGCGGTTCGAAGGATCACATGGCTCGTGATTTCCCTAAGAACCCAGCGGGAAGTGTAAGTGGCGGAAAAGGAAACAACAACGGTGGTGGTGTATTGAATATCATTGGACCAGCTCAATCAAGTCGTCCTACTACGAGGAGTTTCAATATAACCGTGCAGGATGCTGTACAGTCTAAGGATGTGGTGTCAAGTATCATTCCGATTAATGGTATTAATGCTTATGTATTATTTGATTTGGCTGTTACTTATTCATTTATATTCGATGAATTTGCTCATAACTTAGATTTTCCTCAAGAAGAATTAGAATTTCCCTCAAGTATAGAGATTGCGAATAGGGAAGTGATTCCTGTTAAATTCATATATAGGAATTGTAGAGTGGTTATAAAAGGTCATGAGATGATGGTAGATTTAATACCAATTAGACTTGGTGAATTTTATGTTATACTGGGAATGGATTGGTTATTTAATTATGGAGTAGTAATTGATTGCCAAATGAAGTGTGTTAACCTTATGACTCTGTCAAAGGTTGTGTTCTTTAGTAGCAAGTCACCTCAAAAAGCAAGTTGTCTGACGGTGATGCAAGCCAAGAAGTTGTTGAGACAAGGATGTGTAGGATACTTAGCCTATATTATCGATACACAGAAGAAGAGTGCGAAGCTGGAAGAGATACCGATCATAAGAGATTTTGAAGATGTATTTCCAGACGATTTGTCGGGTCTTCCGCCGAATCGACAAATCGAGTTCGTGATTGATTTACTTCCAGGAACGGCCCCGAAATCTAAGGCACCATATAGAATGGCCCTGGTAGAGATGAAAGAGTTGATGGTGCAATTACAAGAGTTGCTCGATAAGAAGTATATTCAGTCGAGTGTTTCGCCATAGGAAGCACCGGTGTTGTTTGTTAAGAAGAAAGATGGATCAATGCGACTCTGCATTGACTGCAAAGAATTGAATACGGTCACAATTAAAAATAAGTATCCATTACCTAGAATCGATGACCTGTTCGATCAGTTAAAAGGAGCGAGGTATTTCTCGAAGATAGACCTGAGAAGTGGTTATCATCAGTTGAAGGTGAGGCCGAAGGATGTGCCGAAGATAGCGTTCAAAACTCGGTATGGTCATTACGAGTTTCTAGTTATGTCTTTTGGTTTAACTAACGCACCTGCAGTATTCATGGACTTGATGATTAGGGTGTTTAAACCGTTCTTAGACAAGTTTGTGGTGGTGTTTATTGATGATATATTGGTATATTCCAAAACCAAAGAAGAACATGTGGAACATTTAAGGGTGACATTGGAGACGTTAAGAAGAGAGAAGTTGTACGCTAAGTTCTCAAAATGTGAATTTTGGCTGGAATGTGTACAGTTTCTCGAGCACGTTATTGATAAGGTCGGAATTTCGGTAGATCCATCAAAGGTGGAAGTTGTAATAAACTGGGATCATCCGAAGACACCGTCAAAAGTGAGGAGTTTTTTAGGATTGGCAGGTTACTATCGGCGTTTTATTCAAGACTTTTCCAAGATCGCGAATTCGCTGATTTAATTTAACTAGAAAAGCTAAGTTAAGTTTGTTTGGAGAGAGAAGTGTGAGGAAAGTTTTTGAGCATTGAAGAAGAGGTTGAGTTCAAAGACATGTGTTGTGTTGTCGTTGCTCGATGATACAGAAATTTTGTGGTGTATAGTGACGCATCGCATAAAGGACTAGCCTGTGTGCTTATGCAAAAACAAGCAGAAGTTATTACGTATGCATCACGTCAGTTGAAAGATTACGAGAAAGGGTATCCGACTCATAACTTAGAGTCGGGCAGTGGTGGTGTTTGCCTCGAAAATTTGGAGACATTATCTTTATGGAGAGAGGTGTGAGATATATACTGACCATAAAAGTCTGAAGTATATCTTTACACAAAAATATTTGAACATCCGACAAAGTAGATGGTTGGAGCTGATCAAAGATTATGATTGCGAGATTTTCTATCATCCCGGAAAGGCGAATGTTGTTGTTGATGCCTTAAGTAGGAAGGGACGGGAGAAGTTAATGATATTAACTGATCAAGAGAAGCTAGTGTCAGAAATGGCTAAGATGGAGTTGGAAATAAAATATCCGACAGAATCCGATGAAAAGTTATTCCAGATGGGAAATAGTTCAACGTTGGTGGATAAGGTGAAAAATGCACAACTTCAGGATGGAGACTGCGAAAAGATAAAACAGAAAATATCTGTAGGTGGGGAAAACAGATTCAAAATCGATTCGGAAGGGTTACTTCGATTCGAAGGGAGGATTTAGGTTCCACCAGTAACAGAGATTAAAGAAGAAATTCTGAATGAAGCTCATAACTCACGATATTCGATTCACCCTTGGAGTACAAAGATGTACCAAGATCTTAAGCAACATTTTTGGTGGTCGAATATGAAGAGGGATGTGGCTGAGTGTGTGGCAAAATTCTTAACGTGTCAGAAAGTCAAAGCTGAACATCAAAGGCCAAGCGGATTGTTACAACCGTTGGAGATACCAGAATGGAAATGGGAGCATATCACAATGGATTTTTTGGTAGGCCTTCCAACGACTCAGCAAGGTTACGATGTCATTTGGGTGATTATTGATCGACTAACGAAGTTGGCACACTTTTTGCCAATTAAGATTCGGTTTACACTAGATCGGTTAGCAAAGTTATACGTGAAAGAGATTGTGTCAAGACATGGTGTACCTGTGTCCATTGTATCAGACAGAGATTCATGTTTTACATCTAATTTCTGGAAACGATTACAAGAATGTTTGGGGATACAAACGAGAATGAGCACGACTACCATCCTCGTAATCGATGTATGATGAGTGAGAGAACCATCCAAACACTAGAAGATATGCTCAGAGCATGTATCATGGATTTCAAGGGAAATTGGGATGACCATCTGCCATTGGTGAAGTTTGCTTATAATAATAGTTATCACGCGATTATTGGCACGCTTACCACGTTGCTATATAGCAAGAAATGCAGAACTCCATTATGTTGGGACGAGGTTGGTGAACGTCAGCTATTGGGTCCAGAATTGTTACAACAGACTGTCGAGATCGTCAAGGTTATTCGAGCAAGATTAATAGCTGCACAGGATAGACAAAAGAAATATGCAGATCAACATCGACAGAATCAGGAATTTGATGTCGGTAGTTATGTTTTCTTGAAAGTGTCTCCCTGGAAGGGGAAAATTCGATTTGGCAAGAAAGGAAAATTGAGCCCTAGATTTATAGGACCTTTCGAAGTGCCTCGATGAGTTGGCAAAGTGGCGTACGAGGTAGCCTTACCTCCGGAGTTAGAGCATATTCATAATGTTTTCCATGTTTCGGTATTGAGACAATATAAGTCAGATTATAAGCATGTTATAGATATGAGCCCTTACAGTTTGAGAAGGATTTGTCATATGAAGAAGTCTATGTTTAAATTGTTGACAGAAATGAGCAAGTACTTTGGAATAAGGTAATACCTTCTGTTAAGGTAATCTGGAGAAACCACAATACTGAGGAAGCTACGTGGGAACTTGAAAGCGTTATGATGAAGAATTATCCTTAGTTGTTTGCTTGATTTTGTGTAGCGATTCTGGGGACAGAATCTTGATAAGGAGGGAAGAATGTAACAAATAAATTTTTTGAGTTGTGATTCTGGGGCTAAAATCCTTTTAAGGAAGGAAGGATGTAATGATCGAGAAATTTATAATTTAATTTAAATATTTATGAAATTAAATAAATATTTAAAATAATTAATTTATTGAGGAAAATAAATATTTGATGAATTGTCATGAATTAATTTAGTAGCTAAATTAATTAATGTTAATTAAATTGAGTAGGGATAATTTTATTTGAAGGATTTAATTTAAGGAAATAATTAAATTAAATCAATTACTTAATATTTAAGAAAATAATTAAGCTAAATAAGGTATTTAATTTAATGGAAATAAATAAATTAAATAAAATGATGTGTCTAATTAAATTAGATATATAAAATTATTTATTAATTATAAGGTATAATGATAATAAGAATTTTATTACTATTATAAATTAAAATCAAAGTTATTTAATTAATGAAGTAAAGGTGTGACACATGAAAACTATGTAATATAAATAATATAATAATAAACTAGTTTGGAATTATTGTGGTAGCCAAACAAGGCCTTGTGGCCTTTGGTTTTTTTCAACTGACGACTTTTGTTATTTTCTAACTGATAGAAAACGTGTCATATCAGTTTATTATACGCATCTTATTTTTCCTCCTAAGGCTATAGTTAGTGAAGAGCAGAGAGTTTGTGAGGAAAAGGGAAAAAACACAGAGAGTTGCTAAGGATTGAGGGCTTTGTTGTGGAAGGGAGAGGAATTGAAGCCATTCTATAACAATTACTTCAATAATCAAGGATTAAGGTATAATTCATTCTTAAATTTCCAAGTTGTAGTTTTTATTTAGGTTCTCTGTAAATTGATTTTTGTGGAGTTGTTGTTCAAACGTTGATTGTAGGATGTAGGTTATGTTGTAGAATCTGTTAATTATCATATTTGAGTGTTGTTTAAATTATCAAATTCATGAGAAATTGGGTTGAGGAGGAAAAGGAAAATCAAAGTGTTTGTGTTCTTATAATATGGCCATAGAAAGTGCCAAATTTCTTATTCAATATATGATGTAATCTGTAACTTGTTGATGGATTATGATAATATGTACAAAAATGAAAACAACGCAGTTTAAATTATGTCAATTGATTGAAAAACGAATTCGTGAATCAAATTGAATAGGTGTCAAAATGAGAGAGAAACATGAAATGTAAGGAATTTTTATATTAATTTGATGTTTAATAATTTCAGTTAATGAATTTGATGGGCAAAATTTATGTTTGTTGGGCTAATTTCAAAATGGATGGGTGAAATTTGTGTTTGTTGGCTAAAACTACGCTATTGTTCTTGTCTGCGTTCTCTGCTCGTCAACACCGTACACGCAATTGCCACGTACGGTGTCAAGGTAAAAATGGCTATAAAGTAGCAGCACACGGCCCCAAGCCTAAGTGTGGCGCAGCTGTGCCACACCCTAAACTGAGACAGTAAGGTCTGCTTATTGGTAGATCATGCATAGTGGACTTATATTAGTTTAGCATGCATGTTAATGATGTTGAGGCATAATATTAACCATAATAACAAATTGTCATGTGTTGTTATATAAAGTGTAAAAGAATTTAAGTGATTACTTGAATAAGTTATGTAATGAACCAAATGTGATGTTTTAAAAAGTTGAATATAAATAATAAGGTTTATATTATGATTTCTGAATCATTAAGGTGTTAACTAACGTGGTTAGGTGCTAGGTTAGTGTTATAACCTAAATGATGGTTTAAACCCTAAAAGCTAATATTCATGCAATTAATTATTGTTGCGATTTCAATGATATCTGTAGGATAATTGGAGATTATTTTACATTTGGGTAGCTTACAATCAAGGCAAGTTCTCTAACCCTACTTTTATAATTGTGCAAGTTTCTAAACCTTATCGCCTTACGATTGAGCAAGTTTTCTAACTCTACCTTGTTATTATTGAGCAAGTTCTTAAACCTTAACTCTTTACATTGAGAAATCTTTCTAACTTCATTCTTTTCATATTGAATGCAAGTTCCCATTCTTAAATTATTATTGTGCAAGTTTCTAACACTCTTTATAAAGTTGAGCAAGCTTAACCTATCTTATATATGTTTGTACAAGCTTATGTAACCTAATTCGTTACATCGAGCGAGTTTTACTTTCCCTATTATCATTTGAAGCATATATTGTTCAAGTACATTGATTCATAGAAGATTGTTCTAAACTCCTTTGAATATAGCACTTTGCGTGTATATCATGTTATTCAGTTATAATTATTGCCGATATTCGATCTTTAACTTTGATAGCCTTGATCAGTTATACATTCTTGTATTAAACCTTTACTGATGTAAAACGAACAATGTTCTAAAATTCTAGAAACACTGATAAGTTAGTTCCAAACTAAACTTTCTTTAGTGCAGAAAATTCTAAATTCAAACTGAGACGAACAACCCTAATATAGGGGATTTTGTAAGTGTAACGTTTAGATGTTTGTGCACAATTCATGGAACATTTAAATTTATGAGAATTTTATTTTAATGAATTATGTTCAAGATTTGTTTTATTTTATGACGTATTCCGCAAACTGATGTAATAAATTTTAAGGTTAGATTACCTAAGATTTAATTTGAGATGATGATGTAACCCTTTAATGGGAGAGATTATTGTTTAAGTTATTTAAATTATATCTTTATCCTTTATTGATGAGTAGTTAGATGTAATAGTTTTGATAAATGAACACCAAATCCTGTGGGAATGAAGTACCTGGATTTGGGGGTGTCACAGTTAGAGTTGGTTAAAACTATTCTGGTTGGTACCAGACGTATCTATCATTAGTTTTTACATTTTTTTCATAATAGAGAACTAGGGTTTTACGTTTTGAGCGATTTCCAACGAAGATCCAAGCATAGCCTTAATATTTTCCACTTCTTCTCTTGAATTCAATCATTGTTTATGAACTACTTTTATGTTGCTGGAGATTATTGAGGGTTTGAACATCACGTTTGGATTAATATCAGCAGTTGGGTTTGATCGATTCTATCTTCTCTCAATTGTGTTATTTATTTCTCATGTATTGCTATAATCCCATAATGGCTTTCGGTTCAGCGATGAACTAAACTCCATTATAGGATTCTAACGGATTTTAATATGTAGTCTAATTGATTGCTTGATTGCTGGACTGTTTGTGTATCATCAGAAATTTCTATTATGGCTGATTTGGATGCATGAATGATTGATCAACATTCATTTTATGTGATTGTATGGAGTTGAAAAATAACATGCGAGTTTGGTTGTAATCATGATAACATACGTATATGGGGCATTTTTGCTTAGCTTTATATTTCGTGAACCAGATAGAAATATATTGTTTCACCGTGTGAGTTATATAAGGGCTTATGCTTAAATTCAATAGGGCTGCAATTTCACATAGAAATATAGTGATCTTGGTTTTATTGAAGATTACATGATGTTTATTGTATGTGGATGTTATTTGAGTAGGTCATAATACATTGAAAAATGGTTATGTCTATATTCGTGCTCTTGGCTAATTTTCTGTGATACGTGAGTAATCTTTCATGACGGTGGTAATTAGATGAATTATTAAATGAAGTTAGATTCCCATTATTTCCATATTTGATTTATTACATTAATATTCTTCTTTTATTTGTTATTTAAGTTTGGAGTAATTCACAATCATAAGCGTCCGTTTAAGCATATAAGAATAGTGACATAGTTGATGCATAATAATTTAATTTAGAAACCTTTCTCCGTGGATCGATACTTTACTTACTCTGTATTACTTGTTGATACATGTATGCTTGCATGAGTTAGAGCTCTTTTGTTAGAACTAAAAAAGCGGCAACAAGTTTTTGGCACCGTTGCCGGGGAAAGGCGTTTAAATTTATTATTATTATCATCATTTATAAGCTATATTGTATGACTTAGACAAATCTAATCTTATCTCATTTCTATTTTTGTTTTTGTTTTTGTTTCAGGTACTTGTAGATATTTTATGCACACGCGATCATCCAATTCAGAGTTGATACCAGCACAGGACAATATTAACGGGAGAGGTTGGAAAGCGAGAGTGCGTAGAAATTTACAAGCAAAGTTAGAAGTGACTACATCTAATATGGCAGAAGGACAAGGAGAAGAGCGAAGAGAGGAGTATAGAACTTTAAGGGACTATTCAATGCCGAACATTAATGGACTACAGTCAAGCATAGTCAGGCCAGCGATAGCAGCCAACACCTTTGAAATAAAATCGGTCACTATTTAGATGGTGCAGAATTCAATACAGTTTGGTGGTGCTGCTACAGATGATCCTAATGAGCACCTATTGAGCTTTATTGAGATTTGTGATACATTCAGATATAACGGGGTGACAGAGAATGCTATTAGACTAAGACTGATTTTGTTTTCATTGAGGGATAAAGCAAGAAGTTGGCTTCATTCTTTGCCTTCAGGATCAATTACTACATGGGAGAACCTAGCACATAAGTTCTTAGCCAAGTTTTTCCCAATGGCTAAGACTGCGAAAATGAGGACAGCAATCTCTCAGTTCGAGAAAGAACAGGGTGAATCTTTATACGAGGCCTGGGAGAGATGCTAAGGAAGTGTCCGCACCATGGTATGCCAGATTAGATGGTGATCAATACATTCTATAATGGATTGGGGTGGTAGTCTAGGCCGATTGTAGATGCAGCTGCAAGAGAAGCATTATGGGCAAAGAGTTATGAGGAAGCTTATAATCTTATCAAGACAATGGCAGCGAATGATTTTCAAAACCCTACATCCAAGATGCTACACCCCAAAGTTGCAGGTTTGTTGGAAGTGGATGCTATCACTCAGTTGTCAACACAGATGGCAGCCATGGTGAAGAAAATAGATTCATTGGCAGAGAGCAAGGCGAAGATAGTTGCCTTTGTATTTGAGATTTGTGCAGGGTCACACTCGACGAATCAATGTGCTATTAGCTCGGAGTCGGTACAGTATGTGAGTAACTACAGGAAGGACCAAGGACAGTTTCATAACACATACAACTCCAACAACCGCAACCATCCAAACTTCAGTTGGTCAAATAGTCAAGGAAATCAACAAAAATTAGTTTCAAATAGAATCAACAATTTCACCACACAACCATCTCAAATTTACATTTACACCAAGACCACCTTTTCCACCGGGATTTTCTCAACAACAACAACATCACACTCCAGTTGCACCTCAGCAAGAAAAGAAATCAGAAATGGAGGAGATGATGATGAAGTACATGGCAAACATAGAGGTGATGTTAAAGAGCCAAGAAGTGGCTATTAAGAATCTGGAAACTCAAATGGGGCAAATGGCGAGCATGCTTAACAACAGTCCCCAGGGTTCATTGCTATACGAAGACAAATCCAAGAAGAGAAGGGAAGGAACAATGTCAAGCGATCACATTAAGGTCTAGGAAAAAGATTGCATAAAATGAGCATGGTAGCGCCGCGCCATGTTTCAGATAGGAGGGCATGGCCAAGAATGAAAGGCGTAAACTGGACCGAGAAGAAAGAAAACTAGAAAGGTTCTAAGTTACAGCAGGAATAGGATAATAAAGCAGGTTCAATGGATAAGCCTGTGAGTAAAACACCACTAGTTCACCCTCCGATTCTGTATCCACAGAGATTGAACAAGCAGAGGGAAGATAAATAGTTCAGCAAGTTCTTGGAGGTTTTTAAGAAGTTGCAGATTAACATACCTTTCACTGAGGCATTTGAACAGATGCCTAGTTATGCAAAGTTCATGAAGGGTATATTGTAAAGGAAGTGGAGATTAGAAGAGTTTGAGACAATGGCCTTGATAGAGGAATGCAGCGCAGTGCTTCAGCGCAAATTACCTCCAAAGTTGAAAGATCTGGGTAGCTTCACAATTCCATGCATGATCGGAAAGATGAGCTTCAGCAAATGTCTGTGTGATCTTGGGGCAAGCATAAATTCGATGCCCTTGTCAGTATTCAACTAGTTGGGATTGCCGGCTCCAAGGCCGATAAATATTTCTTTACAGTTAGCTGATAGATCCATCGCGTATCCATGGGGAATAGTCGAAGATGTATTGGTAAAAGTGGATAAGTTCATATTTCCGGCAGACTTCATCATCTTGGACTATGAAGAAGATAAGAGTATACCAATCATACTGGGGAGACCATTCTTAGCCACAGGAAGGACCTTGATAGACGTACAGAAAGGGGAACTCACTATGCGTGTTCATGATCAGGAGGTTACCTTTAACGTATTCAAGGCGATGAAGTTCCCAACAGATGAAGAAGAATGTTTCCGGGTTGATTTGGTGGATCAGGTCCTAAATGATGAAGTAGAGAGTCTGGTAGATTATGAACCTTTGAGAAGTATCATTGCTGAAAATTCAGACTTGGAGAATGAGGAACTTGAAGAACTTGTGCACTTGCTTGATACTGCTCCACAATTCAGGAAATTCAAAGCACCAGCTGAGCCATTGAAGAAAGCTGGAGAAATGTCAATAAAATTGAAGCCATCTCTTGAGACACCTCCACAACTTGAATTGAAACCACTTTCGGATCATCTAAGGTATGCATTTTTAAATAAAGATTCAAAGTTACCTGTGATTATTTCTTCTGCACTAACATCATTTTAGGAAAAAAAACTGCTACGAGTCCTTAGAGAGTTCAAGTCGGCTATTGGATGGACTATAGCAGATATAAAAGGGATCAGCTCTTCGTTTTGCATGCATAAGATCCTGTTGGAAGATGATAGTAAGTCATCAGTGGAGCAACAAAGAAGACTTAATCCGATAATGAAAGAAGTGGTCAAGAAAGAAGTTCTAAAATGGCTAGATGCAGGTATAATATATCTAATTTTAGACAGTTCATGGGTGAGCCCAGTACAATGTGTTCCGAAGAAGGGTGGTATGACTGTGGTTTCAAATGAGAATAATGAGTTGATTCCAACACGAATAGTGATGGGGTGGAGAGTCTGCATGGACTACCACAGGCTTAACAAAGCTACGAGGAAAGATCACTTCCCACTGCCATTCATCGATCAAATGTTGGATAGATTAGCAGCTCATGAGTATTATTGCCTTCTAGACAAGTATTCAGGCTACAATCAAATTATGATAGCTCCAGAGGATCAAGAAAAGATAACCTTCACATGTCCATAAAACACTTTTGCTTTCAAAAGGATGTCTTTCGGGTTGTGCAATGCTCTAGCCACCTTTTAGAGATGCATGATGGCTACTTTTTTGGATATGGTGGAACAGAATATGGAGGTATTCATAGACAATTTCTCGGTATTTGAGGATTCTTTTGATTTATGCCTTGAGAATTTGGTGATGGTCTTGAAAAGATGTGTGGAAACGAATTTAGTACTGAACTAGGAAAAGTGCCATTTTATGGTACAAAAAGGAATTATATTGGGACACAAAGTTTCGAAAAAGGGACTTGAGGTGCACAGGGCTAAGCTAGAAACTATTGAGAACTTTCCACCACCTACTTCAGTAAAAGGTGTTCGCAGTTTTCTTGGACATGCAGGATTCTACCGGAAATTCATCAAGGACTTCTCCAAGATAACTAAACCACTATGTAGTTTATTGGAGAAGGATGCACCGTTCAAATTTGATGAGGCCTGTGTGTCGGCGTTTGAGCATTTGAAGGAGAAATTAACTTCAGCACCAGTTATTATTGCTCCAGATTGGGATTTGCCATTTGAGTTGATGTGTGATGCCAGCGATTACGCTGTGGGGGGCGGTTTTGGGTCAAAGAAAGGAGAAAAATTTTCATGTGATTTATTATGCCAGCAAGACCCTTACAGATGCGCAGTTGAAATACACCACCACAGAAAAAGAGTTATTGGCAGTGGTGTATGCCTTTGATAAATTCTGAGCATATTTGATTGGTACAAAGGTGATAGTGTACACAGATCACGCAGAAATTTGACACTTAGTGGCAAAGAAAGATGCAAAGCCCCGATTGATCAGATGGATATTATTATTGCATGAATTTGATTTAGAGATTAAGGACAGAAAGGGCACTGAAAACCAAGTGGCGGACCACTTATCTCGACTAGAGAATCCAAAAAGGGAGGCAGACGACAAAGTTGTAATTAATGAATCCTTTCCATATGAGCAGTGGTTTGTGGTGAGAGGGGAAGTGCCATGGTTTTCAGACTACGAGAACTATTCGGTGAGTAAGATGGTACCTTCTGACTTGATGGGTCATCAAAAGAAATTTTTTTTGCATGATGTCAAATAGTATATATGGGATGAACCATATTTTTTTAAACAGTGTGCTGATCAGATGATAAGAAGGTGTATCCCGTATAGGGAGATCGAGGGGATTTTGCAGGATTGCCATGCATCTGTGTATGGGGGTCACTATGGTGGAGAGCGAACAGCGGCTAGAGTGTTACAAGTAGGATTCTACTGGCCGATAATTTTCAAGGATGCGTACAGTTTCATCCAAAGATGCGATAGATGTCAGCGAGTTGGGAACATTTCGAAAAGAAATGAAATGCCATTGAATACGATCCTTGAAGTGGAAATTTTTGATGTGTGGGGGATTGATTTCATGGGTCCTTTTATTTTTTCTTGCGGAAATTTGTACATCTTGCTTGCAGTGGATTATGTGTCGAAATGGGTAGAAGTGGTAGGTCTTCCAACAAATGATGCCAAAGTAGTCCTCCAATTTTTGCAAAAGAGTACTTTCACAAGGTTTGGGACTCCTAGGGCCATCATTAGTGATGAAGGCAGTCATTTCTACAACAGGCAGTTTACAGCTTTGTTGGCTAAGTATGGGGTGAACCATCGCATTGCTACAGCTTATCACCCACAAACGAATGTCCAAGCAAAAGTGTCAAATCTGGAAGTTAAAAGAATCTTGGAAAAAGTTGTGGATCCCACTAGGAAGGATTGGTCTTTAAAGCTTGATGATGTTGTGTGGGCATATAGGACTGCATACAAGACTCCGTTGGGCATGTCACCTTTTCAGCTCATTTATGGCAAAGCCTGTCATCTTCCTATGGAGCTAGAGCACAAGGCATATTGGGCGATTTGGAAGCTCAATTTTGATTTGAAAGCTACAGGGGAGAAGCGCCTACTCCAACTCAATGAGTTGGACAAATTCCGATTACAGGCATATGAAAATTCAAAGTTGTACAAAGAAAAGGTGAAGAAATGGCATGATCGTAAGATCATAGAGAGAACATTTGAGCCGAGACAAAGAGTTTTGCTTTTCAACTCCAGACTTAAACTTTTTCTTGGAAAGCTCAAATCAAGGTAGTAAGGGCCATTCACAGTGAAAACATTTTTCCTGCATGGTGCGATAGAAGTATTTGATAAGTTTTCGGACAAACCTTTTAAAGTGAATGGACAACGATTGAAGCATTACTTTGGTGGCGAGGTGGACAGACAGAAAGTCACCTCAATTCTTTCTTCGATGTGATTGAATCAGAGACAGTCAAGCTAATTGACTATAACTTAGCGCTTGATGGGAGGAAACCCATTGTTTCTATCTCTACTTTTTATTTATTCAGTTTAGGTTGTTTTGGTGCATTGAAACCAAGTAATCACTGTGTGCTATATTGGAAGATGCAATTGGAACTGCAGGACTCAGGGTCACGCGGTCGCACTATGATTCCAATAATAAATCGCGCTACAAGTATTGGAAATGAAAGCCACTTTGTGCGAAATAGCACTTCCGCATGCCGCCTTGCCGGCCTCCATTGAAAAAATCCGAGCGACCTCGCGCCGAACCGTGACCGAAGTTGAAAAAAAATTGGTTTTTAAAACGTGTTGTGACTCATTTGTCTATCAGTTGATATAATAGAGAGGTGCATACTCCTTGCTCTCCATAACATGCACGTCTCCTCATCTCTAATCCGTTACAACTTGAAGCCATACATCTCTCCTTCACGACGTGATTGTCGCTTTAGATCTCATAACCACGATCGATTGCTACACTGATAAAACCTAGGGTTTTAGAGTGGTTGGGCGACATCAGTTTGGGGGTTCTTCACTTCATCACCTATCACTCACGATTTTACAAGGCAAGCCATTTTCTTCTTTTCATTCAGTATCCAATGGGACCTAAGAGAGCACGCTCTATTTCTTCTTTATCATCGTCTTCCTCTAGCAGTCATATGGAGGAAGTTGTGGATCATACTAAATTTCTCAGTCTAGACGTCCAAATAGAGTATTACAGAATCGTGGCAAAAACATTTATGAAGGAGAGGGGTTTCAAGCCTGAGAAACTGAATGGTCAATTATGGAATATAATTCAAGAAAGGGGATGGTTTGGACTGACTGCAACTTCCATGGCTGCCCCCATGGGTATTATTCGAGAATTCTATGCAAATGTAAAAGATACTATGAGTGGGTTATCCATGGTTTGAGGAGTTCAAGTGGATTTCCGACCTCCCGTAATCAGAGCAATCTTCAGGATAGTTGACACACCACCGACTGGGAATGATAATTGGGTAGAAGGTGCACATTTGGAAACGGATCTGGAAGTGGTCATTACTGAGTTCTGTGTTTCGGGAACGAAGTGGACTTATAAGGCCAGCACGAATCAGCCTTGAATATTCCCAGCCTCACCCTTGAATCGGTATGCTAAAGCGTGGAATTTTTTTATATGTGCCAAGCTTGTTCCGTTGTCACATCAGCATAAAATAACAACTGAGAGGGCTATCATTCTGTGGGGCATAGTCATGGGCAAGTATATTGATGTGGGCCACCTCATTCATCAAAATATGTTACGTTATATGCGGGGGTGCACTACTGGGAGTATTCCACATACGTCTATTGTCGCTAGCCTATGTGCCCATCAAGGAGTCTCGTGGGGTAATGAACAACTACATAACCCTAGTCAAGATATCACTCATGCGACTATTACTAAATTTGAGGATTGGGCGGGGGGGTATACCGCACCCGAGAGGAAAAGGATTTATCATTCAACCCACATTCTCAATGCCTCGACCACAGCCAACACATAAAACTGAAGCGAGAACGTCGGCTCAAGCAACTGCTGCCATTGGGGATCGACAGCTCCGAAGGTTGGAACGAAAGGTTGATGCGATGTACGACAACTTTGTAGTGTTTTCTACGGGTCTGACGAGGTCGTTGGCGGAGGTATTTGCCATATCCACCACCGGATTCGCCACCCGACGAGGGTAGTGCAGCTGAGCAGTAGGGGAGTTTCTCAAACCCTTTACCTTCATTCATTGAGGCAATAAATATTATAAGTTTGGAGGTATTGGGATAGTAGGGTAGTGCATATAGTATTTGCATGTTTAGTTAAAAATTTATGTTTAGTTTAACAGTTTTCATGTTATATTGTTCTGTTTTTAGTTTTTAGTCATCATTACTTGTGTTAGTATATGTTTAGTTGCATGTCTCACGGTTCCAGCGTTAGGGAAATTTTGTGTAGCCTATGATGAAAGTGAATTTTTGAAGGATTGTTGAGTATTTTGGATAACATGAGCTTAGATATAATGTTTTACATGATGTAATCCATGATGTTGTTTAGATGCTTTCGGTTTGCACTGCCGTGTTCACAATTGCTTGTAGGCATATGAATTATGTGTTGAATTGCTTAATAGAAAATGTTGTTTTATAAAGAGAAATATGTGGAAAATGGACTTAGACTGTACAAAACATTGATAATCAAACTATGGGAACACATGGGTATTGTATATATAATAATAAAAAAAAAGAAAATCAATAATGTGGCTAGTCTTATTTCGGGGCCCTTGTTACTTGAAAAGGCATGCAGTAGGGGGTGTCTTAACACCTAGCGCCCTAAGGTCTTTTATGGTCTGGGAGTCATTGGTTGAAAGCTCGCTAAGGGGTAGCATTGTTAGCCTAATGGAATGAGGCATTGCACAGTCATGTGAAAAAAAAAAGAGAAAAGAAAAAGATAGCAATAAACATCGCGGGAAAGAGCAAAAATCGCCCTTGTGAGTAGAAATAAAGCAGTTAAGCCCATTGTTAAACCTAAGTTTGTTTTGATATATTGGAACAGTCTTTGTTGCATAAGTATACATGAATCCTGATTTAGACTGTGATTTTCTACTTTGAGCAGTTTAGCATGTGTATTCTTGCTTTAATCAAGTTTTGGTGAACACAACACACACATAGCATCTTTATAGCATATATGAATTATTTGAGTGTATGATATTATGCCTATAGTTTGGTTTGAATTTGTATTCTCGAATCTGGATAACTCGTTAAGGCATTTTGGACTGAATTTCTGTTATAGCTGGAGAATGTGAGACTCATTTGTATCGGGATTTAGTTGCATAGCATGTAGTTGCATTTTCAGTGTTTATGTAGTATGCATTGCTTGAGGGCAAGCAATAGTTCAAGTTTGGGGGTATTTGATAAGTGGGTTTTATACCTACTTATAGGATATCAATTTCACAAGAACTATGCTCATCTCAAGTATAGTTTAGTGTGTTTTAGTTGCATTTCGTGTCATTTCGCATTGCATGTACTCAGAACTCCTTTGGTGTAAAAGTGCAGGAAAATGGCATAGCTCGGCGATGGTATGTGGTATGAGACCAGTGATGGCACGGCACGAGGGTCAGTTGGACAGAAGAAATGGCGTATCAATGGATAACGAAGCAAAAGCAGCATGTCAAAGGTTCATTAGCAGCATGACAAGAAAGCAGCCATAGCAGAACACAAAAGTGCAGAGTTCATGGGTGAGTGCCATATGACGGCAAAAAGAGATAGGAACCGCTACCGCCGCCATACATCTGAGAGAGCCGAAGACAATCGCGGCGCGCACCGCGCTTTGCGCTTAGAGTCAAGACGCTGATCGCCAATACGTCGTTGACTAAAGTTGTTGACTTTGTTTTAATTTTTAAATTTAAAGAGTTAAAGTTGGTTAAAACTATTCTGGTTGGTACTAGACGCATCTATCATTAGTTTTTACGTGTTTTTTATAATAGAGAACTAGGGTTTTACGCTTTGAGCAATTTCCAACGAAGATCCAAGCATAGCCTTAATATTTTCTACTTCTTCTCTTGAATTCAATCATTGTTTATGAACTACTTTTATGTTGCTGGAGATTATTGAAGATTTGAACATCACGTTTGGATTAATATCAGTAATTGGGTTTGATCGATTCTATCTTCTCTCAATTGTGTTATTTATTTCTCATGTGTTGCTATAATCCCATAATGGCTTTCGGTTCAGCGATGAACTAAACTCCATTATGGGATTCTAACAGAATTTAATATGTAGTCTAATTGATTGCTTGATTGCTGGACTGTTTGTGTATCATCAAAAATTTCTATTATGGTTGATTTGGATGCATGAATGATTGATCACCATTCATTTTATGTGCTTGTATGGAGTTAAAAAACAACATGCGAGTTTGGTTGTAATCCTGATAGCATGCGTATATGGGGCTGATTTACTTAGCTTTATATTTCGTGAACCAGATAGAAATATAGTGTTTCACCGTGTGAGTTATATAAGGGCTTGTGCTTAAATTCAATAGGGCTGCAATTTCACATAGAAATATAGTGATCTTGGTTTTATTGAAGATTACATGATGTCTATTGTATGTGGATGTTATGTGAGTAGGTTATAATACATTGAAAAATGGTTATGTCTATATTCATGCTCTTGGCTAATTTTATGTGATACGTGAGTAATCTTGCATGACGGTGGTAATTAGATGAATTATTAAATGAAGTTAGGATCCCATTATTTCCAGATTTGATTTATTACATTAATATTCTTCTTTTATTTGTTATTTAAGTTTGGAGTAATTCACAATCATAAGCGTCCGTTTAAGCATATAAGAATAGTGACATAGTTGATGCATAATAGTTTAATTTAGAAACCTTTCTCCGTGGATCGATACTTTACTTAATCTATATTACTTGTTGACCCATGTATGCTTGCATGAGTTAGAGCTCTTTTGTTAGAACTAAAAAAGAGGCAACAAGCTCACCCTTTTCTTTCATTGTTCTCTTTAGGAAATGAGAATATAGCTGGGACTAGTTAGGGAATGGAGTGATGGTCCAAGATAGTTGCTACAGTAGTCCTCACTATTATATAATAATAGTGTGGTAATAATTGTAATGGTGACTTATTTTGAGTTTGGATATTGTCTAGTAGACAATATTTGTATTAAAACTCACAGCTTATGTTTTGTCGTATTCTACACGCTACTTAACAGTTGTATAAATTAAGTTTGTATTTGAATTATGTACCATGTATTTGGCGACTCTGAATGGGTGATGTATACCTATTTTGGGTGCGTCACACTAATACTATGTGTTCATAGCTTTCAAGCATTTTACATTACCTCATTTCATATCTTATAATGTTCGGTTCAGTTTACTCAGAACATTCTTCAAGTTATTATCATTAACTTGACTTCTCAACATTTACACGTTATTCTTTATTCTTTATTACCTTATGTTCAAACCTTACAAGAGTGTGTATGCTAAGCACGTTTAACTTACGTGTACACTAACCGTTTTCATCGGTTTACATGTTTTAACGCTTGCATTTCTCATTCTAAACTTCCATCCAACCTTTACTTAATGTTTAAATCACTTCTTTACGTGTTACATTACGTGAAATTTATAGTCATTATCATTCCGTATACATCCCCCATGAATTGAGCAGTTAAAAGCTCATTTCTGGGCTTTGCCTTTACATCGGCATTGACGCCCTTGATTCCCTTTACAAAATCAAGGCCGCGACGCCGATTAATAGAACAGCTCCGGAAAGGTGTCATGGCGCTTCCTTCTTAAGCATATCTGTCTTACGTACCGCCTTTGAAAACTTTTGTAGTTTTTTATGCATTTTTCTTTTACATACGAATTGCCTACTTTGCAATCTTCTAACTTATTCGTTATAATTCAGATCAAGTTCGTTCCAAAGACATTTTCATGCTTTCATTACGAACTATAACTTCCCCCGAACAGAATATTTTTTTGAATCCATTAATAAGCCTTTCAATAAACTTAAATTTCTTCGTTTGTTTACTTACGTTCTTGACGTTCTTCGTTCGTTCGTTCGTAACTTACTCATCCGAACCCAGAATGAGTTGGTTCTTGAGTCCACGACCTACGTTTTCAATGTTTTCCAACATTCTTATGAAACCTTAATTATTTCATAAACTTAATTTCTATATTCATCCAGAAATCATATTAACCTATGATTTCATAATTACTTCTTTTACGAAAATTTTGCCATAACTTCGTTATAAGCTGTTTTCAATCCGTTCCAAAGGAACATTTCTTTCAATTCTACATCTCTTAACCAAACACAAACACTCACACACACACACACACACACACACACACACACACACACACACATATATATATATATATATATATATATGTGTGTCTGTGTATGTGATGGTTTTAAACTTGTCCATCAACAACAAGCTCTAATTAGATGGTTTTAAATTTGTCCACCAACAACGTTCTTCGTGTTCTTCATTCGTTCTTCATTTTACATCAATATTTTGATTACGATTATCTCGTTATGTATTAATTAACATTATAAGTTCATTAATTCTTCTTTATTACATTGGACCATTCATAGGATTCCTCCGAATCGTCCATTAACATCAAGCAATTCATACTTCATATGAATGCTTTTAAAAGAAAAAGATGAAATAAATTTCAAATTCTCATTACTTCATTTCATTATGGTTAAACCATAATAAAATCATTTCTTAACATCTTTTAGTTCCATATTCATTAAGCTATGTATTTTTATATATGAAAGTTAAAGAAAAATAGAATAAAGCTAGGTTTAACTACCTTTCTTCTTTGTTTTTCTTCCTTATTCTTCTTCCTCTTGACAAAGCTTGCAATTTTCTAGCTTTCCTTTTCCTTTTTCTTCTTCAATTCGAGCTCTCTAGCTCTCTTCCTCTCAATATTTCTCTCTCTCTCTCTCTTTGAAATGTGTTAGTTGAAAAATATCAATAAACACTTTGAAATGGCTTGCTTATATAGAAAACCATGAGTGAGGGAACTTTGGTCATTAAGTCAACTTTTATTTTCTTACAAATTGGTCACTTAACTTTTGGTCTTATATAGTCCAAATCCTTAGGTTTGCAAAACTTACAAATCACCCCCTATTTTTCACTATTCACACCTCTTTACTCAAAATATCAACCAAGCTTCTCAAGGAAGCTAGGTTACTCACTTGGGTGACCCATTGGGTTACCCCATCCTTTTTTACCCACCCATAACCCATGGTTCGACCCACGAGTTTGGTTCTTAGTTTGGGCTGAGCATTAATTCAAATTGGGCCAAACTTTGGGTTTGAATTTAACATTCTTTTGAGCCTTGATTTAATTATCATTGGGCCTCCTAACATTATTACCTTATTAGGCTTACCAAAGTCAAAGCCTAATGGCTTAATAACCCATCCTGACTTTTAATTACTTTACCTTCTCGTATTCTTACCGTATAATAATTCATATTATACATGTATTCTTCTCGTACTATACTCGTATAATAATTCATATTATACTCGTATTCTTATTAATTAAATATCTTTAATTATTACATAGTTGAAAAACTGCTTTTATTAGTTTCTAAATTTTATTGGACATTTCGTCTTTCCTCGTCATTCTTTTTTTTACGCATTCTTCGAAAATTCGAAAAACTAAAAAACATATTTTGATGAATAGTATTTTGCTTATCGTTTTCCCAAAACATAGTTAAACGATTGAAAAGTTTATAACAATATTTTTCATCATTTTTATTTCGTCCGATTTTTATACCTTTTTTGAGAAAAACGTTTATCGGCTAATATGACTTTTCACGACATATTACTGTCAAATCTTGAAACGGAATGTAATTTTGACATTCCAATCTCTCTACACGACCTAGGTTATTCAAACCCTAAACCCTTAGATTTCATCAGATGAATAGTGTCTATTTTGTCTTTTTCTCAGAAAAATTTCATTTTTGTCTTCAAATTTCTTACACATTTATTCTAGCACATAGCCAGAATCCTTTCGTTTTATAATCATCCTAGGTTATAGAAGGACTAATAAACACATAACACATAATATTATTAATAAAAATTTATTTTATTAAATAATAATCCTTACATCATAATTAACATAACTATCCGATTTTCCATGTTGTCACAAAATACTTTTCCAAGAATAACCTTTCCAGCTCATTCCATGATCGTATTGATCTTGAAGGAAGATAGTATAACCAGTCTTTAGCCAAATCTGCTAATGAGAATGGAAAAGTTATAATCTTTATCACCTCTTTTGTCACTCCTTGTGATTTCATCGTGGAACATACCACATGGAAGTCCTTTAGATGCTTATATATATTTTCACCTTTAAAACCACGAAAAGTAGGCAAAAGATGAATTAGTCTAGAGTTAAGTTCAAAAGCAACATCTAAAGTAGGATATTCAATACACAAGGATGGTTAATTCAGATAAGAAGTAGCCAGTTCTTTCAAAGTTTTGTTGTTGTTGAGAGCAACCATCTCTAAGTGCAATTTTCTCTATCTTTAGATCAAATTTCAATTCAAGAGAGTTAGAGGATCGAGTTCTAAACATAAAATAAAAATAAAATAAAGAATAAATAAATGAAAACAAAGAATAAAAAAAATAACACAACCCGATAACGACGCCAAAATTTGGGAGCTGTCGTTGACACTCCTAAATTAATATCTTACTTCAACTCTATTACCACAAGAATTAGTATAGTAACAAGTAAGAGTCGATCCCACAAAGAGTGTATTATTTTGTATTTATTCGATTATTTCAAGTAAAAGGGGGTTTTGAGTTGATTAAACTAAATTAGCAAAAATAAACCGATAAGAATAAACAATAATTTAAAAGCTTCAGTTCTTTAGTTCAGCATTGCCTTTTCACAATTATGGAGTAGTCAAATTTCACATTATTTACCCTTCAATGAGATAAATAACCCTAGATAACTGCAATTACTAATTATCCAAAATTCTCCTTAAGTGTAAATTTAATGTGACAATCGCCTCAAGAGATCTTAACTATCATACAACCTAAAACTATCAATCTAGTCCATAATTAAGTATCACTAATTGCTACATATGATCAAATATAATATTGTTCGCTCAATACTATATTTTAATCTAGCAGATGATATTTATCAGATTATTATAAATGGCCAAATCAAATCAATTAGATAAAATAACATGCAATCACTTAGCACAAATTAATAGAATAAATCTCACGCAAGAAGGAATAAATAAAGTAAAATTGATTAAACTGTTAATTATGAATAATGTTCAATATTCCCAAGAACTGAAATAGAGAATTTAGCTCGACATGCCTTCAAGTTTGCACTCGAATGTTGTAGATTATATATGATAGATGATGTCCTAAAAATATAACTAAGAACATGTATTTATAGTGCTAGACAAAGTCCTAAATCTTATGAGAATTAGAAATCTAAATCCTAAAAGGAATTACAAATCATAATCATACTTTCCATAAGAAAATAGAATCAATTTTGAAAGTAAATCCTAGTTTAAAAGGAATCGTAAGTCTATTAGAAATTACAATCCAATTCTATGTATAAATTTGTTAAGATTTGCTCTGAAAAGTTTCCAAAATTATGAGATTTCCCACCCAATTCGCTGGGGGCGAGTTCCCATTTCCTATTACAACGACCTTTGGTAGAATGGCCATAACCTTTGATCAAGGAGGAGTTACGGAGTGTGCTACATATCAAATTGAAGCTTTCGATGAGATCTACAACTTTAATTCTTTGAGAATTAACATATTCTGGCTTGATCAAGTTCAAAGTTATGCTCTGTAATACCCGTGAATTTTATAAATAATATTAATAATTAAATTAAGAAAAGTTGAATATTTATTTGAAAATTTATATTGGTGTGACATGAGTAGTGATAATTCAATTAAATTAAATTGAGTATATGATAATTAAGAGATATTAAGATTTTAATGAAAAGCTTAATATAAGCTTATAAGAATGTGCTTTGTGCGGCATGAGAATGAACTAAGTGATCATTTAAATAAATTTATGAAGGAATGATTAAATAAGGTGTCTAATTAGTTGGTGTTATCAATTTGGGATTAATTATATGTTATGTGAAACTACAAAGAATGGTATAAACTCTGGGCGGCAATAGCTAAGCACGGTTTGAAAGCGCCTTAAGCAGGCGTGGTGAGCACTTCTCAAGAAGATACAAACCCGGTATAATATACTAATGGCCTATCCTGGAAAAATTATTTAATTGTTTTCGATACAAGATGGAAAATTTTTACAATGTGTGACATTATTAAAATCATATGGTAAAAGGAAATTGAATGATATAATTTACTAAGTAGCAAAATATAACCCTATGTGGCATTCTAATGCATGGAGAATTAATTAACTGTGCATCTCAAAATTTCTGAAGAAAGATTAAATTTAATAAATGTTTGATGTTTAATATTTGAGTGCATAATAATGGGTTAGTAATACCCAACTGAATTATATTCTACCCACATTAAATATTATTTTAAGTAAACTCAATATGCATGAATTATATGATTATGTGCATATATACCCCCCAACTTTTCATTCTGTAATAATATTAACACATTAAAATTGAACTTTTTATGCCAAAAAGGAAATAAACCTAAGTATACTAAAATTATTTTGCTGAGAAATAGAGTTGTCCCGTATTTAGTGTCTCATTTCCTCCAATTCAGGTGTATAAGCCAAAGGCCTAAGCATAGCCTTTTTCTCTCTTTGCAATTATCAGACAATCAAATGATGAAATGGGGAGTGGCTTCCACAGTGCATTGCAACTACTCTACCAAACCAAACATTTACCCAACATTTTCTTCTTCTTCCCGATGAGCAAAAACATGGACAAAGCCTTTACATGGATATTAAATTCTCTATAAATTAAGCTCTCCTCTTCTCAAATTCATTTGCTAAAATCTTCTGATAAGTCCATATAGAGAGTATAAAAGTACTAAACTAGCAAGTGGTTTGAGTTAGAAGCAGGAGTTATCAAATTAGCTTCAACAGAGGTACAATTCTTAATCTTGAGTGTAGAGAATTCTCAGAAATTACATGGAATTACTTCAAATTGTGTTATACATTACCATAATGATGGTTAGCTGAGTTTATATGATTATACGATAGCAATGTGATTGATATTGAGCATGCTAAAAGGAGAATTTTTGTGTTTGGGTTTTGAATTTTGTAGAAGTAGAGCCTTTCCGGTTCTCGTTCAGAAGGGCACGCAGTGCGCCAGATTAGTATCTATCAAGCAAATAAGTCGCTGCTGATTCCCCGAACCGCATTTTAGTTTTTGTTGTTATGTGATGCTTCCAGCATGTTATTATGACTTAGCTATGCATGAAAATAGATATGACATGTGTTTCAAAGTCACCTTACTCATGATGAGTTACTTTAACATGATTTAGTAGATGTTTTATGAAGAAAATTTATATTTTTTAAAAAAAACTTTGATGAAACTTGTATATTATAAATTCTGAACTTGATAGCATACCATATATGACTGAGTTATGAGCATTAATGAGCATGATTTATGATTCAAGATCCCTTTGTTCATGACCTATTTGTTTAGCTTTGAGCTAAATGACTTTTTCAAGGAAAACTTGACATATTTGAAACTAATATCCATGAATACCACATGGAGTATGTTCTGACTTTGTGAGCATGTAAACATGACTTAACTACACATGAAAAGAGATTTAAAGATGTTTTGTATGTGTTAGATTGCATTGTTTAAGTTTAAAGTGATTTCAAAAGCAAACTCGAATATTTTTCAAACTATGTTGCATATGTTTGGAGTAGTTATGTTCTGGACATTTGAGATGGCATGTTTATGTTCTTTTTGTCTCTAAACATGATTCATATGTGTTAGACATAATGAAAGTTAACCAAGCAAGACTTTAGGCTTGTTTTAAAGTGATAAACGATGATAGCTATGAGTAAATGACATAAACAATTGGGAGCATGTATATTATAGATTATATGACCTCCTCACATGTACATATGGTTAATCTAGTAGGCCTTAATTCCTTGGAAATCCTAAACAAAGACATAACAAGTAAAGTTGAACTTGAAATGGTCATACAAGTATGCAAGGTCCTTTAACATGTGTGCATGATAAATGTTAATGTCTTTAATGTCTTGGTATGCTAAGAATTGGACTGAAACCAGGAGAGCTGAAGGTCAACTCTGGTCTGGCCAGGTGATAGCGCAGCTGCGCCCTCCTGCAGTTTGGTCTGACTTGTTTTGTTAGCTTCTGATCATAATGGCTTAACTACATTATTGTCTAAGTTAATGAACAGAGACTTATTGATGTTTATATATAGGAATGGTATAGCGTAAAGATGTTAGACTTGTATAAGATTTCTATATATTGATTGAGAATTTGTGTTTGATATACATGGACTGATTGTATAGGCTTATGTATGTACTTAACATACATATTCGGTATGTGCATGAGATAAGTTATATTTTAAACTTGGGTAACTAATGAATGTGTATACTTATATACATTAATAGGGTAACTTAGTTCGTTGAGGTATTGATATGTTTTAGATTGGTAAACTACGTTTCAGGCAAGTTCTTCGAACCTTCTCAGATATTATTTCTGTGCAAGTTCCCTAACCCTCTTCTCTTTACATATTGTGTGAATCTGAATTGTTACTATATCGACCATATTTACATTGAAAAAATATCTATTACTATTCAAAATTCGATTTTATATCTTGATTTTGTTACAAGCATTAAACTTATTGTTCCTAAATGTATTATAAAAGTTGTCTAAGTCATTTGACTCGGCTAGACTGATATCATGTGTTAAAAAGTTATCCAAACCAATTGTCATGGTGCGGACTCTTATAAATCTACTGAGATGAACAACCCTCATTGAATGGGAAATTATATATTTATCGGGGAATCGACGTGTGCACATACAAAAGCATGTTTAAATGTTATGCATAACGTAGGTTACTTTAGGCTGATTACCTGTTGTACTTGTTTATATTGGATTTGCAGTATAATACTGTTAATTTCATCAGGAGTTCTTAGTCCATAGCGACTACTTAGTGTTCATTATTCTTAAACTTTGAAATGATTAAACATTGGAATTCTTGATGATGTCTTTCAGTCCATAGCGACTCTTATTTAGAATAATTGATTCTTCATGTCATTCTTGAACTATCAATTATTGTTATACCCTTGAAATTTCGAACTTTATATTTGTTTACCCTTATTACTATATTTTTTTAATGGGCAAATTTGTTGCTCATTCTTGCTTTACTTAAACCTTTCAGTTAAGGCAGAATGTGGTGAAACATCGAGCAAGGATAAGGGAAAGGGCAAGGCTAAGGAGTGGCTTGATTCATTATGACTAGAAGTTATTACTATGTTGTAATAAGACTTATTTAATATTACGTACTAAGTTATGTTTGAACTTAAGTTATGTAATACTGCTAGTAACGGTTGCGAAACTTTGGGACAAGAATATTTATATTAAATCAATGTAAATTATTCTATTATTCCGTTGTATGAGTTATCAGTATATTGTTAGTGTTAGATCGCGGAGCACCGAATTTGAGATTTTAGTGTCTGAATTTGGGGGCGTCATAGGTTGGTATCAGAGCATTAGGTCATAAACCTTAGGAGCGAGAATCCTTAAACTATAACCTTAGAATAATGTAGAGAGTATAAGGAGATAAAACTCATGTAGAGTTTTCTTAGAGAGTTAGTGACATTATGAAATATATTTTCATTCCCTACAACGAACTTATGTTTTATCTGACATTGTAATGGAGTTTTTTGTTTGTTTATCTTATGTCTGTGAATGTAGGATGTCAGAAAAAGGAGGACCTAGTAGGGTTATCGAGGAGGAGCCACATGATATACACGTGGTGTTTAAGTCACCGTTGGTAGCTGAGCCCATTTTGGCAATGGCCCCTGTCGAAGCTGAGAATGATGCGAAGGAGGAAATAGAGGTGGAGTCGGATCCAGAGGAGGAACCCATGGAGGATGATCCTGTGGGAGATTTTGATGGGACCCCGATCGAGGATAGGATGTTAGGAGAGTATGAAGAGAAAATCCTGGTGTTAGAATGTCGAGTTGAGGAGCTTAGAAACTCAGACTTAGGAGAGAGAAATTGAGATGTAGAAGTTGAGGGATGAAGACCACAAGAGGAAGTTGGAGATACAAGAAATGAAGGTGGAAATTACCTATCACAAAGAAGCATGAATATAGATGGGAACTCTTTCTCATCGTTTGATAACTAGGAATGTGGAATTGGCGGGTAAGCTAGAGGAGTCCGAGCAGAGGGAGTTAAGTGAGAAAGTCGAGAATGAGGCTCTTCGCACATAGCTAGAGGTTATGGAGAGGATTCACTTCTAGGAGAAGTGAGAGGAAGCCAACGATAAAGCTAATGACCTAGAGTATGAGACAAGATGTAAGAAGAGGAAGATGAACCAAATGGGTTATGCTTTTCACACAGCTATGGAGAGGTTGATCGATGGCATGTACCATTATCCGACAAAGTAAAGGCAAACCTGTTATACATTAAGTAAAGATATGATGGCTCACATGACACATGTTGAGTACAAGGGTACTGTGGAGCGCGGAATGTTAGGTTGAGATATATGTGTTAGTAGTCCAGTAGTAGTAGTCATTATTTATATATGTTCTGTAGTTGTAATCCCAATCTTTTGTATGAGATGTGGGATAGATATGTAAACACCAAATATGTTTATAGGGGTAGTATGATAGTATTTCCCCATCTTTTGTAATATTAGGGGATATATGTTGACATTTATAGAAGTATGTTAGGAGATGATCACTTATGATGTAATAATTAATGACATATGAATATAAATGTTCTTGTTTCAAAAATGTGTTATATGATTATTTTATTGAAATAGTAAATAGTTAAAGAAGATTATAAGATAAAAATTTATAGTCTTTATTTTAAAAAATGCCGCCCAGATATAGACTAGTAGCACCAGAGGAGTAAGTAAATAACAAGAGGGAACAAGTGGACCCCATCCAACGACTAGTAGACTTGTTAAGGGAAGCCTTGCAGGGAAGAAATAATGAACCCATGCGTAACAACCCCCAAGCAATACTTGTAACAAATTTAAAGATTTTAAGAGAGTAGGACCGCCCGAATTTAAAGGAACCACTGATCCTATTGAAGCACTGACTTGGATCAAAGAGATGGGGAAATCTTTCACCATTGCTCGTGTGGGTGAAGATCAGAAGATCGCATTCGCCACGTATATGATGAAATGTGAAGCAAACTTTTGGTGGGAAGAAAATCAACAAAGGGCGGGGTAAGAAGTTATAACCTGGGAAAGGTTTAAGACACTGTTCTTCAAGAATTATTTCTCGAAGAGTATAAAGAATCAGATGGAGGTAGAGTTTTTTGAATTAAAACAAGGGAATATGAAAGTAGCGCAGTACGCGACAAAGTTCAACGAGCTCGCTAGATTTTCCACGCATCAAGTGGACACCGAAGAGAGGAAAGCTAGATGCTTCGTGCTTGGACAGAAACCTTGGTTGTTTAACAAGGTGTCAGTTCTCCAAATTAACTCGTTTGCCACACTGTTGGAAAAGGTCATCATTGCAGAAGGAGGTAGTGAGGCCTTGAGTCAGTACAACAAGGAGAACAAGGGTAAGAACACTGGGGGAGAGAATCGTGGAGGAAGCAGTAGTGGAGGAAGCAATCTAAGGAAGAGAAAGTGGGATATAAACAACAATAACAACAGAAATAACCATCAAGCAAGAATTTTTCAGGAGGATTTAAAAAGAGAGCAGAGGGATGCTCAAAGTGTGGAAAGAACCACCAAGGGGAGTGTTGGAAGAGACTCAGTGTTTGCTACAACTGTGGCCAAGAAGGGCACATTTCACCAAAACTGCCCTAAGCCAACTAAGATCAAGGAATGTTTTTCTTGTGGCTCAACCGAGCATCAAATCAAAGACTATCCAAAGAAAGGAAGCATTGGAGGAAGCGAACATTAGGGAAGAGGCAGCAAGCTGATGATTGGCGGACTTGCGCAATATAACCGATTGACTACCCGAACATTAACCATGACCGTCCAAGATGCAGTGGCTCCAAAGGACGTGGTGGCAGGTATTATCTCAATCAATAATATAAATGCCTATGTATTATTTGATTCGGGTGCTACTTGTTCCTTTATATCTGAAGAATTTTCTAAACGCTTGAACTTACCCCAAGAACGATTAGAAAACCCTTTGAACATAGAGATTATGTGACACCCCCAAATCTAGGTACTTCATTCCCACAAGATTTGGTGCTCACTGTCCATACATTCATACTATCTACCCAAATAAATAAAATTTAAATCATAAATCCTTCCCTTAAATAGGGTTACATTAATAAATTCAAAAATAATCCCAAGTTCTCTAACCTTTAAACATCATTCAAGTGCGGAAATAAAATTTATTACATCACATCATTATTAAAAAGTCTAAGGTCATCATAATAAATAAAAGTACAAAATCAGCATCACTTGTACAATTTTCCCTTTCCTTTGCTAGTTGAAGGTTCATCTACCTTCTCCACTTTAGCTGCAATAAGTTTATAAATATGCAAGAGTGAGCAAAAAAATTGCTCACTGGGTATAACAATGAATCAACGGGAGTATAATAATAATAACTGCCAACAATAGGCTCATCAAGACTGGATAGTACTCTAACAATGATAATCTAAACTGGAATCCACAATATGGAATATACATAACTGAGGGTCATAAAACCATGAACTATGTCCACAGTTGCGAGTAATCTTTCAACTCCAACTTTAACAGTCATAAGACTATAAGGACTCCTCGTACTTAGGGGGATCAGCCCTTCATATAATGTATTGTGCACAAACATTTTAACGTTAAACGTATATTATCCCCTAATAATAGTAGGGTTGTTCATCTCAGTATTTAGAGTACAAGTCTGCACCAAAGAAAGTTTGGTTTGGATAAGCTTTCAAGGATAATTTGATGTTTAACAAACATCAACTAGAGGACTAGTTGAATCAATAGTGTTTGATAATTACAACATAACCTAGAACAATTGGGAATCATAAATAAACTAGTTATACATATCAAACTCATGCTTGGAAAAACTATAGAGCATAAGTATTCAATAAAATGAATAAAATGGTTAACCTTTACTTGAACAATAAATAAGCTAAGGTTAGAGTCTTATAACATTAGAAATGAAATTACTTAACATACATTAACTGGTAGCAAGCTGGAAAGTAAAAACTTGCCCAACATGGTATTAAATTCAAGCAAAGAATTAAAACATTTCAATAATAGAAACGAGAGTTCAAAAACTGCGTTCATTATACAATAATAGAACTTAAGAAACTTGTTTAACTATAAACAAGTTGGAATGAATCAATCAAATGAGAATTTCAAATAACATTAGAGTTAAAGTTTGCTCGAATGAATTTTAGGAACAATTGACTTATTCAATAACAGTTAAGATAATAAGCTTGCTCAATGTAAATATAGAGTTAGAAAACTTGCCTCGAGCGTAAGCTACAATATTAAACTCACGTTCACCTACACATTGGTTTAGAACCACATTATCTATTAGATATGCTAATATAACATACATGTACATTTCTAGTTAAACTTATCATCTTAGCACAAGTCTTATGCTACCATTTATATTTCAGAATTCCCCAAGTGTTAACATCACTACACCTATCTAACATTCATTGTGTATACTAAGTTATCATATAACGTGTTCTCGATTACTAATCATTTTTGCAACTTTGAATTCATAATCCATATAACACAACTCTGTTTTAGCCTTGTTGTTACATGTTACCAAAACCTTAAGTTAAGCTACAAAGAACGACCAAAGTCTGCAGTAACAAGCGGCACTTGATTGTTAAAATGGGCACCTTTGGCGCTTGATCGGCCATGAGCTTTATATAGGATGGCGCGCTACCAAGATGGTAGCTACGCCGTCCGCGCCTAATTTTGTCTGTAAGCATCACACGACTTACGAACTCAGTTTTTGCGTAACGTAGCTTGACACTTTTCTTAAGCCAACTAACACTTAATTTCACCCATCAAATGGTGATAATAACACGTAAAATAAATATACAACTATCATAGACATGATTGCTAACCTATTCAACCACTTAGCACAATTTAACAGTGATTAAAACTATTTTAATTTCTCAATTTTCATATTTTTCATATAAAACTCCATTTTTGATATTTATCCCAAAAATTATCACTGTAAATTCATTACATGATAAAATCATCTCATTTAAATTATATTATGTTCGTATCTCAATGAACTAATATCTACAAGCTTCAATTTATACTTTCACATGCAAATTGGCCATTAAAATTGATACTTACATAGTTACATATGAAAATATATACATACTGACAAAATTTCTACCAATATCCGAAATTAGCATGCGATTATTGTTTAAACATAATATCTAATCATCATAGACACATGCAATCTTCATAACTAATTCAAGAACATCAATTCTAAACACATAAAATTCACAAAGTATGAAAATTATTGTCATAATATTCATATATACGCTTATAATATCAAAGTTGTAAAACATACCTTCAATTACAAACACAATCGCTGCTAATCACTTGAATTTGCTGTGAAAACTCGTAACTCTCTCTCAATTTTCTCTGCTAACTTCTAATAAGCTCTCTCAAAATCCAGCAACTAGTATGTGTAAAACTAAAACAAACTGATAGCCAGCATGCGTAATATCAAAACACAAAACTGATATGGCCTTAATAGCCATCATCAGTTATCAAAATAAAGTATACATTATATTTATTATTCTAATTTATTTTATTTATATTATTAAATTTAAATTTCAAAAATCGGAAATATCAAAAGCCATAAGGCTTGTTTGGCAAACCATTCAAATTTTTAAAGAATTAAAATACTTAAGCCTTGTTTGGAAAAAACTAATTTAAATCCTTTTTAATTTATTTTAATAAATACTTTAATTTATAATTATAATCACATATTATTTATTTGAATTTCAATATCCAACACTAACCCATTACATTAATCACACACTATATCTTAATTAAATATAGCATTTAACAAATATCACAAAATTATAACTTTATTATAACTTTATTTAATAATTTAATATATCATTTAAATTATTAAATCAAAAAACAAAGATATAACATCTCATGTTATTTTACAACTCTCTAAATTATAACTCAATTTAATTTGGAAAAATTCTCTAATACATTTAGATTCATTAACCATCACATCAATAAAATATTTACCACCTCGAATAATATTTATATAACTCAATAAATATTTGAATTACAATTTGAAATTTTGGATCGTTACAGATTACAAATAAGGAAGTAATTCCCGTAGAATTTGTTTACCAAAACTGTTGTGCAAACATTAGAGGTCACAAATTTAGCGTAAATTTGATTCCAATAAGATTAGGAGAGTTTGATGTGATATTAGGAATGGATTAGTTGTATAATCATAAGGCGATAATTAATTGCCAAAAGAAAAGTGAACTGTAAGACCCCAGCTTTTATAAATAAAGATGAATTTTTCTATAAATATTATTTTTGAATATTATGGAATAAATTTGATATAATGTTATAGTTGTGGGTAATATTTATAAATTTTGCAAAGTATGCAAGTTGTTATAAAATATTCGTTTGGTCGGGGAATATTCTTTTTGTTAGGGAATATTAAATACTAATGGCTCAAATCATTGGTGGACCCCTACAATGTAATTATTGTCGGATTGAGAAAACGACAAAAATATTTTATAAAAATAACTACGGAGGTGTTACCGTTAAAAGCTGTTGAACTACCCCGTGGTAAAAAAAATGCGATGTCTGGCGTGGTAGTAAGAGTAGTACACAGTATTGATTATTGATGCTTACGTGAGAAGTCACTCATTTATGCTCAATTATTACTACTGATGAATTAACGCATCATATCTCTTATATTATTGATTCAATTATTGTCACGATATCATCTCAGATAATATGTTATAGTATTAAATCAATAATTGAGACGACAAGTTATAAATGATTGATAATTATTGAAAGATTAAATATGTGTTATGATTTGTGGTAAGTTTGATCATTTTATGGGGGCTCATATGTCATCATCATAAGAGTCTCTTCATCAATAAGTATTTACCTTCGTCAATAGTAATTACCCTTGTGAATAGTATTTACCTTCGTCGATAGTATTTACCTTCGTTAATAGTAATTACCTTTACGAGACGTCGAACCACTTGTCGTTTCACATTACAAAGCGCCGAACCACTTGTCGTTTCACATTACAGGCGTCAAACCCAATCGTCAAGCCACTTGCCTTTTCACACGACGGTGCTAAGCTAGAAATCTTCTATAAATAGAGGGCTGAGGCTTCATTATTTTTCACTTAATTCATTCAAGCTATAGAGAGAAAGTATAGAGAGAATAAGAGAGAAAGAAGAAGAGTATTTTGTTACTACACTTCTTTGCGATATTCAATCTCCTACCAAATGTAAGGGTGTTATTCTTTCTTATTCATGAAGAGAAGCGTTGTTATTCCATTGCTTATTATTACATTGGAATAACTTTTGTATAAGTGGTTTACCCTATACTTGGTGACATTCTTCTATTATTCTCGTTGGAACATCCACATGCGTGTGTGTTTTACACGGCACTGGTTCCGTCTTTATTATTATTACATTGGAACATCCACATGTCGTGTGTTTTACAGGACTGGTTAAAATCTTTATTATTCGCATTGGAACATCACATGCATGTGTTTTACAGGACTGGTTCCGTCTTTATTATTATTCGTTGGAATATCCTATACGTGTGTTTTACACCGGATCCGGTTCCATCTTTATTATTACATTGGAACATCACGCTTGGTGTGAATTTCACGACTTTGGTTCCGTTATTTATTATTACATTGGAATAACACGTCTGTGCTATTCTATCGCATGCATGGTGATTTCTTTTGTTATTCCATTCTTTATTATACCCGGTTGGTTAAAACTTTGACTTCTATACTCCATGAAATTAGTAGAATATCCTTGATATTTGCGTTTCATCCAAAGATATCTTTCATGGAAATATTCTTCCGATCATTCTTGAATTTTACTCTACAAAAACGGTATCATGTTGACAATTTGGACGTTAATAATTCTCGGATAAAATAATTCTTGAACTTGTTTTATTGAATTCTTATATCATTGTCATCATCCTCATGTTTATATTTTTTGAAAGTCATCATGTATTCTGTAGTGCATAGATGGACTTGGTATGATTATGACCGAGACTATTCGATTGTAATCATTAACCGTAATGTTACAAATGATGTGATAAAAAATCCTCGATGGTAGTAGTGCATTGATGGACGATTGTTGGCATGATCATGACCATTAATGAATACACAAATATTCTTGGCCCGTAGTGCATGAATAATTGTGGTCGTGATACTAAAGAATATCCTTGGTAGTAGTGCGTGGGTGATTCGATGATGTGGAATATTTATTAAATTTGAGTCTCGGCTATAACAATGATGATGAAAACCTTTTAAAACCTAAAAGATAGTAGACTTTATTTTCTACTTGACTCTTTTAATGGATTTCATATTCACCGCAGATTAAACCGGTTGTCTATTGTATTTTATCGGTTTAACATTATTGAAGACTATTGATAATTTATTACGCATTATCTTAGTCATAATATTTCTTCTTGGGCTAGTTGAGCTCACCCTTTCTTTCACTTTGTTTCTTCTTGAAATGATAATATAAATTTGGGACGAGTCGGGAAACGAGTGATGGTCACGAAGATAGCATTAGTAGTCCTCACTATTCGTAAAAAATAGTGTGATAATAATCTGTAATGAGGACTTTTTGTTTGAGTTTGTATAATATCTAGTAGGCGATATTTGTATTTAAACTCACGATTTTATGTCGTATTGCATACCTACAGTTATGTTAATAAGTTGTATTTAAATTTGTACCATGTAAGTGGCGACTCAAGATGGGTGATGTATACCTAATTTTGGGGGCGTCACGGTTAGTATCGAGCTTAGGATATGATCCACGGCTAAGATGTGAGAATAGTACTAGGAGGGGAGAGCGGGAATACCTTTTCTAGTATGACCTACCTAAGTTTATGTGATATTTTATTGGTTGGTCGGAAGATAGGGATATTTTGTTACATGTCAATTAACCTTTTGTTTTGTGGCAAGATCGAAAATGACATCGAGAATGTTGAGAATAGCAATGGGAGCGCAGTAATTGTTGATTCACCACATATCAAAAATCGAGGATAATGTGCATCGAAGGCGCGACAATCCCTCATGAAAACAACAACAACTTGACCAAATGACGAATGATCAAATGTTCGAGGCTTTATGCAATTTATGCAACAATGAAAGAGAGCGACTCATCCAAAACGTAGGTGGAAACACGGAAAACTCAAGAGGCGGTCACCGCTAAACAATTTAAGGAGCTGGGACCACACGGAGTTTAAGGAGAGCCAAAACCACTTCGGCGGAAGCATGGATAAAGCAGATTACCAAGATATTTGATGTCTTGGGATGCTCCGAGGAGCAAAAGGTTCCTTCTACGCCTTTACGTTTGCGCGAGAGGCGGATTCTTTGGTGGGAATCGGTAAAAGCGTACTCAACCAATTTGCATTGAAGATATCTTGGAAGAAGTTCAGAGTTGTTCAACGATAAATACTTTCACGAAAGTATTCGCCACATGAAGGAGGTGGAGTTTATCAAGTTGGAACAAAACAATATGACCGTGTCGCAATACGAGGCAAAATTTGCGGAGTTATCACGGTTCGTCCCACTTGGTGGATAATGAAGAGAGAATGGCGCGAATGTTTTTAAGAGGTTTGAAGCGGGAATCGTCAACATCTTATTTCTCATAAAGCGTGTTTGTATTCGGATGTTGTAAATAGGGCTCGATTAGTGGAGCGCGATAATGAGTCAACCTTGACTAAAAGAAGCGTGTAAGCAAAATTATAATACCAATGAGAATAGTCATCGGCGGTGACAACAAGCGTGGAGGGAATCAACGGGCGGATATGGTAACCACTTCGGTGGTAATCGAGGCCAAAACAATAAGAATGGACATTTCAAGAAAAGGAGATTCAACAATGATGGAAAGACGTCGACCAAAGGCACCCATTGTTAAGGAAGAAGAAAGACCACCTATCATATGCTTCAAATGCGGAGGAGAGGACACATCGATCCAAGCTGCGTCATGCCAGTCAAAGCATGTTATAATTGTGGAAGAGAAGGTCACTTAGCTCGATTTTGTCGCCACAGAAGACAAATTCAGCTAAGATGGAGGCACCAAAGGCCATCCCGAGAAAATTCAAAAGCCCAGTAGTGAAAGGGAGAGCATTTGTTGTGACCTCCCAAAGAGCAAGGAATCCGAATGAGGTCATCACGGGTAAGCTTATCATAAACTCTAATGAAGTCTATACTTTATTTGATCTGGGTTCTACCCATTCTTTTATTTCTCCTACTTGCGCTCATCGATTAAATTTGACTCTGGAGAAATTAGACTTTGACTTATCTGTGGAAACTCCGTTGGGAGAAACCTTCATTACATCCCATTGTTTATAAGTCTTGTTTGGTTCAAATCGGTACCCTCACATTACCGTCGATCTTATTTCATTAAAATACTTGCATTTGGCGTGATTCTAAGGATTGATTGGTTAACTACTTATCATGCAAAAATTGATTGTTTTCGTAAGGTTGTTAGCTTTCATATTCCTAATCAACCTATTATGCTAATTCAAACGACAAACCATTAAAATCAATCACGGTCATCTCAAGCCATAAAGCTATTCGTTTATTGAAAAGCGGATGTCAAGCTTTCTTAGCTCATGTCTGATTTAAATAAAAATAAATCGGTTTTAAGCGATATTCCTATTGTTAATAAATTTCACGGCGTATTCTCAGAAGAACTTCTGGCCTACCCCGAGGCGTGAAATTGAATTTTGTATCGACCTTGAACGGTACAAAACCTATTTCCAAAGCCCATATCGAATGGCTCTATTGAACTTGAGGAGTTAAAGACCCAACTGGAGGAATTGTTAGACATTGGCTTTATTCGTCTTAGTACTTCTCCTTGGGGTGCTCTCTGTTTCTATTCGTGAAGAAGAAAGATGGGAGTATGCGACTTTGTATTGATTATCGGGAGTTGAATCATGTCACCATCAAAAATAGGTATCCATTGCCACGTATTGATGACTGTTTGACCCGATTGCAAGGAGCCAAATTCTTTTCAAAGATTGATCTTCGTTTGGATATCACCAATTGAAGATTAGAACCGTGACATTCAAAAGGCGGCTTTCGGAACTCCGAAGACGGGCATTATGAATTCCTAGTCATGTCCTTTGGATTGACTAATGCTCCCGCCGCCTTCATGGATATGATGAACCGAGTATTCAAGGAATATTTAGATCACTTTGTGGTCGTCTTTATTGATGACATCCTTATTTATTCCAAAAGCCGTGAAGATCATGAAAGCAACACTTTGAGTCGACACTCCAAAAGCTTCGTGAATATAAGCTTTATGCCGAGTTAAAAAATGCGAGTTCGGCTTGAAGAAGTAGCATTCCTTGGGCACGTGGTATCAAGTCATGGAATATCTGTTGACCCAAAGAAAGATTGAAGCTATTCAAAGTGGGAACAACCTAAATCGATGAATCAAGTACGTAGCTTTCTCGGTTTAAATTTGGTTATTATCGGAGATTCGTGGAAGGATTTTCTCGAATCGCTATTCCATGACTCGGTGACTCGGAAAGATACAAAGTTCGGTTGGAGCGAAGAATGTGAGAAAAGTTTTCAAGAACTCAAGAGGAGACTTATTTCAAATTTTGTTCGACAATACCATCGGCTCGGAGGATTTGTCATCTCTGATGATGCTTCTCGGCAAAGGGTTGGGATGTGTTCTCATGCAACATGGAAAAGTAATAGTTTATGCCTCGCGACAACTCAAAGAATATGAGAGGAATTATCCTACTCATGATCTAGAGTTAGCATTTGTTATCTTTGCACTTAAAATGTGGAGGCATTACTTGTATGGGGAGAAAGTGGAGATCTTTACGGATCATAAAAGCCTCAAATATTTCTTCACTCAAAAGGAACTCAACATGCGACAACGACGTTGGCTTGAAGCATTGAAAGATTATGATCATACCATCCAATACCATCCTGGAAAAGCAAGCGTGGTAGGCGGCGCATTGAGTAGAAAATCATATGCAAGTACGAGTGCGATATTGTCAACCAAAGGCCCATTTTTGTGTGACTTGCAAAGGATGGAGATAGAATTAAAGACTCGGGGACGCATGTGATGATAGCGAGTATACTGAGTAGAACCGACTTTAATTGATAAAAGTTAAAGCCGCTCAAGCTACTGAGACACGGAGTCGATGCGTATGAGAAAGAAAGTGCAAGAAGGTGCTATCTTAGGAAGCAAGAATCGATGAAGAAGGAATACTTGAGTCAACTCCGGACTTTGTGTTCTAACGACCACGATTTAAAGTATAATATCATGATGAGGCACACAACACACCATTTGCAATCCATCTCTAGGAGTACCAAAATGTATCATGATATTAAATCATACATTTTGGTGGAGCAATATGAAGAGAGAGATAGCTATTTGTTTATCTCAAGGTGTCTAACTTGTCAACGAGTTAAAGCGAGCATCAAGTACCAAAAGGTCCATTGCAACCACTTGAAATTCCAGAATGGAAGTGGGAGCACATTACCATGGATTTAATTCTACGGTCTTCCTAAGGTTTCTCAAGGCATTGATGCGATTTGGGTCATTGTTGATAGGTTGACCAAGTGCGCTCATTTCTTCCGTCGAGAAACTTATACACTTGAACGTCTTGCTCGTATGTACATAAGCGAGATTGTAAGGCGCATGGTATCTTGCGGTATCCATAGTTTACGATCGAGACCCAAGATTCACTTCACGATTTTGGGTTAGTTTGCAAAAAGCTATGAGCGCAGACTTACGATTTAGCTCGGCATATCATCCTCGAGACGGACGGACAATCGGAGAGGACTATTCAAACTCTTGAAGATCTATTAAGACTACGTGTCCTTGATTTCAAGGGAGTTGGGACAAGTTCTTACCATTGGTGGAGTTTTCCTACAACAACAGTTATCAAGCAAGTATTGGCATGGCTCCATTGAGGCGTTGTATGGAAGAAAGTGTCGTTCTCAAAAGATCTTTGGGATGAGGTGGGTGAAGCAACGTTGTTGGGACCGGAGTTGGTACGTATGACTACGGAAAAGATTCAAACGATCCGACAACGTATAAAAACCTCACAAAATCGACAAAGAGTTATGCCGATCTTCATCGAAAGGGCGTGGAATTCGATATAGGAGATCATGTGTTGTTAAGAGTTGCTCCATGGAAAGGAGTTACAAGATTTGGAAAGAGAGGAAAACTTAACCCTCGATTCATTGGTCCATTTTAATCCTCGATCGAGTAGGAGCGTGGCCTATAGACTCGCTTTACTGTGAAATATGTCTCGTGTTCATAACGTTTTTCACATATCTATGTTACGTAAATATGTGAAAGACCCGAACCATATTATTGAGTTAGAACCGGACGAAATAGCGGAAGATTTGACGTATGAAGAGGTTCCTGTTCAAATTTTGGATAAGAAGGAACATATTCTACGCTCAAGGTTATACCTCAAGTCAAAGTTTTGTGGAGGAACCACGATGTTGAGGAAATGACTTGGGAGTTAGAATCTGAAATGAAATCAAGGTATCCTTACCTCTTCGACATACCAGGTACGTACCCTAATTTCGAGGGCGAAATTTCATAAGAAGGGGAGGTTGTAAGACCCCTGCTTTTATAAATAAAGATGAATTTTTCTATAAATATTATTTTTGAATATTATGGAATAAATTCGATATAATGTTATAGTTGTGGGTAATATTTATAAATTTTGCAAAGTATGCAAGTTGTTATAAAATATTCGTTTGGTCGGGGAATATTCTTTTGTGTTAGGAATATTAAATCTAATGGCTCAATCATTGGTGGACCCCCTAATAATGAAATTATTGTCGGATTGAGAAAACGACAAAAATATTTTATAAAAATAACGGCGGAGGTGTTACCGTTAAAAGCTGTTGAACTACAATTGGTAAAAAATGCGATGTCTGGCGTGGTTGCATAGTAGCACACGGTATTGATTATTGATGCTTACGTGAGAAGTCACTCAAATTTATGCTCGATTATTACTCTGATGAATTCTTTGCATCATATCTCTTATATTATTGATTCAATTATTGTCACAGTATCATCTGTATAATATGTTATAGTATTAAATCAATAATTGAGACGACAAGTTATAAATGATTGATAATTATTGAAAGATTAAATATGTGTTATGATTTGTGGTAAGTTTGATTATTTTATGGGGGGGCTCATATGTCATCATCTAAGAGTCTCTTCATCAATAGTATTTACCTTCGTCAATAGTAATTACCCTTGTGAATAGTATTTACCTTCGTCAATAGTATTTACCTTCGTTAATAGTAATTACCTTTACCAGACGTCGAACCACTCGTTTTCACATTACAAAGCGCCGAACCACTTGTCGTTTCACATTCTGAAAGGCGTCAAACCGATTCGTCGAGCCACTTGCCTTTTCACCTGACGGTGCTAAGCTAGAAATCTTCTATAAATAGAGGCCTAGGGCTTCATTATTTTCCGCAATTCATTCAAGCTATAGAGAGAAAGTATAGAGAGAATAAGAGAAAGAAGAAGAGTATTTTGTTACTACCTTTCTTTGCGTTATTCAATCTCCTACCAAATGTAAGGGTGTTATTCTTTCTTATTCATGAAGAGAAGCTGTTGTTATTCCATTGCTTATTATTACATTGGAATAACTTTGTATAAGTGGTTTACCCTATACTTGGTGACATTCTTCTATTATTACATTGGAACATCACATGCATGTGTTTTACAGGACACGGTTAAAATCTTTATTATTATTACTGTTGGAACATCACATGCTGTGTGTTTTACAGGGACTGGTTAAAATCTTTATTATTCATTGGAACATCACATGCATGTGTTTTACAGGACTGGTTAAAATCTTTATTATTACTGTTGGAATATCCTATCTCATGTGTTTTACACGGATCCAGTTCCATCTTTATTATTCATTGGAACATCTGCTCGGTGTGAATTTCACACGACTGGTTCCGTTATTTATTATTACATTGGAATAACACATCATGCGGTCTCATCGCATGCATGGTGATTTCTTTTGTTATTCCATTCTTTATTATACCCGGTTGGTTAAAACTTTGACTTCTATACTCCATGAAATTAGTAGAATATCCTTGATATTTGCGTTTCATCCGATATCTTTTCATGGAAATATTCTTACGATCATTCTTGAATTTTACTCTACAAAAGCAATATCATGTTGACAATTTGGACGTTAATAATTCACGGATAAAATAATTCTTGAACTTGTTTTATTGAATTCTTATATCATTGTCATCATCCTCATGTTTATATTTTTTGAAAGTCATCTCGTGGCACTGTAGTGCATAGATGGACTTGGTATGATTATGACGAGAGACTATTCGGTGTAATCATGGTAGTAATGTTACAAATGATGTGATAAAAAAAATCCTCGATTGGTAGTAGTGCATTGATGGACGATTGTTGGCATGATCATGACCATTAATGAATACACAAATATTCTTGGCCCGTAGTGCATGAATAATTGTGGTCGTGATACTAAAGAATATCCTTGGTAGTAGTGCGGGGTGATTCGATGATGTGGAATATTTATTAAAGTGAGTCTCATTTATATAACGATGATGATGAAAAAACCTTTTAAAACCTAAAAGATAGTAGACTTTATTTTCTACTTGACTCTTTTAATGGATTTCATATTCCGCTGCAGTTAAACTGGTTGTCTATTGTATTTTATCGGTTTAACATTATTGAAGACTATTGATAATTTATTACGCATTATCTTAGTCATAATATTTCTTCTTGGGCTAGTTGAGCTCACCCTTTCTTTCACTTTATTCTCTTGAGTGAAATGATAATATATTTGGGGACGAGTCTGGGAAACGCAGTGATGGTCACGAAGATAGCATTAGTAGTCCTCACTATTACGTAAAATAGTGTGATAATAAGCTGTAATGAGGACTTTTTGTTTGAGTTTGTATAATATCTAGTGAGCGATATTTGTATTTAAACTCACGATTTATGTCGTATTGTACACTGCATGCAGTTATGTTAATAAGTTGTATTTAAATTCTGTACAATGTAAGTGGCGACTCAAGATGGGTGATGTATACCTAATTTTGGGGGCGTCACATGAACCTTTAGAGTCCAAATTGGTCTAAGGTAGTGTTTTATGGTAGCTCATCGCTTAGGCAATCATGTTGTCTTACGATGATGCGGGCCAAGAAATTATTAAAGAAAGGATGTGTAAGTTATCTAGCATATATTGTAGGTACTCAGAAATATGGATTATAAATGAAAAATATATCGGTAGTGAGCGATTTTCAAGACGTGTTTCCAGATGATCTGCCTGGTCTTCTAATAGACAGAGAAATTGAATTCGTGATAGACTTAGTACTAGGAACCGCACCTATTTCGAAAGCCACATATCGTATAGCGCCGGTAGAAATGAAGGAATTAATGATACAACTACAAGATTTGCTAGATAAGGGATATATTGTTCCGAGTATGTCTCCCTTGGGAGCACCAATGTTGTTTGTCAAGTAGAAAGATGGATTGATGAAGCTTTGTATTGACTATCGAGAGTTGAACAAAGTGACGATTAAAAATAGATATCCATTTCTGAGGATTGACGACCTTTTCGATCAGTTGAAGGGAGCAAAATGTTTCTCAAAGATAGATCTACGAACGGGTTATCATCAACTAAAGGTACGAGAAGAAGACATACTGAAGATGGCGTTCAGGACCCGATATGGACATTATAAATTTTTGGTGATGTTATATGGGTTGACTAATGCTCCAGTAGCATTCATGGACTTGATGAACCGAGTTTTCAAGCCATACTTGGATAAGTTTGTAGTTGTTTTCATTGACGATATTTTGATTTACTCGAAGACTAAAGAAGAGCATGTTGAACATCTGAAGATGGTTTTATAAGTGTTGAGAAAGTAAAAGATGTACACAAAATTTCAAAATGTGAATTTTGGATGGAGAAGGTTCAATTCTTAGGACACGTGATAGACAAGGACAGAATTTCAGTAGATCCTGCAAAATTGGAGGCGGTAAGTAATTGGGAACAATCAAAGACACCGACAGTGGTGAGAAGTTTCTTAGGGTTAACCGGGTACTATCGAAGATTTATCTAATATTTCTCTAAGATAGCAACCCCATTGACCAATTTAACAAGAAAAACGGTGAAGTTCGTGTGGACGGACAAATGCGAAGAGAACTTCCAAGAGTTGAACAAGAGGTTGAGTGAGGCACCTGTATTATCATTACCAGATGATACAGGGGGATTTGTGGTGTATATAGTGTTGCGTTGCACAGAGGACTTGGTTGTGTGCTAATGTAACATGACAAGGTCATTGCGTATGCGTCACGACAATTAAAAGATTACGAAAAGGGATACCCTACCCATGACTTGGAGTTAGCGGCGATAGGTTTTACGTTAAAAATTTGGGGGCATTATTTGTACAGAGAAAAATGTGAGATATATACGGACCACAAGAGTCTAAAATATATCTTCACATAGAAGGAGTTGAACATGCGACAAAGAAGCTGTGACGCCCCTAAATCCGGGTTACCTGACCCCCCGAGTTTGGTGCTCACGATCCAACATATAAATAACATCTAACTACCCATTCATTTATGAATATAAATATACATCTCATTAACTTATATTATTAATACATTATCCTAGGTTCTCTAATCTTAACATTCTAAACATACCCTTAGATATACAAAAAGGGTTTACAAATACAACATAATAATAATGTCATTAGACTATTCCAACAATAAGCCTTTGCCTTGTTCTTCTCAGCCCCTCTGACTTCTTCGTTCCTAGCTGAAATATTTTATTTAGCAAGGGTGAGAAATAAATTTGCCCCGCAAGTTAAGACATACAATGAATGTATAAGAATCAAGATTAACATACTATCTATTTCGATAGAATGACACCAAAGTTCAGGGAACTTTGAAATAGCTAAATAATTCATTAATCACTAACAAGTCTTCTCGCAACCTATGCAACACAATAATTCGATAATGAAAGAGTAAAACGCTTTCAAAGTTTCTACAATATTCTTTTGAATAACAAGATATAATTACTTTCTAAAGTTTATGCCAAATGACCCCAAAGGACCTTGAAATTCTCTTCTCGAGTAAGTATAACAAATTGACTTTGATATACCCAATAACAAGATGGAAATATTTTTCCAGAATTTATGTTGAGTGATCCCTAAGGATCTTGAACTTCTCTTCTCGAGTAACTATCAAAGATTTACTTTGATATACCCATGTGTATCAGATAATCATAAATATTAAATCATACCCCCCAACAAGTACATAGAGCGGCCAACTCCTCATACCCTATGTAACGACCCCAAAATAGGCCCATTCCATCCAACCCATTCTGAGTCGCCAAATATATGGTACGGAAAACAAACTACAACTTTATTACAACAATTGTCGTGCAAAATACAACAACACATATGCTGTGAGTTTGGATACAAATATATACAAACTGTAGCACGTCACAATGACACCTTACATAAAGGTATAGTCAAAAACTGTTTTAGAATTTAGAATCTTTGGGAAGTGCTCAAGGAAACCTTCGTACATGGGAGGCCATGCTTTTAGGTTATGGTAGATATCATATGGCCATAGAATTATCCTTGGTCGACCCAATAGACCCCAAAGAAAAACGAGAAGATTACTATCATATTCTTCCCAATGGTGAGTCTTCTCTTGACATATCATTATCTCCACTATCTCTAATTGGGTATTATACTCCAAACAAACACCAAGATTATATAGGTAGTGCTTGTAAATATACTCTGCAAGTGGATGAGCACAACCATGTCTTATGATGACACGAGGTTGTATGTCATTAGACATCTTGTATGATAGTGGCAAAATACCCTTCCAAGTTGAATTCACCTCACCCTCAACATCTATAGACCACCATTATATTCCCTCGCCATCCCCGACTCAAACCCGGCTACACTTTTATTACACGAAAGGAATTGTGAAACAAAAGGGTGAGCACAAATAGCCCAGTAAAGAATATCATGACTAAAGATAATTAAATTATCAATAGCCTTCATCAGTAATAAATCAGAGATTTAGAACATATGGTAGATGATAAAACTTTTCAACCATAGTTGCGGTGAATGAGCAATCCATTAGAAGAGTCAAATAGACTATAAAATCTATTATCTTCTCCATGTTAAAAGTCCACCAACAATGTTTTATCCCTGTAACATCAATCAACAATTCCTGTCCACAATCACATGTATAACTCATAATCATAATTGTAGTTCTAAATTCCTCTTCTTATCCAGGACGAAGATAATTTCATCATATGTCTTTACCTGAAATATCAAAGATCATGGTTATACCAAATCACAGTTCTTGTTCATAATCATACTAATAAATTCATCTTTACACCACGGCCAAAGATATGCAGCAACAGTTCATCTTTGCACTACATGCCAAAGATATTCATCAATAATTCATCTTTGCACTACAGGCTAAAAATATTCAACAACAGGTCATCTTTGCATTACGAGCAAAAGATATTCATCAATAATTCATCTTTGCACTACAGGCTAAGATATTCATCAACAAGTCATCTTTGCACTACGAGCCAAAGATATTCATATATCAAAGAAATAAATAATCATTTCAGAAGTTATATAACAATAATTATAACCATGTTCATCAATTCACATTTGCACTTAAGCTAAAAATATTCAATTGTAAATTCAATGGTCATGATCATACCAGTCAACAATTCAACTTTTGCACTACTGGCCAAAGAGAACCTATAGTCACGATCATACCAATAATCTACCAATCTTTACACTCAACTCAAAGAGAAATATTATCATTAGGGTTATAAGAATGTTATATAAAAACAATATAATCAAAACATGGTTTTAATTTCAAGAGTAAGATTCATAAATCAACGATAATTTGGTCGGAGAAGAAACCAATTTGTCGTGAATAGTACCCCAGATTCGTAATACGTAATGTAGTATCGTGCATAGTAACTTCGACACACAAAAGATAAAGTTTTCATAATAAAATTCATATCCATATTTATAACACCTTAATCTAAATGTTATAAATCACTTAGAAATCTCATAATCTAATATTATTAATATTACAACAATATTTTAATCATTTCTTAAACATATAAATAATTTAATCCAATTATTTACACTTTAATAATTAATGCATTTAATCATCTAAAATGCCAAACACATAAGATTTCATTATCATTAACCAAAACCCTCATAAAATCTACATATACCTCTTATATATGATTCTCAACCCAATAAATCATATTTTCCAATTTTCTTACTTCACATAACATATTTAATTCATTTACTCATAACTAGAACATTTTCATGAAAAATACCAAATCGGGTTCCAAAAATATTTGTTTTACGAGATTTAGCATAACATAGTCCCATATTGAACATATATTTTCTCGAAATTTTAAAATTCATTTACTATTTTTCATATGGCCAAAACCAATTAGAATATTTAAACATTTGTCATTAATTGTACTTTTGTCCAAAAATTCTAAAATTAATACGGTATCTTGATATTATATAGATGTACTCCCAATACAAATTTCATCAATTTTAGAGTTAACCACAAGGAGTTATAAGCGGTTACTTTTACAATAGTATTTTCTCATAAAATTCATAACTCCTAATCTATACATCCAAAAATCACCATTTTTGGACACAATCAACAAAACACATCAAATTATCATTTCAAATTTTTCCAAAATTTTTGAATGTCCGGAAAAATACAAAACTGAAAAACATAATCACCCTTAAAAATCCCTTACTATCCTTACCTCAAAAAAGCGATCTTGAAATGTGGGATATATCATTTGAGCGAACTTGCCGTATAGTATAAACGCTCAAGATATCTAAATACTCACAAAATAAACTCGATAATATAGAGAGAAAACTTGAGTTTACGGTGTGATTTTCAATTATAACCTAAGCACCTATTTATAGGAAAATGCTTAGAACACAAAGTAGAAAATTTAATATAATATTAATATATATTTAATAAATTTTCTCGCCCATCTAAACAATCTGATCTCGACCATCAACACATGTTAAAGATGCCCACAAACATTTAAAAAGGTTTTTCTTATTTAAATTATTTTAAACTTCAAAAATCAATTATTTGAACTTGAACTTCAATAATTCATAATAAATAGCCATTTTATCGGAAAATTGAATCTAACGAATATCTATAGGAAATTCAATTCTCTACAACTGCGGAAGAAAGTTTTCCAAATTCCAAGCGAAATTGAGCGAAATCCACAAGCAGGCGATTTTACGGCTATAATCAAATTTCGGTCAAGAAATGGGGTCCCTTGACACACAAAACATGTGTTAATCATTTAATGCCACAAAAATACTCTTCCTCCTCATATACTCACATATCGCACATTCATTATAAAAATATCATAGTTAATATATTATTAAAATAATATATTTAAATGAATTATTTTATCGAGAAAAAGATAAAATATTAATTTTCAACAATTGTCACTTTAAAAAATTTTCTCCATCTATATCCACATAAAATGAATATTTTCCTTATCATATTAATCAATTATTAATTATTCACAAATAATATTACGAGAATCACAATAATGACAACCAGGCAGGTTCTAGGAAAGAGGGGCTTTCGATAAAGATTTCTCCTTCTTGGCCTTGATTAGGTGACCAAACCTCTCCTTAGGCGAGAACTTTCTAGACATTGCCAATAATGTTTTCTAATAATATTACTCGATAATATGAATTATTGCTTCGATAATGGAAAATCTTTAAAGTGACAATTCTTAAAACAACAAGTAATATAAAATATCAACGCAACAATTATTGAATCAATAAAATATAATATCGAAAAGTAATTACTGTAACAATTATTGAGTAGTACTTTCTTACGTAAGAATCAATAATTCAAAAATCTTTTATGCAATCTGTAGTGTCTTCTTTGTGCAACAACGTGTATTACTTTACTTTACCCACGGGTATTCCAACGATGTTACTTGGTAACAATTCTGTTATTATTTATAAAAACTCCCTTTTGTCGTTTTCTTCATCGGACGGTTATTACATTATGGGGCCCCAAATGGGTTGCTTGTCGTAAATACGAATATTCCCGACAAAAAGAATATTCCACGACCAAACGAATATTCCCAAAGCAATAATGAATATTTTATAACCACTTGCTTATTTTGAAAAAATTATATATATCACCTTAACTTTAACTTTTATCAATTTAACCATTTCTTGAATAGTAATTATAAGAAAAATTGAATACTTTTATTTCATAAAATTAGGGGGCCTTACAATCTCCCTCCTTATGAAATTTCGTCCCCGAAATTTACGTACCTAGTATTTCAAAGAGTTGAGAATACCTTGCTTTCATTTCAGATTCTATCTCCCCTGTCATCATGATTTCTCCATTGCTCATCTCCTGTATTTCAGATATCATTCTTCAAAACAAGGGGTAATTTTACAAATTAACATATCACATAATATCCCGATATTATGAGTGACCAACAAATAAGCTTAGGTAGGACACATTAGCGAAGGATTTACTCATCTCTCCCTCCTAGTTCTAATCCCGATCTCCATGAGGATCATATCCCTAAGCTCGATACCAAATGTAACGACCCCAAAATAGGCCCATTCCATCCAACCCATTACGAGGTTGCCAAATATATGGTGCGGAAAATAACTACAACTTTATTACAACAATTGTCGTGCAAAATACAACAACACATATGTTGTGAGTTTGGATACAAATATATACCAAGTATGTACGTCACAATGACACCTTACATAAAGGTATAGTCAAAAAGCTGTTTTAGAAATTAGAATCTTTGGGAAGTGCTCAAGGAAAACTTCGTACATGGGAGGCCATGCTTTTAGGTTATGGTAGATATCATATGGCCCGCAGAATTATCCTTGGTTGATTGATAGACCCCAAAGAAAATGAGAAGATTACTATCATATTCTTCCCAATGGTGAGTCTTCTCTTGACATAACATTATCTCCTTTGTCTCTAATTGGGTATTATACTCCAAACAAACACCAAGATTATATAGGTAGTGCTTGTAAATATACTCAGCAAGTGGATGAGCACAACCATGTCTTATGATGACACGAGGTTGTATGTCATTAGACATCTTGTATGATAGTGGCAAAACACCCTTCCAAGTTGAATTCACCTCACCCTCAACATCTATAGACCACCATTCTATTCCTCGCCATCCAGCTCGACCCGGCTACACTTTTATTACACGAAAGGAATTGTGAAAAAAAGGGTGAGCACAAATAGCCCGATAAAGAATATCGTGACTAAAGATAATTAAATTATCAATAGCCTTCATCGGTAATAAATCGGAGATTTAGAACATATGGTAGATGATAAAACTTTTCAACCATAGTTCTTGTGGAATGAAGCAATCCATTAGAAGAGTCAAATAGACTATAAAATCTATTATCTTCTCCATGTTAAAAGTCCACCAACAATGTTTTATCCTGTAACATCAATCAACAATTCACATCCACAATCACATGTATAACTCATAATCATAATTGTAGTTCTAAATTCCTCTTCTTATCCGGGCGAAGATAATTTCATCACTGTCTTTTACCTGAAACATCAAAGATCATGGTTATACCAAATCACAGTTCCTGTTCATAATCATACTAATAAATTCATCTTTGCACCACGGCCAAAAATATGCAGCAACAGTTCATCTTGCACTACATACCAAAGATATTCATCAATAATTCATCTTTGCACTACAGGCTAAAGATATTTAACAACAGGTCATCTTTGCATTACGAGCAAAAGATATTCATCAATAATTCATCTTTGCACTACAGGCTAAGATATTCATCAACAAGTCGTCTTTGCACTACGAGCCAAAGATATTCATATATCAAAGAAATCATAATCATTTGAAGTTATATAACAATAATTATAACCATGTTGATCAATTCACCTTTGCACTTAAGCTAAAATATTCAATTGTAAATTCAATAATGGTCATGATCATACCGGTCAACAATTCAACTTTTTCACCTCTTGGCCAAAGAGAACCTATAGTCACGATCATACCGATAATCTACCCATCTTTACACTCAAGTCAAAGAGAAATATTATCATTAGGGTTATAAGAATGTAATATAAAAATAATATAATCAAAACATGGTTTTAATTTCAAGAGTAAGATTCATAAATCAACGATAATTGGTGGAGAAGAAACCAATTTGTCGTGAATAGTACCCGTATTAAATACATAGTCTTGGTATCGTGCGTAGTAACTCTCGACACGAAAAGATAAAGTTTCATAATAAAATTCATATCCATATTTATAACACCTTAATCCAAATGTTATAAATCACTTAGAAATCTCATAATCTAATATTATTAATATTACAACAATATTTTAATCATTTCTTAAATTTATAAATAATTTAATCCAATTATTTACACTTTAATAATTAATGCATTTAATCATCTAAAAATGTCAAACTCATAAGATTTCATCATCATTAACCAAAACCCTCATAAAAATCTGCATATACCTCTATATATGATTCTCAAAGCCAATAAATCATATTTTCCAATTTTCTTACTTCACATAACATATTTAATTCATTTACTCATAACTAGAATATTTTTATGAAAAATACCAAATCAGTTCCAAAATATTTTTTTTTCTGGGATTTAGCATAACATAGTCCCATATTGAACATATATTTTCTCAAAATTTTAAAAATTCATTTACTATCTTTCATATGGCCAAAACCACCGAATATTTAAACATTTATCATAAATTATACTTTTGTCCAAAAATTCTGAAATTAATACGGTAGACTAATATTATATAGATGTACTCCCAATACAAATTTCATCAATTTTGGAGTTAACCACAAGGAGTTATAAGCGGTTACTTTTAAAATAGTATTTTCTCATAAAATCCATAACTCCTAATCTATACATCCAAAAATCACCATTTTTGGACACAATCAACAAAAATCATCAAATTATCATTTCAAATTTTTCCAAAATTTTTGAAGCTCCGGAAAAATACAAAACTGAAAAACATAATCACCCTTAAAAATCCCTTAATATCCATTACCTCAAAAAAAGCGATCTTTGGAATGTCGGGATATATATTTGAAACGAACTTGCATAGTATAGCAACGCTCAAGATATCTAAATACTCACAAAAATACGCTCGATAATATAGAGAGAAAACTTGATTTACGGTGTGATTTTCAATTTATAACTAAGCACTTTTATTTATAAGAAAATGCTTAGAACACCAAAGTAGAAAATTTAATATAATATTAATATATATTTAATAAATTTTCTATGCCCATCTAGACAATCTAATCTCAGCCATCAACACATGTTAAAGATGCCCACAAACATTTAAAAAAGGTTTTTCTTATTTAAATTATTTTAAACTTCCAAAAATCAATTATTTCGGAGCTTCGGAACTTCAATAATTCATAATAAATAGCCATTTTATCAGAAATTTCGATTCTCTTGAATGTATATAGGAAATTCAATTCTCTACAACTTTGCAGAAGAAAGTCTTTCCAAATTCCAAATAAAAATTGAAAGAAATCCACAAGCAGGCGATTTTCTGAGGTATAATCAAATTTCGGTCAAGAAATGGGGTCCACAAACACACAAAACATGTGTTAATCATTTAATGCCACAAAAATACTCTTCCTCCTCATATACTCACATATCGCACATTCATTATAAAAATATCACCGTTAATATATTATTAAAATAATATATTTAAATGAATTATTTTATCGAGAAAAAGATAAAATATTAATTTTCAACAATTGTCACTTTAAAATTTTCTCCATCTATATCCACATAAAAGCGAATATTTTCCTTATCATATTAATCAATAATTAATTATTCATAAATAATATTCTGAGAATCATGATAATAATGACGAGCGGTTCCCAAGAAAGAGGGGCTTTCGATAAAGATTTCTCTCTTCTTCTGGGCGCCATGATTAGGTGACCAAACCTCTCCTTAGACGAGAACTTTCTTGACATTGCCAATAATGTTTTCTAATAATATTACTCGAGATAATATGAATTATTAGCCGATAATGGAAAATCTTTGCATGTAATGACAATTTCGAAAACAACGATAATATAAAATATCAACACAAACAATTATTGAATCAATAAAATATAATATTGAAAAGTAATTACTTTAACAATTATTGAGTAGTGCTTTCTTACGTAAGAATCAATAATTCAAAATATTTGTGCAATACAGTGTGCTTTCTTGTGCGACAGCAGCGTATTTTACTTTACTTTACACACCGGGTATTCCAGCGATGTTAGCAGTAACAATTATCTTTATTATTTATAAAAACTCCTTTTGTCGTTTTTCTTCATCAAGCGGTTATTACATTATGGGGCCCACAAATGGGCTGCTGCGTAAATACGAATATTCCCTAACGGAAAGAATATTTCACGCGACCAAACGAATATTCCAGAACAATAATGAATATTTTATAACCACTTGCTTATTTTGAAAAAATTATATATATCACCCTTAACTTTAACTTTTATCAATTTAACCATTTACTGAATAGTAATTATAAGAAAAATTGAATACTTTTATTTCATAAAATTCGGGGCCTTACACCCTATATTATGCATAATACTCAAAGCAGCATAATATTTAATATATCGCACCAAAAGGTTCCCTTTTATATAGAAAGGTTGTTCTTTTCAGCCTTACAAATAGAAGTTGTATTATAAGAACGAAATACAATGATTTCAATTTCTAATCGCTTCTCTTCTCTTCTCAAAACTATTACGTTTTCCTTATCGATCTAGCCGAAACAATTGGCATCGACCTGTCAATAATAATTTAGTTCTCTTCTCTTTTGGAACCTATCAGGTTTTAACAAAAGTTTGTCTAGCCAGAACAATTAGCTAAGACATTTTTCAACACGATTTAACAATAGACAGAATTTAACTTTACTATTTGCAATCAATAATAGCTTCTACGGATGTAAATATCCAACAACAATTATTCTCCAAGTATATTCTCAAAATCACTAATTCAATTTGAATTAATAAACATGTATTAACTACGAATAACAAAAATAATTCTCAGACGTGGTCTAATCAACAATAATTAACCACCATACTATTTAAAAGGTATAACTCAAGGTTGAGATAAGGAAACTTTTTTATTCATTGACTACTGCTACACAATTTAAGTTAACTTCTTTTGTAAGAACTATCATTAATAAGATTGGTCTTTTAATCAGCATATCATACTTTGTATCATAATACAATTACTTTATCAATAAATTATCTAACACTTAATCACATAATTAAATATTAGATAACACCTTACAACATTAGCATTATTATCATCCTTTGATAATTCTTTAATCACTATATCATATCCATTATGATTTAACACTCGTTTTTTCATTTCATAAGTTATTCTTTAACATCTAATAAGTCAAATACTAATTCAGTAACCTAGATTCTAAATCTAGCGACCAAATTGCCAATCCAGCAACCTGGATTCCAAATCTAGCATCTAGATGGCCAATCCAGCAAACCAAACTACAATCCAGCAAACTAGATTCCAAATCCAGGAACTAGATTGCAATCCAGCAAGTTGGATTCAACATATTTTCAATTCAGTAAACTTCTTTTCAATCCATCAAACTGGATTCATTATCCTTCAATCCAGCAAACTGGATTCATAAATTATTCAATCCAGCAAGCTGGATTCCATATCCTTTTCACGAAAACACCAAATCACTTATTATTTTTCTATCCTTTGCCAAAACACATATACATATAATTTATACACAAAGTATTTTTCCATAATTTTCCAACTTCCTTTAGTATTTTTCAAAAAACATTTTTAGTGTGTAGCTTAAGAATTTATCCCATCATGCTCAACTCTAGAAATTCCCATCTCTTGGCACAATCGTATACGTATTAACGTGAGCCTCCGGTTTAAATTTTGTGGCCATCGAAGTTATAGAACTCCAGTTATAGTCATTTTTGTCATAAAATCATAAAAATTGAAATGGTTATAACTTGGTCATTTTAAGTCAGAATGAGCTCATTTTTGGACAGACGCTACTTAATACCATATATTTGCATGTCCCAAAAGGACAGAATTTTTCTCATAAATTAAGTGGCTAATACAACCGTTACAAAAGTTTGGTCAATTTACGTTTGTCATTTTTCTATTTTTGACTCCTTTGTTAAAATCAGTCCTCTCGATAATCAACAACACATTTTCTGGTGATTCCACTTGGAGATGTTAGAAAACTCATAGATCTAACTTTTGGACTTGATCACACTCAAAAATTCGAATTATAATAGGAGATATGGTCATTTGTATTATGTGTTTCGTTTTCACAAAAATCTAATTTTTAACTCTTGGTGTCTTCTAAGAAAACTTTCATGTTTTCATATAATAACCAATATAACTCATCATAACACTTACTAATACCTCATATACTCATGATTCTACCATGATACATGATTTATTTCATCAAACAATCATCAAACACAAGATTAAACACCATCAAGGCTAAGAAAATTAAGATTTTCTATATTTTGAAAAACCTAGCTTCATTTCATACTTTAGATCTAACTTTTGATCCTCAAAAGAGTTAGATCTAAACATGAAACACTTATATACACATAGATATAAGGTTTAAAACCTCAAGATCATAACTTTATATTATCAAAAATCAAATCAAACCAAAAAGAAAATTTGACTACATAAGTAGAAATTTTGTTATACCTTAGCTTTTCCTTCTTGTCCTTCTAAAATATGAGATGGAACTTGGTTGTATGAAGATCAAAATCCCCTCTCCTTCTCCTGTTGGAGCTGCTGAAATGATTGCTCTCTCTCTCTCTCTCTCTCTCTCTCTCTCTCTTTCTAGTTTTGTTTTTGTTAGCTAAGATAAAGTAATAGGATGAGAGAGAAATGAAATAGCTTTTGTGGTTTAGTAAAAACAAATGTAGATATATTAGTATATGTCATATTCATCTCCCAATAACTCTCATGCTTTCTCTTTCTTAATTACTAAGTGCTTGCTTGCAAGAATGAACAAAAATGTTAGAGAAATAAACAAGTGACACATAGGAGGTTTGTTCACCTAATAAAGTAAACAATCAACACATACTTTCCCCATTTTTTCCTTCTCTATAACCCACTAGTCATGTGGCCTTAGATTGTCCAAGTTTGATTTTTGTTTTATGAAATATTTAGTATATCAAATGACTAAAATGCCCCTCTCCCATTGGGCTAAATGTTGGGCCATTCATTTAATGTTTTAGGCTTACAAATTTAGTTTCTTTGGGCCATAACAAATAACATATTCCAACACTCTTAATATTAACATTCCCTAATTATTTAATTAGGATTTTCATTTCCTCAATTATAACATAAATCCTTACTCATGCACATTTATTTTCTTAACCCAATTAGACTTGCTATAATTAGGTTATAAAATTAATTAACTGAGATGTATAAAATAAATCTCTTAGAATTAGTATATATTTTATATACTAATATTCTCTCGTATCATAACCCTTAAGTTATTCAATTTTCATTCCTAAATTATAGTTAGGTTACCTTAGCTTCTCTTATTTGTTTATAATAAAAAAAATAAAACAAACTCATATTATTCATATGCATTTACCCACATATAACAATACACAAAACCATATAAGTCTTTCACAAAAAAAAATTTAAATCCATTCCTTATTTCCAGTCTAGATCTTATTATTCAACCTTTATTTAATCAATTAAGATTTTATTAATCGTATAAATTCTCGGGTTATCACATTCTCCCCCCTTATAAGGATTTATCCTCGGAATCATCGCTTTCTTATCCTCTACAATCTTTTAAAGTTGTATCATCAATTCACTTATATCAACACAATATTAAGTTGTGTCTCATATAGTAACTTGTGATTTGGATATATAAAAGAAACTATTCACAACATTATATATCCAATATTACTCACGTAATTATACTATTAAGCGAAATTGTTACCTGTCGGCACCTCCTGGGCAGCCATTGCATCTTGCACCGTCATATTAAATGTACGGGCCGTTGGTCTTCCTTTCTAAGCAGATCCTCTAATCGCCAAGGTTCCGCTACCGGGTCCCTTGTTCACACTTCCCTTCTTCATATTCCTCTTCGGACAATTCTGATCCAGATGATCAGTTGATCCACAGGCATAACAACCATGTATCTTCTTCGAACTGGGCCAATTAGGCGACATGTGTCCCTTTTGTCCACAGTTATAACAAACTCCCTTTCTTTTCAAAAGACTCCTGCAAGATTCTTCCCACAAGTTGCACAAGTTTCACCTTCTTTTCTCGTCTCTTCTGTTTTGTTAGCCGACTGGGTATTCTCGCTCCACTTTCTCTTGTTTTGATTATTACCATCACTGCTTCTTCCATCATTTGTCTTCTTCTTATTCTCCTGATTATATCGAGATGCAGCTTGGCTCCCCCCCCCCCCCACAGCAATGATTGCTTTCTCCAACAAAGCCGCAAACGTATTGATCTGTAACACAGCTACTTTGTTGAATATCCCTGGCTTCAACCCATTCTCAAATCTTCTCGCTTTTCTCGCCTCTGTGTCCACCTGATGAGGTGAAAATCTAGCTAACTCGTTAAATTTAGCAGCATATTCTGATACCGATATGTTCTCCTGCTTCAGTTCTAAAAACTTGACTTCCATCCGAGCTTGCATACTCGACGAAAAGTAGTTCTCAAAGAACAACTCCTTGAATCTGGTCCAAGTCACTACCATTGTACCAGCTCTAGTCTGATTAGTCTCCCACAAATAATTGGCTTCTCCCTTCATCAGATATGTAGCAAAAGTTGTCTTTTACTCTTTCTCTACTCTGGAAATAATGAATGCCTTCTCCATCTCCTTCACTCAAGTTTGGGCTTTAATTGGATCCGTAGTCCCTTTTAATTCAGGCGGTCCTACCACTTTAAAATCTTTAAAGTTAGCCAATCTATCGGCTGGCTATTCTCTTGTTCCTCCTGCTGGAGCTCTATTTCCCATAGCTTGGGCTATCATATTTGCAAAGTTTTGCATCGGGTCTGGTTGACCTCCTTCATTATTCATCGATGCTCTTCTCTTTGATTTCGATTACGTAAATGCAAGCGGCATTATCTCGATTTAAATAAAATCTTACATTAATTCTCTTTCTCTACCCAAATTCTTATTAATCACACAATAAGAATTTAACACAAAGTTCTCATATAATCTCATATTTATTCAAATAGCACATAGTACATTTAGTACTCAACATATACAACTATCCCTTTTTAATCAAATATTAGGATTAACAACACAACTTTACACAAAAAGTTGCAATTTTCCAACTTTATACAAAAAGTTGCACTTCTTCATTCACACATAGATATTCCCAGTTTGTCAAACTTACCACACTTATGAGTTCAAGAACTTGCCACAATTATATGAGTTTATGAAGTTATCCTAGTCAGACCATTGGCGTCCATTCGCTGAGGGGTTCAAAAATTTCATATAATTATGAGTCACTAACTTACCATAAGTGTGAGTTTTAAGAACTTGCAATTTAATCTTATATTCATATAGAAAATATATATTTACATATGTTTACACATCATTCTCGATATTATAACCTTTAATATCATACACTATCAAAACATACTATCGCTTATACTTAAGTTGTCTACCTTCCACTCCCTTCACCAGTCTTCTTCTTATTGGGACACTTGTTGAATTCGTGACCTATTCTTCTACATAAAAAACACTTTCTCATATTCGGCTTAGGACAATGTAGGGAAATATGTCCTTCCTACTTACAGTTAAAACACACGTTCTTCCACATCATGCACTCTCCCAAGTGAGTATTTCCACACTTGCCACATACTTGCTTCTTCTTTGGGTTTAAATTTTTAGAATTATCATCACTGTCGTTGTCCCTCTTTCTCTTATTCTTACTCTTCTTCTACTTGATTGTTCCCTCAGACAATCCACCACCTTCAGCCTTCATTCTTTCTACCTGCGCCTTCAACTTGTTTCGTTCTTCGATCATCTCGCGTAACGCTCGTTCTGTCTTCCACAACTCCTCCAAGAGAAATACTTTACTCTGGAGTTTTTGAACTTCTGCATATACTTGATCTTGTTCTCCAACTTTAGTCTTATTCTCTTTCTCCACCTTAACTTCCCCAGACTCTGCCTCCTCATCTCCACTCAAATACATCTCGGGATTATCATCATGATCACTCCCCAGATTCACCATGGGTTTATCTTTTCCCACTTCTTTAACTAACTTGCTGTATTTGGCACCTCGACTCATCGGCTTTGGTGTATGTACCCGCTAGCATTTGCATACTCATTTCATCTTCTCCTGACATCCTACGGTCAATTAAACAACTTGATTAGTACTTCACCAGTACAAACTTAATACACACGATGTCCAGACATCTCACTATTGATACACTTTATCATTCCCTCACTTAGTACTCTAAATGAGTATTCTCTATCTCTCGCTTATGGTTATAATCCTAAGGTTTTCCCCACGCCACATAAGGTTTATAACCTACAACTTTGATACCAACCTGTGACGCCCCTAAATTCGGGTTACTTGACCCCCTGAGTTTGGTGCTCACGATCCAACATATAAATAACATCTAACTACCCATTCATTTATGAATATAAACATACATCCAATTAACTTATATTGTTAATACATTACCCCAAGTTCTCTAACCTTAACATTCCAAACATACCCTTAAATATACAAAAAGGGTTTACAAATACAACATAATAATAATGTCATTACACTATTCCAGTAATAAGCCTTCGCTCTTGTTCTTCTCAGCCCCTCCGGCTTCTTCGTTCCTAGCTGAAATATTTTATTTAGCAAGGGTGAGCAACAAATTTTCCCCGCAAGTTAAGACATACAATGAATGTATACGAATCAAGATTAACACATTATCTATTTCGATAGAATGACACCAAAGTTTGGGGAACTTTGAAATTGTTGAACAATTCATTAATCACTAACAAGTCTTCTCGCAATAATTCGATAATGAAAGAGTAAAATGCTTTCAAAGTTAAACGATATTCTATTGACTAACAAGATATAATTACTTTCTAAAGTTTATGCCAAATGACCCCAAAGGATCTTGAAATTCTCTTCTCGAGTAAATATCACTGATTGACTTTGATATACCCAATAACAAGATGGAAATATTTTTCCAGAATTTATGTCGAGTGATCCCTAAAGATCTTGAACATCTCTTCTCGATTAACTATCAAAGATTTATTTTGATATACCCATGTGTATCAGATAACCATAAAGATTAAATCATACCCCCCAGCAAGTACTTAGAGCGGCCAACTCCTCATACCCTATATTATGCATAATACTCAAAAAGCGCACAATAGCCGAATATACGACCAAAAGGTTCCCTTTTATATAAATATTATCATCTTTGTTCCCTTTTATATAAATATTATCATCTTTTATACGACCAAAAGGTTCCCTTTTTGTTCAATATTCGTATGGAATATCATCTTCGTTCAATATTCGTAGGAATATTATTTCCGTTCAACAGTCGTAAGGGGTATTATTTATTTCATATTTTGAAGAGAGTTATTTTTCTTTCAGTACTCGTAAGGGTTGTTACTCCATTCTTTATTATTCCGTTGGAATAACCTATCTACGTGGACTACCGCATTCATGGTGAAATTCTTTTGTTATTCCATTCTTTATTATTCTGTTGGAATAACCTGTCTACACGGACTACAGCATGAATGGTGAAATTCTTTTGTTGTTCCATTCTTTATTATTCTGTTGGAATAACATGTCTACGTGCACTACCGCATGCATGGTGAATGACCATTCGTATTCATTCTTTATTAAATTCTGGAAATTATCTGTCTACGTGGATTACCGCATTGCGAATGAAAATCCATTTGCAGTTTCATATATTATATTATACTCGTATGAGATATCCTTTCTTTTGTACTCGTCATGGAATATCGTTTTCTTTGGTATTTTCCTTTTATGAGTACTATTCACGAAGTACTATTCACGGGTACTATTCAAAAAGTACTATTCACAAAGTACTATTCACAAAGTACTATTCACGAGTACTATTCATAAAGTACTATTCTTGAAGTACTATTCACAGGGTACTATTCACCTGGGTACTATTCACCCAGAGTACTATTCATGACAAAAATTGATTTTTTTCGATCCAAATCATTTTTAATACAATATCATTCTTGAATTTTACTCCACAAAGCAGTATCATGTTGACAATTTGGATATTTTTAAACTTTAGATAAATTTAAAGTCTTTAATATCTATCCTTGATTTCGTTTGATTAATGCTTATATCATTGTCATCATCCTCATGCTTATATTGTGATGAAAGTCATCTTTGGCTTACGTGCATAGATGGACTGTTGATTGGTATGATTATGACCAGGGATCATTCGGTATAATCATGACCCGTAATGTTACAAATGATGTGGTAAAAGTCCTCATTAGCCTATAGTGCATTGATGGACAGTTGTTGGTATGATTATGACCAGGGATTATTCGGTATAATCGTGACCATTGATGATTACATGATTATCCTTGGCCCGTAGTGCAGGGATGATTCGATGATGTGGTTTATTTATTAAGCTGAGTCTCAGTGATAAAGTTGATGAAAAACTTTTTAAATCATAGAAGATAGTAGATATCATGCTCTACTTGACTCTTCTAATGGATTGTTTATTCCACTGTAGTTGTTGATCTAAAACTTGTTGTCTATTGTATTCTATCAGTTGTTATACTGTTGAAGGCTAAGGATAATTTATTCTGCATTATCTTAGTCCTAATATTTCTTACTGGGCTAGTTGAGCTCACCCTTTTCTTTTACTGTTCTCTTCAGAAAATGAGAATATAGCTAGGACTGGTCGGGGAACGGATTGATGGTCCATATGGTTGTTTTAGTTGTCCTCACTATTCTGTGAAATAGTGTGATAATAATTGTAATGAGGACTCCATTGAGAGTAGATATTGTCTAGAAGGCAATATTCTTGTTTAAACTCTCAGCTATGTTTTGTCGTATATTGTCTGACAGTTGTATAATTAAGTTTATATTTGATTTATGTACCACGTATTTGGCGACTCAAGATGGGTGATGTATATCTTTTTTGGGAGCGTCACAATTTATATATATATATATATATAAAGCAGTAAACGCTCCGGATGTAAATTCAGGCTCATCGAACGGAGTTCGACAACAGTTTATATATATAAGTATATATATACATAAATGCGAATAAACACTCCAGACGTGAGTCCAGGCTCAATTGAGGCATAACTCGATAATGTTAGTCCAAATTTATATATATATATATATATATATATATACAAACAGAAATAAAAGCCACGGACCTAAGTTCAGGCATACACACACGCAAACACGACTCTCAACGTGAAGAACGGTGTGTGCACAGTAGTGGAGAAAGGCTTTAGAAGGTGTAATAAGGCTTAAAGTGGACTACCAAAGAAGACTTCAATAGCTTTAAATGGATGAACACTCGTCTCCCGCCAACAAAAATATAGCAATATAGAAGCTCATAAGTGTTTAAAATGAGAAAGCACTAAGTTTATAGTATGTACAAAGCAAATTGGACAGGGCTTCCTCGCCTTTTTTATCCAAAATGGCTGCCCCAAGCCCTCTATTTATAGAGGGGGGAGCCGGAGGTGTACCTGCGGCAGTCGCAGATGCACCTGCGGCTGCCCGGGCTCCGCGGGTTCCATCGTCTTAAAGTACGTGTACGCGTGCAACATGTTGTCCGTTCAAACTTTCAGAACTTCAATCCGGGCATCCGATCGATGTGTATAAGACCTTTTCGACATGTTGTTTTCGAGAGCTACACAATGACATGGGATTAGAGGTTGTACGAAATCAGGAAGATGGGACCATGCCCTTGGTCGTTAGGCTTCAAATTCTATTCGGTGTGTTGTCTTGCGTAGTAGTCACTCGGGATTGGAACTCTTTGATTCTTGTAGGACACTTCTATATAGAATGTATGTTGAAATGTTCTTGAGATGGCGCAAATGGCAAAATAATGATTTTGCGCCTCATCTGGGTTATCTCCGGTATGAGCTGACTTAGTGATCGTTGCTCAGGGTGATCTCTGAGATTGGACTGCTGCAAGTATTGAACGCCCTCAGGGTTGTCTCTAAGGTGTGCTTGACCTCCCAGGGTTATCTCTGGGATTGGGGAATGAGTGCCTCGGGGTTATCGTCGAGTATTGAAGCTGATTGCATGGGTTTGAAAAAAGCCTTTCCGGTCTCTGGAATTGCAACTTCATTCCCCGAGGTTGTCTCCGAGGTTTGAACTGTATCTCCCAGGGTTGTCTCCAGGATTGGAAATGAAGATCTCGGGGTTTTCTCTAAGATGGAACTGAGGATTTCGGGGTTGTCTCCGGAACTGGAACTGCATTCCTCGGGGTTGTCTCTACGACTGTGTTGAGTTGTCCTTCAAAGTTATCTCTAAAAGACGATTCTTCCCTCTTGCAGGGTTAGTAACTGGAATGCAAAATTTTGAGTGTCTACAGATATTATTTATATAAATATCGTAAAATAGATACGACACTTGATAGCTCAAAATAACACTAAGATATTCCTCCAAAAAGAGGAATCATCCGAACCGGATTTGAGAATCGTTGTGATCTATTGAAAATATTTATATAAATATCAATTGTGAAAATATAAATTTTGTCATTCTTAGACGTCGCAAGGCTACGGAGATACTTCGAACCGTACGATTCCTTATAATACTAAGTGACTTAATTTATACAATCACATAATAGATAAAATATTGTTATATATTATCTGAGTTAAACAATAATATTTATTATATCAGTTTGTGCTTAAGCAATTTAATTATTATACTTGATATAAATTGTTTGAATTGATTTATTCTTTTATAGACAAGTATTGATACATAAAAACCATTAATATAATATTGTTAAAGAATTTTTGAAAAACAAATCTTTTTAATCTATAGAAAAACACTCTTTATTTTAAAGAGTAAATAATTCTTTATAAATTTCATCTTTGAGCTAAAAGCTAAAATTGACTTATCTACTTATTTAAGAAGCATCTCTCCAAAAACTTATTTGAACTTTTATAATTGTGCATGCTTTACATATTTGCTTAATCAGAAGCATCATTTGATCTAAACATAAATTATTATCTACTTACTAAGAAGCATAATGTTTAAGTATAAAAGTCTTCGAACTTTTATAAATTTGTTCTTTAATTGATATCTGCTTATTTGAGAAGCATCATTCTGTACTAAATTCTTATTTGCTTATTTAAGAAGTATCTCTCAAAAATCTTATTTCAACTTTTATAATTGTGCATACTTTACATATTTGCTTAATCAGAAGCATCATTTGATCTAAACATAAATTATTATCTGCTTACTAAGAAGCATATTGTTTAAGTATAAAAGTCTTTGAACTTTTATAAATTTGTTCTTTAATTGATATCTGTTTATTTGAGAAGCATCAATATGTACTAAATTCTTATTTGCTTATTTAAGATGTATCTCTCAAAAAACTTATTTGAACTTTTATAATTGTGCATACTTTACATATTTGCTTAATCAGAAGCATCATTTGATCTAAACATAAATTATTATCTGCTTACTAAGAAGCATATTGTTTAAGTATAAAAATCTTTGAACTTTTATAAATTTGTTCTTTAATTGATATCTGCTTATTTGAGAAGCATCAATCTGTACTAAATTCCTATTTGCTTACTTAAGAATCATGTTGTGGTAAAATCATTTGTAAAAGGAGAAAAGATCAGAGTTAGCCTATTTTATGTACCTGTGAGAAAGACGAGTAATTCTTCGACCAAGACCAGAGTCTTAGATAGGTCAGTGGGAAGTTGGGTCTCTAGTGTACTTGTGAGGTGAGGAAGAGGTTGTTGTTTCAAGACCAGATCATAAAATAGAACTGAACTCAAAAGAAGGTAGAACTAAACTTGAGGAGGGAACAAGGAGCTTGTTGTCCAAGATAGAATATTTGAATAGTTGGAAGTTTATCCATAAAACTTTGTAAAGGCTTCTCCGCCTGTTAAAGGAGTTTTTATTACTGATAGTAATAGGATCTCAAGTTCCAAGTAGGGACTTGAGACTGGATGTAGCAATATACCAAGGGGTGTATGTTGTGAACTAGATAAATCTCTATGCATTGTGTGATTGAATTTTTCATTATCTTACATGCTAATTTCTAAAACTGCAAATTGATTATTAAAAATTCAATAAGGCCTAATATAATTTTTAACCTGTAATAATCTATTCAACCCACCTTCAAGATTATTATTGGACTTTCAATTGGTATCAGAGTGCTGCTCTTTAACTTGTTTGTTGAGTATATACAGGCATATCAAAGAGTAGATCCATGGCCTATAATGCTACTGGTTGCAGAGAAGGATTGTCAATGTCCAGATCTCCATTATTCACTACAAGAAAAAGGGCTATCAGCGACCGCTTATCAGCGATCGCATTCGGTCTCTGATAGGTATCTACGACCGAATGCGGTCGCTGATAGTCGTCGCATAAAATTTGGTTGTTGGGGTGCACATCAGTGACCACTATTAGCGGCCGACATATCTGCTACTACTATGAGCGACCGAAATGATAAATTCGGTCGCTAAGCTAAGTCAGCATGGTCCAGGGCCAAAGCTGACGTGGTCCACGTGGCAGCGACCGGTATCAGCGACCGGAGGTGGTCGCTGATATGAAAAAAATATAAAAGCAAATTTTTGCTGAATTCCCAAAAACCTATACCTGTTTTGTACCTTCTTTATCCCAACACACATACACAACAAGATAAATAGCATACACAACACTATAAACATCCATCGTCCACCGACGTACATACACCAAAACTAGTATATAAACTATATAAACCTTTAAACACCAATATGATTTGAATAAATATAAACAAATCAAAACTTGTTTAAGTAACATACAGACATCCAAAGAATGAATATACAAGTATAAGCTTATACTATAACTACAAAACAAGCAGGTACGTCAAGCATCATCGATCGCCTCCTTGATCACCCTGTAATTAACAAAATAATAAAACAAGTTACAAATATAGTAACTATGTTGATACTTATATATATATATTACGACAATATATACAACAAATTGATTTTATATACCTCGTCGCCATCCCCATGTTGTTGTACAATCTGCTGTTGCCATCGCTCGCTTGACTAACCCTCAGGATCAAGAGCCCACAGGTGCCCGCCCAGTATCTTCAAAAGATTTCGATCTCGACATATAGCTCTCACACAGTCAGCCAGAGTATGAACAGTTGGATGACTCGATGGCTATCAGAAAATGGTAGCAGAGCTGCTGAGCCTTCTGAAGGATGGGCGTCGTCATTGTCCTTGACCTTTAATGTAGTTCTTCTTCACAACAGACGCCCTCTCCCACCACTCTTGATCAATAGGCGGACGTGGAGTGCCTTTAGGATAGCGCTCATTTAATAAACGCTTATAAGTATCCTATCATCATGTTAACAATTAAATAGTTAAAAATAAATTCTATAAGCATTGATAAACAAGATCAAGTTGTTAAAACTTATTACCGCTTATCCGGATAGCATCAATGAACCATCACGTGGTGTACGTACATATCCAAACCAATGGATAGGTGACCTTGAGACCGAGACTCCTATACAAAAAATAGCAAAATATTATTAATTAAAATGGGATATATTTTCTACAATTCATGATTGTAAACATATTAAAACTTGTAAATACGCATCGTACCTCGGCGTTGATATCTTTGCTTGAATTGTGAAAATCGTCAGCCTTACTTGTATGTTCCTTTAGCCTTTTCGCCATCGAATACACCCAAGGCTCTATTGGTGGCGGCAGTCTTTTGTCTTTTCACCCAGCTCTCAGCTCTCCATTGGGCACACATCTCATCCCATATGGACTGGGTGCACCACCAGGGGCTATGCTCGTGCATATAATCCTCTCCCTGGCCTGGATGGTCGATCTCGGCATTGTGAATGGCTTTTTGTCGTTCTTTTTTCAAGTTGTCCTTGGTACGGACCGCGCACTTCTGCCAGAATAATGTCTGAATCACTGAAGCCTACGCGTCCTCCCATCTATACCTTTTCAGCAAATAAAACAACAATAATAACATTACTAAACAATTATCCTAAAATTTAGCCCAAACAGCATCCTTGTGGGCAATAGGTGTGCTCGCCCACGTAATCACAGGTGTAGGCCAATTCTGTAAACACAACTGTGATATGCACTTGACGATCTTATTATCTGAAAAATCACTATAATATACAACAATTTACATCAACGATAAGTAGATATATTAAAGCAATTTACATCTAAGTTATAATACTTATGAACATTTTTACTTAAAAAAAATTCGCCAGAGTCTCCCCTACAATATAGACTAGCCACATGCACGACGACATGCATATATGGACATTTCTAGGCACCCAAGACACAAACCAAGAGAAATATACAAATTTTCAATACAATAAGACCAAAATAATAACGATTGAATGCAAATTAAAGCAGTAAAAAATTCAGACCCATATACATTACCAATATAATATCATATACATTACCCATATACTTAATTCCTAGTTATGTTTTATGTCATACTCATGTTCATGGTTTTGTTGATCTTGACGATCTTATTATCTGAAAAATCACTATAATATACAACAATTTACATCAACGATAAGTAGATATATTAAAGCAATTTACATCTAAGTTCTATATATCTTGTATAAATAGAATCTTAAATGCTTATATATAAATGATATATGCGGGACGTACGTGCTATTCGGAGGAGGGCGAATCTGAATAAGAATCCGATCATCCGGATTAGTAGGGGCCTTGGGCACATGATTAGGCCCCCTATCCAAGTCGCGCTTTTTTTGCGCTGCTTCAGAAGCCATCTATATATTAAAAATTTCAAGATGTTATTATGAGTCATATTTGATTACATGTATATATGACAATAAACATGACAGTGATATAAACATGTATATATATGAATATAAAATGACAATAAACAAAAGTTGCATTTAAATAGTTTAGTACATAAACATGACAGTGATATAAACATGTATATATATGAATATAAAATGACAATAAACAAAAGTTGCATTTAAATAGTTTAATACATAAACAAGATAATGATATAAAAAATATGTAATGCTAAACATATATTTCATTTGTTCAAGTGTCAATGTCTGATTCAGAATCATCTTGTATACGTGTTGCAGATTCATAACCATCATCGCGCTTGATTAGATTGTCGATTTAATAATAACTCTTCCTCCTCGAGATCGATGTCATTCGACACAAGTATTGACTCAGGATCTAATTCATGTTGTTCATCTCCACCATCTAACTGGATTACTTCGTTGTCGTCCTCCACATTTATTATAGTTTGACTATGAAGCATCCGCTCTTGGTAAATCTCCCCATCAACTACTTCTACGACTATGCTTGGCGGGAGTATGAGTTCTGACTTGCCAATCAGTGGGTGGTCATCCTTTTCCTAACAGGAGTAGGAGTGTAGTATACTTATCTTTGTTTGAGTTGGTAAAACAAACGGTTCGTTAGAGTACGCAGACCTATGGAGGTCAATATCAACGATTCCATGTCTGTCAAAATGTATCCCTTTTTCTGAATTAAACCACCGGCACTTGAACAGGTGAATATGACCCCCGTACGTGCCCTTGTATGACAACTCTATGATTTCCTCCAACTCCCCATAAAAGGCACGACCAAGCTCATTGTAACAATCTCCTTGGACACACACTCTAGAGTTTGTTGCTCTTTTACCGCGCCCATATGCCTTTGTGTGAAATTCACAACCATTTATTTTGTAACCATTATTGTTGACTTGGTCCCCATGCGGTCCCATAGCTAGGACTTGTACATTAGCGAGAATCGTTGATCCATTGATCAAAGCCTATAATGAAGTCATAGTTAACATGAAGTATATATATATATATATATATATATATATATATATATATATATATATATATATACTACGTGCTTAAAAATTGAACTTACTTTGTCCTTTAGCCAAAGTGCAAATTTTTTATCACGATTGATTTGAATATCTTTATCAGTTATGCCAGGATACTTCACTTTTAACTCGTCATCATACAATCTATACCATGTTATAAACATTAACATATTGGAATAAATTTTCAACTTAAAAGATAAATTATCAAGTTTACATGTGTACCTCACAAATTTGTCAATCTCTCACCATAATTGAGAAGAATGTAAGTATATGCGACATGTAATTCTTGCTCAGACAGAATATCGCGCTTCCCTTTTCCATAAGTGCAGCCCGATAGACCAAATCTGAGAGCCACCATTTAGTTCAACATTTCCCCCATCATCATGTCTCGATACTCGATTGGCCTTTGTCAAGACTTCATCCGAAAAATAGTCTAAGACAAACGTAGATATCTCATCAAAACTGTATGCCTCACATATCGACCCCTCGACATAAGCTCTATTCTTCACCTTCCTCTTAAGGTTTCCCATCACCCTCTCGAAAGGGTACATCCATCTATATTGAACTGGACCCCCAACACGAGCTTCATAGGGAAGATGGATTTGCAAATGCTCCATGGAGTCAAAAAAACCAGGTGGGAATATTTTTTCCAGTTTACACGTGATCTCTATGATGTTCTTATCAAGTATAGACATGTCCTTCTCATTTAATGATTTTGAACATAAGTCTTTAAAGAAACGACTAAGATCCGTCAAAGCATCCTATATTGGTTTATCAAGCAGATCCCGAAATCTATAGGCATGAGTCTCTCCATGAACACATGAGCGGTCATGACTCTTCATCCCTTGCAATTTCCACCGTAGTAACACACCTTGTAATGTTTGGACGCATATCCATCTGGTAGTTTTAGAGACTTAACCCATGTGCACACATCTTCAACTTGCTTTTTGGACAATATGTACCTTGCATGTGGTTTGAAAATCTTACCATTAGGAGATTCCTAAAGTTCTAATCCAGGACGCTTATAAATATCTTTCATGTCCAAACGTGCCTTATCGTTATCTTTTGTCTTCCCCGTAACATTCATCACGGTGTTAAACACATTGTCAAACACATTCTTCTCAATATGCATCACATCTAGATTATGACGAATCAAATTTGTAGACCAGTAAGGCAGTTCCCAAAAGATGCTTCTCTGAACCCAGTTATGAGATTTGCCAAACCCATTGATTATGTTTATGGAATCAATCTTACCAAATGGGATAACTGGCAATCTCATCACACGATCTAGCATCTCCGTTCCTGACAATCGCGATGCAGGCATATCATTGTCTACTTTCCCTTTCCTGAAGTGTTCTCTATTTCTTCAAAAGCGGGTGATCTACCTAAGAAGAACCAAGCGATGTGATCAAACCAACAAGGCTTTCGACCTTTTGATAGATTAAACGACTTTTTATGCTCCATACAATACAAACAAGCCATCTTCCCATGTGTACTCCATCCAGCTAACATACCATAAGCTGGGAAGTCACTTATAGTCTACATAACCGTTGCCCTAAGGTTGAAATTTGTTTTCGTTGCAACATCCCAAGTCTGTACTACATCCTCCCATAATACCTTCAACTCGTCTATAAGAGGTCTCAAGTAAACATCTAAGTTTTTTCCAGAACTCTTAGGACCAGGAACCACGAGTGAAAGAAACAAGTATGGTTGTTTCATACACATCTAAGGAGGCAAGTTGTACGGAGTAACAATCACATGCCAGCATGAGTACGGAACAGCTGAGTGGCCAAACGGATTGAAACCATCTGTGGACAATCCAAGCCTCACATTTCTAGGTTCCAATGCAAACCCAGGATGTGCTAAGTTGAAATCTTTCCAAGCCTGCCCATCTGCGGGATGATTTATTTCTCCATCTTTAGCTGGAGATTTCGCATGCCAACTCATATGTTCAGTTGTTCTTGAAGACATGTACAATCTTTCTAGCCGATGTGTTATTGGAAAATACCATAGAATCTTAAACGGTATACTTGATTTTTTTGTAGTCACACCCTCTTTATTAGGCCTAAACCGATCATGACTGCAAAACGTGCACCTTGTCATCTGTTCATTTTCCTTATAAAAAAACATGCAATCGTTGGGACATGCATTGATCTTTTGGTATCCAAGACCCAACTTCTTCACCATTTTCTTACAAAACTAATAGTTACCAGGTAATTTCTCACCGTCAGGCAACATACTCTTAATGGCCTTCAAGAGCGACTCAAAACACTCATGACTCATGTTGTGATCAGACTTGATGTTAAGTAATGTCGCCACTATAGACAATGTACTGTGTTTGGTGCAACCATGCCACAATGGCTCGCTACCCTCGTCTAACATCTTAAAGAAGTCTTTGGCATCAGAATTCATAGGTTGCTCTCTGCCTTATTCCCAATCAAAATCTGGCCCTGCAATATCATGAACCATTTCATTCATACGATGAGTACTACTGCCCGAATTGTGTACTTATGTGATGCCACCATCTCTTCTCTGCCCATGTGCCCACCAGCATTCTTCGTAATTTTTCATGAACCCAGAAACAAGTAAATGGTAGTTTACCATGTCTCTGTCCATATAATTTACATTCCTATACTTCAAACATGGACATCGTATCTGCGACTTACCATTCATACATTCCAGGTGACTATATGTATACTCCAAAAACACTTGGCAACCAGCTCTAAATTCAGCTGTAGCACCTATCTGGGCACTTGGCTTTCGTCATGCCATCCAACTACGGTCTGAATAGAGGTCCATGATTCCACGGTACATACTACAGACAACATGAGCTTATTAATGTATAGCATGATTGTAAGCATATGACTTGAGCATACTTGTAACCATATGACTTAAGCATACTTGTATTCCATGGTTGTCATGCTTTTACTATTATATGGCTAAAATGAATATTAACGTGCAAGGAAAGCTGTAACATTTAGTATATATGACAAGATGAGACTGAAAACTACAAAGTAGCTTTCAAGACTTGAATAGGTACCTCGTACTGATTAATTAATAATAATTTTAATTTTGTCTTGGTTTTTGTTATATATTTGATATTTATTTGGAGTTGTAGGCAATTATGAGATACGTCTCCATTCTTTTCTCATGTCCAAACCCAGAGGCAGACACCAGTCCCTAAAAGATTTTACTTTTCATGATGGGGAGGCAAGATGGTCTCGCCTTGGACTAATTCTCCGGTGAAGGCACACTACTTTTTCAAGATTATTCTCTCAGACATTGTTTCAGATAGTAAAGATGGTATGTATTTGCCAACCCTATATATATATACCTCAAACTGGTGTATTTTGTTTCTTTATTCTTCTGACGGACTAACCTTGAAATTCTTTCAAGTGACTAGTAATGATTTATTGTGCAGCTCGAGGGACGACAATTACTTGATAAGATGTATAATAGCCCCTGCAATGTGTTCTAGAAACTATAACGCTGCGTATATCAAGATTGCAGAAGAAGGCATACTATTAGTCGCTTAATGTGGGACTATTAGTCCTTTAAAGTCATTTGATACAATCCAAAACATTACATACTAGCTATATACTTATTTTTGTGGCATTATATTGTATAATGTTTGAATAATGTAGAATTTTGTGGATTTTGTGGATTTTAAGATCAAGGCGGTGCCCCAATAATGTAGGATTGAATATAAAGTACAAACTTTTTTTGTGGTGTCAAAAAAAACATCATCTCAAACATATGTGACAGGAAGATGTATTGGAACCAATAGTTTTATAAGAGAATTGACATAATATACTTAAATGTTGATGAAATTAACAGCTGGTCTTCAATATTGTTGTTGTTTGAGTACATTGATTGATCTAAGAAATAAATAAATCCTCGAAACAAGTATATATGAAAATGGCAACAAGACCAAATAAAACAAAGCCTAATTACTTTGACTCCAGTTTTTTTTATCATGAATTCATGATCCAAATTATAATTGGACAATATGATGTTCTACAAGGTTAATAAAAGCTGCATTATGCTTCATCGCATCTCTCACAGGCTTCAGAGCGAATTCAAATTCTGAAGAGTCATACTGCTAATGTTACAAATTTATTGAGCTCAACATAAAATCATATTCCATTTTATTTATAGCAGCAAATCGCGCAACACACATTGTGTGTGACGCCCCCAAAATAGGTCCAATCCACCCAACCTATTCTGAGCCGTCAAATACATGGTACAGAAACAACTACAACTTCATTATTACAATTGTCGTGCAAAATACGAGAACACATACTGTGAGTTTAAATACAAATATTGTCTTCTAGACAATATCAACACTCAAATGAAGTCCTCATTACAATTATTGATACACTATTTTACAGAATAGTGAGGACTACTAAAACAACTATCTTGAACCATCACTCCACACCCCAACTAGTTCCCGCTATATTCTCGTCTCCTGAGAAGAAAAATGGAACAAAAAAGAAAAGGGTGAGCTCAACTAGCCCAGTAAAGGATATTATGACTAAGATAATGTACAACAAATTATCCTTAGTCTTCAATAGGGAAAAATCTGATAGAATACAATAGAAAACAAGTTTTAGATCAACAACTGCACGGAAATAATAATTCATAGAAGAGTTACGTAGAGAATGAAATCTACTATAATCTATGAATTTAAAAGTCCATCATCAATATTTTATCCCTGTAACATCAATCAATATTCATCTTGAATCAAATATTCATCTTTACACTACAAGCGAAAGATATTCATCAGTTGGTCATGTTCATCTCAACACATGTTCATCTTTGCACTACGGGCCAAAAATATTCATAAGAAAATCAACCATCTTTGCACTACAAGCCAAAGATATTCAGTAATATCATTATTTAGGATTGAGGATGATGAAAAATATTTTAAAGAAAACGAATCCAGTGAAACATAAGAACAAATACTAAGGATTCGTACTTTAAACAATCTGAGTTCAAAAATACTTCATAAATACTCATAGTGAAGTAAAATTCAAGAATGATAAAAACATGAATACAATCAAAGCTAGAATCCATAATAGATATTTTGGACAAAAAATGAAAATTTAATTTTTCTGTGAATAGTGTCGTATTCGTGAATAGTGCCGTATATGTGAATAGTAACCCCAACACTGAAAGACAAGAATTTCACAAGAAAAATCTTGCCAATATTCCATCATAATGATATTGAAGGAAATAATATCATTTATAAAAAAATAATATCTCTTACCTCGAAAGAATAGTACTTACATTTGGAATATCGATATATATTTGAAAGAAACTTGCAGCGTATAGCAACACTCAAAGTATCAAAATACTCACAAGAATACGCTCGATAATATAGAGAGAGAAAACTTCAGTTTCTGGTGTGATTTTTAATTCTAACCTAAGCACCCTATTTATAGGAAATTGCTTAGAACACCAAAGCAGAAAAATTAATAAAATATTAATATATATATATATATATAAATTTTCAAGCCCACCTTAGAAAATCTGAATTCAGCATATTTATCACTCATGTGGGGCCCACCAATAATGAAAAAAACATTTATCTTAAAAAAAATAATTAAAACTTCAAAAATCAATTATTCTGGAACTTCGGAACTTCAATAATTCATAATAAATAGCTCTTTTATCAGAAAAACTCGAACCTTATGTCCTTTCCATAGGAAATTTCATTCTCTACAACTTTGTAAGTTTAAGTTTTTCCATATTGCAAACAGAAATTGACCGAAATCCACAAATGGGCGATTTTACAAGCTATAATCAAATTTTAGTCAAGAAATGGGGTCCACAAACATGAAAAATATGTTTTTAATATTTATTGTAACAAAAATATTCTTCCTCCTTATATACTCATATATCCCACATTCATTGTAAAAATATCATCATTATTATATTATTAAAATATAATAATATATTTAAATAAATTATTTTATCAGAAAAAGATAAAATATCAATTTTCAACAATTGTCACATTAAAAATTTTCTCCATCTATATCCACATAAAATGAATATTTTCCTTATCATATAAATCAATAATTAATTATTCACAAATAATATTACAGAATCACAATACTGACAACCAGGCCGTTCCCAGGAAAGAGGGGGCTTTCCAATAAGGATTTCTCCTTACTGGCATGCAATTAGGTGACCAAACCCCTCCTTAGACAGAACTTTCTAGACATTGCCAATAATGTTATCTAATAATATTATTCCAATAATATGAATTATTGATCTGATAATGAAAAATACTATGCAGTGACAATTATTGAAACAACAATAATATAAAATATCAACGTAGCAATTATTGAATCAATAAAATAAAATATTGAACAATAATTACTGTAACAATTATTGAGTAGTGCCTTCTTACGTAAGAATCAATAATTGGTGCAATACCGTGTGTTACTGTGCAACAACGCGTATTAATGTGTTTTAACCACCGGGTATTCCAACAGTATTAACGGTAACAACTACGCCGTTATTTATAAACAACTTATACTTGTCGTTTTCTTCATCCAATCGCTTTCCGTTATGGGGCCCACAATAAGGTCTGGCTTGTAGTAGCATTTAATATTCCCCGACGGTGAAGAATATTCCACGACCAAACGAATATTTCAAACAACAATGAATATTTTATAACCACTTACTTATTTAAGATATTTGCGCATTTTACCCATAACTGACCACATTAATCAAATAAACCCTTACTATTTCAAAATAATAAATAAAGGAAATTCCATTTTATTTAAAAATAAATTCAGGGTCTTACATTGTGGGAGCATGCAAGTAGTTTCTGTGTACTAAAGAAAAGAAAGAGAGGATAACAGAGTTAAACTTAAAACAATGACAAGAAGGTACAATTGTAATTTATCGAGAAAACATCATTTTCCTGGCTAAAGAAGCTTAAGAAGCAAATACCCCTAAGAAAATGAATTAGCATCAATGAAGAAGAACATTAGAGCCATTTCCTTATAAAAGGAAAACTATAATACATCTTTTGTTGGGTTCCAGACAAAAATTTATCCACTCATTAATACAACAAAATAAAATTAGTACATGGAAATTAAGCCACTCATTAACACAACATTTAAATCTACTAAGATTTGTATATGTTGAACTAAATAAAATTAGTATATGGAAAGATTTAGGGATTTAGGGATAACTAAAAGTTTAAGTTAGAGATTAAATTGGGGGTTACCGGCGTGGTGCAGCGGTGGTGCGGCGGTGCGTAAGTGGTCGACAGTGGTCTATTCTCTTCCCCCCTACTCCCTCTTCTCCTCTCGTCGTATCTCCTCTTTCTTTTCTTACTTCATATGATGTCGCAAACACGAGATCGATTAAGTTTATATTATCGGCGACCGCTATCCATCGCCGATCGTGACGTCATTGATTTTTAATGATGTGGATATATCAGCGACCGCGAACGGTCACTGATTTAAAGTGGTCGAACAAAACCTTGGCGCTAATATTTCCTGCTAAATTTTGGGAGGCAAAATTATGATGGCGACCGATCAGCGACCGCATGCGGTCGCTGATATATAATAGCGACTGGATTAAATCATGGTCGCAGATATCGGTCGCAGATATTGCAGGTATGTCTTGCAGCTGATCTGAATAAAAGCAAATGGTACTTGATAGTGGCTATTCAAGACACATGATTGGCGACAAGTCAAAATTGAAAAAAATTCAAGCTACAGAATTTGGTGAGGTAACTTTCAAAGATAACAATAAAGGTAAAATAATTGGAGTTGGATGTGTTGGTAATAACCACATAACCATCTCTAACGTTCAGTTAGTCACTGGACTCAGGTATAATCTTCTATCTATTAGTCAACTCTGTGATAGTGGTTTTAAAATATCCTTTATTACACATAATTGCTCTATCTTTGATCAAACTAGTAAATTGATTTTAGTTTGCCCTGGATATCAAAATGTGTATACTTGTGACTTAGATGTATACTCTCATTTAGATAACATTTGTCTTGTATATTCAAATGAGGATCCTTGGCTATGGCATCGTAGACTAGGACACATCAACATGAAACTTATAAATAACATTTCTTTTAAAAAACATGTTCGTGGTCTTCCTAAATTGAAATTCTTTAAAGATCATGTATGCGAAGCTTGCGAATTAAGAAAACAAATTCATGCATCACATAAACCTAAATTTATTGTGTCAACCTCTCGACCCTTAGAATTGTTACACATGGACCTTGTTGGACCCATCCCTAAACATAGCATGGGTGGTGTTGTATACATTCTAGTTTTGGTTGATGATTATTCATGATTTACATGGGTTGATTTTATAAAATTTAAAAATGAGGCTATTAACTCTTTTTCTACCTTATGTAAAAAGATTCAAAATCAACAGGGGAGTTCTATTATCTATATTCGATCTGATCTCGGACAAGAATTTGACAATTCTGATTTCATTATGTTTTATGATGAGAACGGTATAAGTCATAACTTCTCTGCTCCTTATACACCTCAGTCAAATGGTGTAGTTGAAAGAAAAAATCAGTCTATGCATGAAATAGCTAATACCATGTTGAATGAATATCGTCTTCCAAAGTATTTCTGGGTTAAAGCTGTGGCAACATCATGTTACATTTTAAACAAAGTTTTATAAAGACCTATTTTGCTCAAAACTCCCTATGAGCTTTATTATAAAAGAACTCCAAAAATAAACTATTTTTGTGTTTTTGGGAGCAAATGTTTTATTCTAAATACCAAAGGACATTTATTGAAATTTAATCCTAAATCTGATGAAGGAATATTTCTTGGATATTCTCTTAATAGTAAAGCATACAGAGTCTTCAACAAAAGAAGTCTAGTTGTGGAAGAATCAATGAATGTGACTTTTGATGAGACTCAGCCTCCTCCAAAATATAAAGAGCTTGTTGACAGTGATGTTGTCATAGAAAATATTCTCAGAAATATGGAAGAACCAAAACTAGATAATGCATCTTTGTTAGAGTTTGTGCCCTAGAGACCAATTATTTGATATAATTGCTTAACATTTTGATATTATATTTGATTGAATAAATGAATGATTTTATTATGGTTTTATTTACTGCGTTATATAAATGTTATCATAATAAAATTCCTTAGAATAGTGATACAAATTATATAGTTTCAAGTATGTGACTTGAGCATGAGATTATATAATTATAATTAGTATCGTTATTCTTAAAAGTCCCTAGTCGAGTATCATTGTTGATGGGACAATAATGATGCATTGAGACTAGTATGTGGATTGACTGATGACCAAATCTCATTGGTCATAAATATATGAGATATTAAGTCAATGCATAGGTACATGTTAGAGAACGATGTACTGAATAGACCAACCATGAGAATTCTACGTGGAACAGTATGCAAAGTGTCATTAGCGATTCTCATAGTTACAATGATGTAATGGTCCTCTGACCTAAAATCACTATATTACTACACGAGAATTTATGTACTTTGATATCATCAAATGTCACCATTAATAGGGTGGACTATAAAGGTGATTATTGGGTACATCATGAATCGTGTGAGGAATATGAGTGATCTAGAATGAATTTAACCCTCCTATATATTAGGGGTGATATCCATAGGCCTCTTGATTGAGTAAGACTATGAAATGTATGGCCATGCTCAAATAGTGATTTGTTTCATATAGTCTACTCATTGATCAAGAAAACTCAGATTAAATTATGAAGAGTATGACACATTCCATGACTCGAGTTTAATCTAGGATGTCAAGGTTAACAGGATTAAATTACATTGAAACATTGGTCACAAAAAGGTTGTATCGAATCATCGATTTTATTATTCCTTGGGTAGCAGTGATGCATTACTAGATATCGCTCATTGTTTATAATTTTATAATATGATTTTAAAATTATTACCAATGTAATAATAACATATAGGGTCACACACATAGAACATAATTAAAAGGGAATTAATTTAAATTGTAAAGATTTAAATATGTCAATATGATTGATAGTATTTAAATTATGAATTTAAATTAATAGGATAATTTATATATACGTATATTAATTAAGTAAGACTTAATTAGGATATATATATATATATATATAAATTTGAATTTTATGAAATTAGGTTTTTGATTAATTCCTTTTAACTGCTATATATATGATATATAGCAGCCATTTAAGAATCATATCATAACCTCACAAACCCTAGCCGCTCTTAGAGAGAGACTAGAGAGAAAACCTTTAAAGAAAATCCTGATCCTTTGGTGGCTAGTACCGTAGCACCCTTTTATTGCAGAATCGTGAGACCGTTCGTGGGCGTTCGTGTGGATACTGTAAAGATGTAATTCATTCGGATTACATTGAAGATTTGATCGCATCAATTCCAGCTTCATAATCGGTATAATCTCTTACACACTGAATTAATTTCTGTTTTGCATGGATCCTGTTTGGGTTTCGAATTTTGTTTTGTTCAATTTATTTTCCGCTGTGCATTGCTTTGATATGTCAAAAACCCTTCAATCACCACCTATTAATGAGAATCACCTAGAAAACTCAAACCCTCGGTTGAATGATTTGCCCAAAGAGTCTCACATTATTAAAAATCATCCTATAGAAAATGTTATCGGTAATATTAATAAAGGGGTTATCATTAGATCACAAGAACTTAATTTAGCTGGTCACTTATCTTTCTTGTCTCAAATTGAACCTAAAAATATAAAAGATCCGTTACGGGATGAAGACTGGATAATTGCTATGCAATATAAACTTGAATAATTCACTAGAAACAAAGTATGGGAGTTAGTCCCACAACCTAGGGATGTTTCAATTATTGGAACTCGATGGGTATTTCACAATAAACTTGATGAAAGTGGAATTGTTGTACGTAATAAGGCAGGATTAGTTGCACAAGGGTATAAACAAATGGAAGGTATTGACTATGATGAAACATATGCTCATGTTGCTAGAATTGAATCTATTCGTATGTTATTAGCATTTGCATGTCATAAAAATTTTAAGCTATTTCAAATGGATGTCAAATCTGCTTTCTTAAATGGTGTTATAGAAGAATAAGTTTATGTTAAACAACCTCTGGGCTTTGAAGATTTTGTTCATCCTAAATATGTTTATAAATTACATAAAGCTTTATAGGTTTAAAACAGGCCCCTAGAGCTTGGTATGAAAGAATGAGTAAATTTTTGCTAAACAATGGTTTTAAACGGGGAACTGTTGATACTACTTTATTTAGTAACAATAAGAATGATGATATTCTGGTAATTCAAATATATGTTGATGATATTATTTTTCGTTCCACTAACATTACTATGTGCAATGATTTCTCTGAAAGTATGAGTAAAGAATTTGAAATTAGTATGATGGGAGAGTTAAACTTCTTCCTTAGATTGCAGATCAAACAAAGAGAAAAAGGTATTCATATATCTCAATCTAAATAATGTAAAGAAATGATCAAGAAATTTGTCTTAGAATCTGCAAAATCTCTTAACACTCCTATGTCAACTACTGATAAATTAATCGTTGATGAAAATGGAAAATCGGTTGACTCAAAGAAATATAGAGGAATGATCGAAAGTCTATTATACATAACTGCTAGTAGACCTGACATTATGTTTAGTGTTTGTAAATGTGCCAGGTTTCAAGCTAATCCTAAAGAATCTCACCTGACCGCAGTAAAAATAATTTTTTGATATCTTAAAAGAACATCTGAATTAGGTCTATGGTATCCTAACGATCAACCATTTAATCTCGTGTGTTTTTTAGATTCTGACTACGCAGGTCATCATGTCGATCGAAAAAGTACCAGTGATACCTGTCAGTTTCTGGCAGAATGTTTTGTTTCTTGGTTTTCTAAGAAACAGAACTCGGTATCTATTTCAACCACCGAAACTGAATATATTGATGTTGCACGTTGCTGTGCACAAATACTGTGGATGAAACAGACCCTTACTGATAATAACTTGAAATTTGATTGTGTGTCAATTCTATGTTATAATACTAGTACTGTCAATCTAAGCAAAAATACAGTTTTGCATGCTAGGTCTGTGACAACCCGAATTTTTATAAGTTATTAAAATAAGAATTTAATAATTAAAATTCTTATTATGAGATGTTTTGAGTTTGAGTATGTATATATACGTGTTATATATTTAGAAATATGTGATCTGGTGTGAAGAGAAATATATATTCATATATTGGGAAAGTGAGGTTTAATAGTTGAGTTAACTATTGAAGGAATTAAATGAATTTTGTAATTAATCTTAAATATTTATTGAATTGAATAAATATTTTAAATAATTTATTTATTGAGAAAAATAAATAATTTATGAAATTGTGGTATAATAATTTAGTTATGTGTGTATGATAATTAAGTTAAAGCAAAGGTAAATTTTATTCTTTGAAGATTTAATTTAATGAATTAATTAAATTAAAAGAGTTGTTTAATATTAAAGAAAATAAGTAAATTAAATAAAGCGATGTTTAAGTCTAATTTATTAATTAAATTAGATATATGATTATTTATTAATCATAAGAAGAATTATAATAAAAATTATAATTATTATAATTATTATTGTAAGTTATGTAAATTGGTTACAGGTGTAGCAAATAAAAACTATATAATATAATATTATTAAAATAATCTAGTATGGGAGAAATTGTGTGTAACCAAACGCAGCCTTATGGCTTTTGGTTTATTGTAGCTGACGCCTTTTTATTTTCTTCACCTAACGTACATTGGGGGGGGAGAGGGAGTCAGTTATATGTTACGCGTTCTTTTTCCTAAGGCTAGTACTGAGCTTGGTGAGGAAGAGAGGAAATACATAGGTTTTGAGAGAGAGAGAGAGAGTTTTCTGTGATTTTGCCAAGAGGAAGAAGAGTTCACCATCTCTTGCTAAGCCAACAACTAGGGTTTGAAGGTATACTTTACTTCTAATGTTTACAGTTTGAATTCTTATGATCATCTTCTGTAAATTGCTTATCACATAGGAGTTATACATGTATGTATGTGGTTTATAATTTTTTAATCATCATTTGTGAGTGCTATTTGATGATTAGGTTACAAGAAATTGGTTTGTAGGAAGAAATTGAAATAACAGTGGTTATGTGTGAAAATGGCTTAAGAATGTACAAAATTTTATGTCTAATATGTGTTATAATCTGTAAATTGATGTTAGATTATGTTAGTATGTGAAGAAACGAAAACAACGAAAGTTGAATGAATCGAAATGGTTGAGAAACGAATTCGTAGTGAACAAATTCTCTTAATTGTCAAAACATGAAAATTAGTATGAACATGAGCTTTAAATTCATATTTGGATTAGTCAATGTTTATGTTAATTGTTGGGTATTTGGTATGTTGTAGTTTTATGAGTTACAAACCCATAGAATCGAAAATGAACTCATTTGGATGAGTATGACTCATGTTATGATGATTAAAAAGGAGTTTGTAGGCCTAATTTGGCTTTCTGTAGTGTTCGGGATCAAATTTGTGAGTTAGCAGAATTTTGAAAAAAAAAACTGACAGGACATGTTTTACTAAAATAGCCATAACTTTTTCATTTGAACTCCGATTGAGGTGTTTCAAGATGATCCGGAACGAGGACGAATAGACCTACAACTTTTGTTCTTTAAGATTTTAAATTTGAGGTCTTTAGGAAGGTCAAAATAGTCATCTTTGTGACTGTTACATATTCAAAGGCGATCGGAGGGCGTTGATCGAGCACATACGCAAGTATAGTGCTCCCGATGATGGAATATGTTATTCTAAGTGATGTAACATGAAAATGAATGATATAATACATGACATAAAAAATTTCCTTGCTCATAATAGAAAGCATTGACATGACTTTGTATGTGTTTTGAAAAGAAACTTAAAGATTTTGAAAAAAAAAAAACAAACCTTGTGGAAACTTATGTTCTATAAGTTCTGAACATAGTGGTTTATATACATGATTGAGTTCAAATATAAATGAGCATGATATGGTGTTTATAGTGTCTTGTTCATGATAAAACTTGTTAGACCTTGTGTTAGAAAAGTTTTCAAGATAAACTTGATATAATAGAACTAAGGTGCATAAATGCTACATGAGGTAGGTTTTGAACTTGAGAAGACGTTATCATGACTTAGTTACTTATGATAAGAGTTTTTAAAAGATGTCTTATATGTTCTATACTACAACATTAATGATAAACTGATTTCAAAGACAAACTCCATTATCTTTTGTAAACTAAGTATTAAAACATGAATGATATGTGCACTTAACTAGTCAAGCATGACATAAGTTATTAAGCATGTTTTAAAAGTATGAACTATGCTATGTCCATGTAAATGAGATAGATACATGTGAGCATGCTATTAGAGGCTTATTAGTACAAATATATAGTTCAAAAGCTTATAACATCAAATCTTGTTAAAGAAAGTTGTTAAGCCTTATTGATTGAAATAAATCATTATGGAGCTAAGTAATTTGAATGTGAACTTGAAAATAGATCACAACCTATTTGATGTCAAGTACGGATGGTTAAGGTATACTTATACATGCTTACCTATTCTAAGAGTATGATGAGAAAGTGAAATGAAGGTTTTACAAACCTAGTTATAAAACAATGTAACGTTACTATTATATTAAAAATGTATGAAATATATGACTAATGGATGTGAATCCATGATTATATAACTATGTAGGAATACACAAAGTGCAGATATGCGTTAAGCAGTTAAGTCGTAGTTCATAAACTATGGATCAGGCAAGTCTTTCAGTTCTTATTTGCTATGTTAACTTGATGATTAACTGTTTTAAATATTTATTGCAAAGAGCATGATGTGTTCTATATATATTGAAAGTATGAAACGTTAAAGTCAATTTATGACTACGTTGATTGAATAATGAATGTTGATTTAGTAAGGAACTCAATCTTTGTACTTGTTATATGAAATGCAGCATGTATATTATGTTAGTCCAATGTTTATGAGATATATGTTGAGCATGTTATTATGTGTTATGTGATGCATGAAAACTGTTAGATTCTACTGGGCTGTCGAGCTCAACCTTGCAAATAACCACTTTTGCAGGTTAAAGATTTAAGGTAAGGTTATATGCTACTTGAAAGATATGAATCAGATGTGATACTTGAAGATTTATATACTTTGGCTGAGTTATTATTATTTGAACCATGTTTATGGTTTCGAATAATGTATTAATGTTGAATTATAATATCGTTTTGCGATGTAAACTCTTGTAGTATTACAATAATTATGAGATATTTAGATGTAAAGGTTGAAAGTTCTGGGAACGAGAATAGTTTGTAAAAGAAAATTTTAATTATTCTGCAAATTTCAATGGTTGTATTATCGTTTAATGATGTAAAATTAGAGGTTGAATGTATTGTTAACGACCGAAGTCGAGAATATTATTGTATGAATTTTTGGGGTCGTTACACGGTCAAATCATATAGACATTAGGCATCATTTTTTACGTGATCATGTTAATAATGAAATCATTAAGCTAGAACACATTGACACTGAATTAAATATAGCTGATATATTCAATAAACCACTAAGTTCAGAAAGATTTTGCAAATTACAAATTAAATTAGGCATGCTAGATATTTCCTCCTAATTTTGTTTAACTCATATTTTTTAATTCTTAATTATATTATTTCTATATATTTAGATAGTAATTATTATAAAAACTAAAACATTTGTATATTTTATATTTATTTTACTAATTTTGTAAATAATATTTGACATTTTATCCTTTTTAAGTTAATATATATATATATATATATACACACACACACACAACAAGGTTCAAGAGCATAACTCTTAAATAACATAACTTTGTTAAATAGCATAACTATTTAAATGCCTTACTTTTAATTTCTCTCTCCTAAATTGCCTCGCCCCGATTTCACCACTTGCCTTACGTTTATTTTCTCTCTCCTCGCTTGCCTGATCTCACCACTCTCTGAAAATCCTTCCTCCCAAACTCATCATCCCCCTCCACCGTACCACCCCACTTCTCCGATTACTCACCTCTCTGAAACTCCCTCCTCCAAACTCTCCTCCCAAACTCATCATCCATCACCCTCGATCCAGGGCAACGCTCGGCCCCCCAAATTGACACGTTCAAGTTAAACAGAGAACAAATCTTTACTTCCACTCGGTAAACCCTTAACACAATTTCAATTTGATTAAGAATTAACTGGTATTCAATTTTATTTTTTGATTCAATTGGGAAATTTTCTAGTCTGGGAATTAGCCCTAATTTCTTTATTTATATATATATTTCAAGGATTAAATCTGTAGCATTAAAACAAGTACAAATCTAATGGGCAAAAATTGATCAATCCAAAGCACTAAGCTAAGCTACGACCCAATCAGATTCAACAAAAAGGAGGTACACAGATTACCATCTGAGCCGTTTAATCAAACCAAAGACTCCATCTCAACCATTGGATCAAAGTCAGCAAAGAAACAAAATCTCAGATGGCATCCCAACCGTTCACCTCAACCTAGATCTAACATCCACTGTCCATTTTATGTGGTTAATCAAACTATTAATATCAAAATTATTGCTTTAATTCATTTTCATCATCTCTCTCTCTTCTCAGTTCACACCTTTGTCTCTCTCTCTGCTCTCTCTCACCAAAACCAACTCTCTTATCTCTGATTATGTCTATCTTCTTTTTTTTCCTCTGATTCTATCTCTTCTCCACTCTCAAATCGTGATTCTCAACATCTTGATATATTTTATAAACTTTCTTTTTGACATGGTTAATCGATCTGATTAATAGTGTAAACTTAAGATTCTTAAAACTTGTTAGGGTTTCGATCAAAGAACGATGAAAATCCTCTCTCACACTCTCCATATCTTAGATTCTGATCAGTATTGATCTGTTTTGTCAATTTGGTTATGGTTTTTGGTTGATTTCAACTGCAAAAGTTTTTTTTCTACGATTTGTATTCTTTTTCGATCAAAAAATGATGAAAGTCGTTTCTTTTACTCTCTCAAACCCATTGTATCTTTTGGTAATTTTTTAAAACCCTAATTTTTTTTCTTTCTAAATCAGCAAACTTTTATGTGTTTTGACACTGATTGATTTAATTTTTGGAAACTCACTAGTAAATTTTTTAAAAACTAATATGTTCCGAAAAAGTTTAGATCTGAGAAATCTATGGTTCAATTTTTTTGATCTGGAAAATTGTTTTACCACAAAACCTCTAACTTTTTTTCTTCTACAATTTAAACCCACTAAGTTTTTATTTAAAACTACCATCAGTTCATTTTTTTAAACCTTTATCTTACAAATTTGTGTTTAGGGTTTCACTTCTTTTTATTTAAAATCTCTCATAGTAATAGTGCATGTTTACAATCGTTCTCTAAAATATTTTTAAGAATTTTTTTTTGTGATTCAATTCACCAAGTTCTGTTTAAACTTCCACTGATTCATCAATTTGAAGTTTGTGATTTGGGGTTTCACTTTCTTAAATCCATTTTCTTTTAAAACCCTAGAATCTCAACAACTGTTTACTAGCGTTGATTTTTCAAAAATTTTACCCTAAACCTATTTTTAACTCTATTCATTTTTGGCTATATATATATATATATATATTCATATATATTATATATATTATATATATGTATATAACTATGTGTCTGTACTCTTCTGCTTGGGTGAATGAGGTTCTCATTGAGAAACCGCATAAGGATGAGCATATCATGCTTACTGTCTATAAGGAACTGGTAAAAAATATTTGCTGCTCACTCAGGTATAACCCTCCATTTTTAAGTACTGTCTACTATGAATTGTGTGGATACTGATGTCCACTTGGTTTATTTTTGAATGTCTTATATATTGTGTGGATACTAATGTCCACTGGGTTTATTTATTTCACTAACTGCTGTGTGATCTATCTTCCTTAGATTTGCTATAAATGTTAATTTTTTCCAATTACCTGCCTCTTTGAAAATTTATTTCTAAAATGACAATCTCTCTATCTGCTGATTCAACTCAACTCTATTATTATCTGTCAAAATAGTTTCTTGCCGTGTTTTACCAAAGAATGTTTTAAATGAAAAATCTTGTTATCTTCTTCTAAAATCTTTTGTAATCATTCTAGAAATTGACTGAACTTAATTGTTCTCTATGTGACATGTGTCTCTCTTCTGTTATTGTTTTCTCTACCCTCTTAAATAAAAGTTTTTAAACTTTTTTTCTTTTATCCACACTACTGTTTTGCTTAAATACTTTTTGATGTTACCTACAGTTCTTCGTATGGTCATATTACTTATAACCTCATACTCATATTTCCTACTGAATCTTGACTACCTATATTTAGTATAAGAGTTATTTTACCTGCTATATATCATTACAATATTTTCTACATATCTCTATATATAAGCTCATTTTCAAACATGGTGCATTCATATCTTCAATCCTTACTGAGTTTCATCCTCTCACCTATCTTCCCTGCTTCTTTACTAATAATGTCTAACCTATTTTCATCTAAACAAAAAACACTTCCTCTGCATTCTGAGTTACAGTTTTCTAATGTTGTTCCTCATCTCACTACTGCATCTGCACAGGACAAATATAGAATTATAGGACATCACATGTGTCCAGGGAATGTCATTACCTTCCATAGTTTTCCAGACTTGGTAGAAAAATTTAATAATTTGAGTGGGAGTGCTTAGTAACCTTTTATGATAAATCTATATATCCTAGTCTTATAGCTGAATTTTACTCTCATATGGAATTTTCTACGGATTCTTCTGGTTTGTTAAAAAGCATCATTACCTGCATTCAAGGTCAGACATACATTATTGATGAACTATTTCTTGTACATGCACTTCAACTGCATCCCTCTACTTTAGAGTTACCTAGGATCAACTCCTATCTTCATCTATCTGGTATTTTTGTAGAAGAATGCATGTTATTTAAGTAAAACTTGTCTATTGTGACTGATCAAATGATGTCTGTATTGTTATTTGATTTTCCTTGCAAAATTGGATTGGAGTTTCTTACTGCTGAGTGTCAATTTCTGGGAAACATTCTGAGAAACAACTTCATGCATGTTAGAGATGATAGGAAACTGCTGCCCTTTGATTTGGAAATCATCAAGAGTATTTTCAATGAGTGCATGCCTTATAACTTGGCCTATTTTTTATTATCATCCTTTGAATTCTTCTTCCATAACAACTGTCTTGGATTTGGTTTGTTGCTTACTCATATTTTCAATTATCTGGACATCACTGTGTCACAACATCAGTCCCAACTTATTCACACCAGTAATATTGTCTCCCATTTAAATATGCCACCTCAGTCCTTGATTGTTTTTAAACCTATTGATCATGAGGTTATTGATCATGAAGATCCAGATATTCACATTCCTGAAATCTCTCACTTCTCTCCCCTAAATCTAGAGGAAATTTAACTATTTGAACTATCTGTAATATTAACTACCTATTTGGGACGACTGTACCTTACTCTCCTAACCCCTCACTACTACTACTACTACTACTACTACTACTACTACTACTACTACTACTACTACTACTGATGCTACTAGAAATATCTTTTCTAGTTTTATATATATTTTGGTTACTAACTCTCTATGCAGGATTACTTAACTAAATTTTTTGCAGGATTAAGTCTTTTTCCCCATCATTTTTTATTATGACAAAGGGGGAAAAGAAAAATATTATAAACTGCTATAAACTGTTATGAGATTGGATATTATAACTGCTATAACTGATGAGATTGGATAAACTGCTATGAGATTGGATAAACTGTTATAACTGCTATAACTATCTTAAACTAATTGGAAAAATGTTCATAGTTTGAGGGGGAGCTTCCTAAGGGATAAAAATATTTTTATATAATTGTCATCATCAAAAAGGGGGAGATTGATAGCTATGAATAACTTTGTCGCCTCAATTATTGATTTAATAATATAAAATATTGTGCAGATGATATTGTAACAATATTTGAATCAATAATATGAGATATTATGCATCAACTACTGTTGCAATAATTGAACAAAATTGAGTGACTTCTTACGTAAGCATCAATAATCAAAGATACTGTACAATATTGTGTGCTACTGTGCAACCACGCGTATTACTATACTTTTATCACCAGGTATTTCAACAATTAATGGTAAAACTTTACCGTTATTTTTATAAAAATGTTATTTCTGTCGCTTTCTATATCAGACAATAATTTCGTTGTGGGGTCCACCAATGATTGTGTCATCGTACGGATATTCCCCGATAAAAAGAATATTCCTCGACCAAACGAATATTTTATGACAACTTGCTTACTTTGTAAAATTTGTAAAGATTACCCACAACTATAACATTATATCAAATCCACACCTTATTATTCAAATTAATATTTAGAGAAAATTAAATCTTTATTCATAAAAGTTGTTGTCTTACAAAATCATTGTCCAGATGTTAGTTATAACATTATGATTCCATATAAACACAGTCAATCATTTATACACCAAAATTTATCAACAGTTGTATCACAGAGTTTGAAAACAAATTTTATTTTACAAAGAAACTCAAGAACACTGGTCCTTCAATTAAATTTCATATTGTTGATTTAATTCCACATATAACAATAATCATCTAAATAACAATTTCTATTCTCACAAATCATCACTAAAACTCAATTACAGAGAATTTTTATGAAACTCAAGAACACATAAAACTTTTCATATATAGGAACTAAAGCTTTTGGAAATTAAAATTATAGTTTCACTTTGCTTGATTAAACCTTGTTAGATGACAAAGAAGTGCTTGGATAATCCCATATCTACTTCTTAATTAACAAATTAGGTCTCATTTTATTTTATATATTTTGATGATAACAAATTATATAGTGATTAAATAAATTTGTAAATTATTTTATATTTTTATTTAAACTATTTTCGATTTTATTTGAATTAATTTTAATTAACCTTAATAAATTAAATGTGAAGTGTTAAATAAATTGATTAATATAATTATTTAAGACAAGGAGATCCTATTTCTTTCTTTTAAAACAAAAGTTGGGTAAAATGTTTTATTTCATGCATACATATATCATGAGCATTAAAATATATTATATAAACAAAGTGTGTGAGTGTGTGTGTGTGTGTGTATATATATATATATATATATATATATATATATATATATATCATATAAGTGCATATATCTTTTATATATATACACTATGCATGCATTATAGACCAACTTGCATGTATTAACATTAATATATGTATATATAAGGTTTGTATGAATATAAATATCATATATATATATATATATATATATATATATTAAGTATAGCATATGTGTGAGTAATATGCTGGCATGTTGAGACACTCTTTTTAGGACATCAAAAACCGTGTGTGTGTGTGTGTGTGCTGGCATTGCATGTGATCAAATTTTCTCATTAAATGCTAAAGTTCTTTGAAAAAGGAATGGGCGAATTTTGGAGTACTGGCCATTAATAACCCGCGTATTATATTTTTCATCTGGACAGTTAAATTCAAAAATATATCATCCGAACCATACATTCAAAATCAATTTTCACAAATTACATTTTTCCCCCAACATCAAAAATCTATAAATAGGGAGTATTTCATTCATTTGGTTTTTATCAATTCAGTGAAAAGTAAAGCATACTATACTTGCCTACATTCTCTCTACAAGCTTTGTGTCTCTTCTTACAAAATTTCTGATTATTTTTGAAGAGGAAATTGGTCCAAGTATTGAGATAAGTCATTTGAGTTTAACTTCTGTTGAGTTATTTCTTACTTGTTTTATACATATATAGATATACGAATATACATTGTTATACACAATTTTATATATCTATATTTCATCTATTTGTCAAATAAAAGGATACTTGGGCGCTGCAAAACTACGAAGAGGAATTCGAACTGTACGATTCCTTATAGTCTTCAATAACCTTTTATCGATATTATTTATATAAATATCGTAAAATAGACACGACACTTGATAGCTCAAAACAACACTGAGATATTCCTCCAAAAAGAGGAATCATCCGAACCCGATTTGAGAATCGTAGTGATCTATTGAAAATATTTATATAAATATCAATTGTGAAAATATAAATTTTGGCATACTTAGACACCGCAAGGCTACGGAGATACACCTCTATAAAGAGGAATTCGAACCGTACGATTCCTTATAGTACTAAATGACTTTATTTATACAATTACATAATAGATAAAATATTGTTATATATTATCTTTGTTAAACAATAATACTTGCTATATTAGTTTGTGTTTAACCAATTTAATTATTATACTTGATATATATTGTTTGAATTGATTTATTCTTTTATAGACAAGTATTGATACATAAAAACCATTCATATAATACTTGGTAAAAAATTTCTAAAAAACAAATCTTTTTAATCCATAGAAAAACACTCTTCATTTTAAAGAGCAAATAATTCTTTATAAATTGCATCTTTGAGCTAAAAGCTACAATTGACTTGTCTGCTTATTTAAGAAGCATCTCTCGAAAAACTTATTTGAACTTTTATAATTGTGCATACTTTACATATTTGCTTAATCAGAAGCATCATTAGGTCTAAATATAAATTATTATCTGCTTACTAAGAAGCATATTGTTTAAGTATAAAAGTCTTTGAACTTTTATAAATTTGTTCTTTAATTGATATCTACTTATTTGAGAAGCATCAATATGTACTAAATTCTTATCTGCTTATTTAAGAAACATCTCTCGAAAAACTTATTTGAACTTTTTTAATTGTGCATACTTTACATATTTGCTTAATCGGAAGCATCATTTGATCTAAGCATAAATTATTATCTACTTACTAAGAAGCATATTATTGAAGTATAAAATTCTTTGAACTTTTATAAATTTTCTCTTTAATTGATATCTGTTTATTTGAGAAGCATCAATCTGTACTAAATTCTTATCTGCTTACTTAAGAAGCATATTGTGGTAAAATCATTTGTAAAAGGAGAAAAGGTCAGAGTTAGTCTATTTTATGTACCTGTAAGAAAGACTAGTAATACTTCGACCAAGACCAGAGTCTTAGAGATGTAAGAGGGAAGTTAGGTCTTTAGTGTACTTGTGAGGTGATGAAGAGGTTGTTGTTTTAAGACCAGATCATAGAATAGAACTAAACTCAAAAGAAGGTAGAACTAAACTTGAGGAGGGAGCAAGGAGCTTAATGTCCAATATAGAATAGTTGAATTGTTGGAAGTTTATCCATAAAACTTTGTAAAGGCTTCTCCGCCTGTTGAAGGAGTTTTTATTACTGATAGTAATAGGATCTCAAGTTCCAAGTAGGGACTTGAGACTAGACGTAGCAACATACCAAGGGGTGTATGTTGTGAACCAGATAAATCTTTGTGCATTGTGTGATTGAATTTTTTATTATCTTGCATGCTAATTTCTAAAACTGCAAATTGATTATTAAAAATTCAAAAAGGCCTAATATAATTTTTAACCTTTAATAATCTATCCAACCCTCCTTCTAGATTATTATTGGACTTTCAGAATGTAATAGATAGGAAATATTACACATACATTCCTACATACATCATCTAATAAAGATTAAATACATCATCTCTGTCTACAACTAAAAATAAAAAAGTACAAGGAAATGGTGTAAGACCCAACTTATTATAAATGAAATTAAACTTCCTCTATTTATTATTTTGAAATAGTAAGGGTTGATTTGATTAATGTGGTTAGTTATGGGTAAAATACGCAAATATTTCAAATAAACAAGTGGATATAAAATATTCATTGTTGTCGGGGAATATTCGTTTGGTCGTGGAATATTCTTACTGTCGGGGAATATTCGTACGACAACGCAGCCTTGTGTGGGCCCCATAACGAAAAGCGATTGGATGAAGAAAGCGACAAATATAAGTTATTTATAAATAACTTGGCGTAGTTATTCACAATTAATCTTGTTAAAATAACCGTTGGTTAAAACACGGTAGCATTACGGTATTACACCAATTATTGATTCTTACGTAAGAAGGCACTACTTAATAATTATTACGATGAGTTATTGTTCAATATTTTATTTTATTGATTGATAATTTCTACGTTGATATTTTATATTATTGTTGTTTTAATAATTGTCACTACAGAGTATTTTCATTATCAGATCAATAATTCATATTATTTGAATAATATTATTAGATAACATTATTGGTAATGTCTAGAAAGTTCTATCTAAGGAGAGGTTTGGTCACCTAATTGCGCGTCAGTAAGGAGAAATCCTTATTGGAAAGCTCCTCTTTCACGAGAAACGACACTGGTTGCCCGATATTGTGATTCTGTAATATTATTTGTGAATAATTAATTATTGATTTATATGATATGGAAAATATTCATTTTATGTTGATATAAATGGAGGAAATTTTTAATGTGACAATTGTTGAAAATTGATATTTTATCTTTTTCGATAAAATAATTTATTTAAATATATTATTATATTTTAATAATATAATAATGGTGATATTTTTACAATGAATGTGGGATATATGAATAAATGAGGAGGAAGAGTATTTTTGTTTCAATAAATATTTAAAACATATTTTTCATGTTTGTGGACCCCATTTCTTGACTGAAATTTGATTATAGCTTGTAAAATCGCCCGTTTGTGGATTTTGGTCAATTTTTGTTTGGAATTTGGAAAAACATAGACTTACAAAGTTGTAGAGAATGGAATTTCCTACAGAAAAAACATAAGGTTTGAATTTTTCTGATAAAAGGGCTATTTATTATGAATTATTGAAGTTCCGGAGTTCCAGAATAATTGATTTTTAAAGTTTTAAATATTTTTTTTAATAAAAACGTTTTTTACACTTTGGTGGGCCCCACTTGCACATGTTAATGAGCTGAATTCAGATTCAAGAGGTGGGCGTGAAAATTTTATAATTATATTATTATTTTATTAAATTTTCTGCTTTGGTGTTCTAAGCATTTTCCTATAAATAGGGTGCTTAGGTTAGAATTGAAAATTACACCAGAAACTAAAGTTTTCTCTCTCTTTCTTTCTCTATATTATCGAGCGTATTCTTGTGAGTATTTTGATACTTTGAGTGTTGATATACGGTGCAAGTTCCTTCAAAGACTATATCCGGTATTCATCGGAAGCACTTAGTCTTTTCGAGGTAAGGGATATTATTTTTTTAAAAAAATGATATTATTTCTTCTAATATCATTATTCCGGAATATTGGTAAGATTTTTCTTGTGAAATTCTTGTCTTTTAGTGTCAGGGTTACTATTCACGTATACGATATTATTCACGAATACGGCACTATTCACAGAAAAATTAAATTTTCATTTTTTGTCCAAAATATCTATTATGGATACTAGCTTTGATTGTATCCATGTTTTGATCATTCTTGAATTTTACTTCACTATGAGTATTTATGAAGTATTTTTGAACTCGGATTGTTTAAAGTACGAATCCTTAGTATTTATTCTTTTGTTTCACTGTATTTATTTTCTTTAAAATATTTTTCATCATCCTCAGTCCTAAATGATGATATTACTGAATATCTTTGGCCTGTAGTGCAAAGATGGTTGATTTTCTTATGAATATCTTTGGCTCGTAGTGCAAAGATAAACAGGTGTTGAGATGAACATGACCAAGTGATGAATATCTTTGGCCTGTAGTGCAAAGATGAATATTTGATTCAAGATGTATATTTATTGATGTTACAAGGATAAAATATTGATGATGGACTTTTAAATTCATAGATAATAGTAGATTTCATTCTCTACGTAACTCTTCTATGAATTATTATTTCCGCTGTGAATATTGATCTGAAACTTGTTGTCTATTGTATTTTATTAGATTTTTCCCTGTTGAAGACTAACGATAATTTGTTCTATATTATCTTAGTCATAATATTCTTTATTGGGCTAGTTGAGCTCACCATTTCCCTTTTTGTTCCATTTTTCTTCTTAGGAGGCGAGAATGTAGCGAGTTCTAGTCGAGGTGTGGAATGATGGATCTAGAAAGTTGTCTTAGCAGTCCTCACCATTTTTGTAAAATAATGTACCAATAATTGTAATGAGGACTTATTTGGGTGTGAATATTGTCAGATGGCAATATTTGTATTTAAACTCATGATTTATATGTTGTATTAATAAAGTTGTAGTTGTTTACGTACCATGTTATTGTGACTCAAAATGGGTGATGTATACTGTTTTGGGGGCGCCATGATTAATATCGAGCTTAGGGATATGATCTCTGGCGGAGATCGGGGAATAGAATTAGGAGGGGAGAGACGAGTAAAACCTTCGCTAGTGTGTTTTACCTAAGCTTATTTGTTGGTTGGTCGGTATATAGGGATATTATGTGATATGTTGATTTCTTTAATTAACCCTTGTTTTATGGCAGTATTTGAGAATGTCAACTGAGAATGTTAACAGTGGAGTAAATGAGACCGTGGAAACACCTTTACTCACCAACGAGGAGAACATGCAACAGGCTGGCAATGTTCCTCCTGTGAACAATACCACTGAGCAGATGATGAATGACAGGATGTTTAGAAGCTATTTGCAGTTCGTGCAAAAATCGCAATGAGGAGACTCGTGCACAAAATACGGTGGAAATGATAACAACGCACGATTTGTCATGACCAAGCGGTTTAAAGAGTTGGGGCCACGCACTGGGAAAGCGAGATCCGATTAAGCGTAAACGTGGGTCAAACAAATCACCAAGATATTCGATGTCTTGGGATGCGGAGGAATGAAGGTTCCATTCGCCACCTTTATGTTCCAGTAATGAGGCAGATTCTTGGTGGGAATCGTGAAGCGTACTCATCCGGCCTTTTCGGTATGTCTTGGGAGACGTTTGAAGCTGTTCAATGACAAGTACTTTCTTGAAAGTATTCGTATATATGAAGGAAGTAGAGTTTATTAGATTGGAACAAAATAACATGGCGGTGTCCCAAAGACGCGAAGTTTGCAGAGTTATCCGAGTTTTCACCTCATTTGGTGGAGAATGAGGAGCGATGACGCGGATGTTTCGAGAGGTTTGAAACCCAAGATACGTCAATATCTCATTCTCATAAATTTTCTCTCTATTCAGATGTTGTCAATGAGGCTCAATTATTAGAGCGAGATAACGAGTACGTTCAACCGAGGGACCACAACCAGGATCATACCGCTGACAACAGTCATCAGAACAACAATAACCAGTGGAGAAAGAAAAGTACGGACAAAAGAGGCAACCACTCTGGTGGTAATCATGGCCATGAGAATAGAAGAAGAGAGTCGGGAGGAGATTTTAAAAAGAGGAGATTCAACAATGACCATGTGAAGACGTCAACACCAGCAGCAACTTGTTCTAAGGGAGGAGAACGACCACCGGTCGTATGCTATAAATGTGGAAAAGAGGGACATATCAGCCCAAACTGCCAACAACAATTCAAGGTATATTATAATTGTGGAAAGGAAGGACATATCGCTCGAGATTGTACGGTAGCGAAACCAAGTCCAGCGGGGTTGGTGACTCAAAAGGCTGTCCCAGAAAAGTCAAAGTCAACGGTTCCTGGAAGAGCATTTGTCGTGACTGGTCAAAATGCGAGGACCCCAAACGAGGTGATCACGGGTAAGCTAATCATAAATTCTTGTGAAGTTTATACCTTACTTGATACCGGTGCTACCCATTCATTTATCTCTCCTGCTTGTGCTCAATGTTTAAACTTAACTCCGAAGAAATTAGACTTTGATTTATCTGTGGATGACTCCGTTAGGAGAAACTTTCATCACATCCACTGTTTATAAATCTTGTTTGATCCAAGTTGGCACCATCACATTACGTCAATGACCTTATCTCTTTAAAGATACTTGCTTTTGATGTGATTTTAGGGATTGATTGGTTAACTACTCATCATGCCAAAATTGATTATTTTCGTAAGGTTGTTAGTTTTCATATTCCTAACCAACCTATTGTACGAATTCAAGTAACTAAACCATTAAAATCAATCACTGTCATATCTAGTCATAAAGCTATTCGTTTATTGAAAAACGGATGTCAAGCTTTCTTAGCCCATGTTATGGATTTGAATAAAGACACGTTAGATTTGAATAATATTCCTGTTGTTAGTAAATTTCCTGACGTGTTTCCTGAAGAACTTTCCGGTGAAAGTAGTATGCACACAAGTCAATCATGTTTGATGATAAAGCATATACTTTGTAACAATCTTATTCATTTATTAATAAAAAGTATTAATTTATTAAAGGCTTTTAATTATCTACATGATGCTGTTTTATAATATGTGATAAACTCATAGTTTTAAGCAATGCTTTTAGAATAATGATGATGATCATTCTAATGAGATCTAAATTCTTAGAAAGCTTAAAACTAAAATAGTTCCCAATCATTGGATTACTAAATTGGGGATTAGTGAATCCGGATAGATTGGTACATACGTTGTTTGCTCATTGGATGAGGATGATTGATCTCATAATCATTTGTGTGGAGACACTAAAGCAAGTATGTAGGTGCTTATTAGAGAATAAGTTCATCGAACGTGGCTCGCTAAGGAATACCTAATGGAGTTTTATTTGCCTGTCAATAGGAATTCCTGTAGTGATAGTAGTACAAGTAATCCTTGGACTTGAGATCATCATAGTATCTTGTGTATGATGAGTTATACTTTGACTTATTCCTTAAGACCCTTAGGGTATATCAAAGGGTATGCTTGGGTATAATAAGTTGTACATGGAGATAATGTATGATCAATAAAGAATCTACCACTTCAATAAAAGAAGAGAAATGTCGATGTGATTCGATAAATGACAAACCCAGTGAGTCCTTGGTTAAAGCGAGAATGAAATTAGAAAGGAGTTTCTAATTTGCATTATTTGGAGTTGTGCATTTAAGGATCGAAATACATATAATTAAATAAAATAAGACTTGCGGTAATTCCATGTCTTATATTTAATTGGGACATTGTATGGTGGAAGGATTGAATTGTCTGGTAACTATTTACTCAAAGGTTCTTTAATGATTAATGTTGAAATCTATATTATCCGGAAAGTCGTTGATCGCAGGAGGCTTATCCCTATGTAGAATAAATATTATTTATTTAAATAAATTAATTGTTTAATTTATTTATTTAAATAAGATTAGAATTATTCTAATTGATTTATTCACAATGGGTTTAATATGGAGAACCTAAAGGGTCACACCATAAAAGGAAGAATAATTATTTAAGAAGTTAATGGCATAATCGTAATAATATGTTAAGTATATTTAATTTAATCTATGGTGATAGAATAAATTAAATAGCTTAATATTTATTATTTAATATTTTAGAAATATTAAATATAAATTAATAAGAGGAGTCTTATTAATATTATTACAATTATTATTATTTTAATTTCTAAAAGAGTTTAGGAATTAATTTAATATAAGTACTCTCATTTATTCCTAATTGGATTAGGAAGGAAAATTAGTTAAAGGAGTTTAATTAATTATCCCTAATAAGATTAGGGAGCTTAATTAATTAAAAGAATTTAATTAATTAAATAAAACCCAATTCCTTAATTGTTAAGATGGGTTGCCCACATCTATAAATAAGAGGAGTCTTATTATGGGTGGTGGGAGTTGTTGACTTTTCAACATACGACATAATTCCAATTGTTGGGAGAGTACACCCTTTCTATAGAGATAGAAAAACTAGGGTTTAGCCAACCACCCTTCTTCTTGAATTTTCTTCTTCCTTGGTGGATCACCTCTAGAGGCCAAACACATGGGTGGCTAACGTTGATCAAAGGAAGGAACCAAACCCGATGGATTCAAGTTGAACGCGAAAGGATTTGGAGGTGAACTTGTACCTGAGGAAGCTCGATCTTCAAGGGTATGATTTTATTCTTTATCTTTTCGTTTAATTAATAATTGTGCATAAAGGGTGATCCGGGTATATGGTTTGTAAATTTCTTAAACTCTGATTTTTACACGCTTCCGCTAATTTTATGCAATTTGATTGCGCACATGAATATTACAAACCTAACATCCGGTCTTCCCCCAAAACGTGAAGTTGAATTCTTTATTGATCTTGAACCTGGTACAAAGCCCATTTCTAAAAACCCATATCGAATGGCTCCTATTGAACTTCAGGAGTTAAAGGTCCAACTACAGGAGTTGTTGGACATCGGTTTCATTCGTCCTAGTACATCTCCTTGGGGTGCTCTGTTTTATTTGTAAAGAAGAAAAGACGGAGTATGCGACTTTGTATTGACTATCGAGAATTGAACCATGTCACCATCAAGAATAGGTATCTGTTACCTCGTATTGATGACCTGTTTGACCAGTTGCAAGGAGCATAATTCTTTTCAAAGATCGATCTTCGTTCTGGATATCATCAAATTGAAGATTAGGCGAGGATATTCCAAAGGCGCCTTGAGAACTCGTCTGGGCATTATGAATTTTTAGTCATGTCTTTTGGATTGACTAATGCTCCTGCGGTTTTCATGGATATGATGAACCAAGTATTCAAGGACTATTTGGATCAGTACGTTGTTGTCTTTATTGATGACATTCTCATATATTCCAAAAGTCGTGAAGATCATGAGCACCATTTGAAGCTGGTACTCCAAAGGCTTCGTGAAAACAAGCTATATGCCAAGTTAAAGAAATGTGAATTCTAGCTTGAGGAAGTATCATTCCTTGGGCACGTGGTGTCAAAACATGGAGTATCTATTGACCCGGCGAAGATTGAGGCAATACAAAGTTGGGAGCAACCGAAGTCGGTAACCGAAATTCGTAGCTTTTTGGGCTTAGCTAGTTATTATCGGAGATTCGTGGAAGAATTTTCTCGAATCGCTACTCCGTTAACTCAGCTGACTCGGAAAAATAAAAAATTCGTATGGAGCAAGGAATGCGAGAAGAGTTTCCAAGAGCTCAAGAGGAGACTCATTTCGGCACCTGTTCTGACAATACCATCTGGTTCGGATGGATTTGTTATCTACAGCGATGCTTCAAGCAAAGGGTTAGGATTTGTTCTCATGCAACGTGGGAAAGTCATAGCCTATACCTCTTGACAACTTAAAAAATATGAGAGGAATTATCCTACTCATGATCTAGAGTTAACAGTGGTCGTTTTCGCGCTAAAGATCTGGAGGCACTATCTATATGGAGAGAAAGCCGAGATATATTCAGACCATAAAAGCCTCAAATATTTCTTCACCCAAAAGGAACTCAACATGTGACAACGACATTGGCTCGAGCTATTAAAAGATTATGACCACACCATTTAATACCATCCTGGAAAAGCAAACGTGGTAGCTGACGCGTTGAGTAGAAGATCATATGCAGAAATGAGTGTGATGATGTCAAGTATTCGCATAGAACCAACTTTAATTGATGAAGTTAAAGTTGCTCAAGCCAAAGACCCGGAGCTGATGCGTATGAAGAAGAAAGTACAAGAGGGTGTTATTCCAGAAGAAAGAATCGATGAAGAAGGAATACTTCGAGTCCACTCCAGACTTTGTGTTCCTAAACGATTCTGATTTAAAGAACAAGATCATGATGGAGGCACACAATACACCATTTGCAATCCATCTTGGAAGTACAAAAATGTATCGTGATCTTCGACATACATTTTGGTGGAACAATATGAAGAGAGAGATTGCGAAGTTTATCTCGAGGTGTTTAACTTGTCAACGTGTAAAGGCGGAGCATCAAGTGCCTAAGGGTCCGTTGCAACCACTTGAGATTCCAAAATGGAAGTGGGAACACATTACCATGGATTTCGTTACGGGTCTTCCCACGGTTTCTCAAGGTGTAAATGTTATTTGGGTTATTGTTGATAGATTAACCAAGTCTGCTCATTTCTTGCCTATACGGGAGACTTATTCCCTTGAACGTCTTGGTCGTATGTATGTAAATGAGATTGTGAGATTGCATGGCATGCTAGTATCCATAGTTTCAGATCGTGACCCAAGATTCACTTCACGATTTTGGGTTAGCTTGGAAAAAGCTATGGGCACGAATTTACGATTCAGTTCGGCATATCATCCTCAAACGGACGGACAATCATAGAGGACTATTCAAACTCTTGAAGATCTATTAAGACTCTGTGTCCTAGACTGGGAGTTAGGATAAGTATTTACCATTGGTGGAATTCTCCTACAACGACAGTTATCAGGCAAGTATAGGGGTAGCTCCATTTGAAGCATTGTATGGAAGAAAGTGTCGCTCTCCAGTATGTTGGGATGAGGTGGGTGAAGGAACATTGTTGGGACCAGAGTTGGTACGTATTGTTACAGAAAAGATCCAAATGATTCGACAACGTATACAAACGGCACAAGATCGACAAAAGAGTTATGCGGATCTTCATCGAAAGGACGTGGAATTTAGTATTTGGGATCATGTATTTTTGTGTGTTGCCCCATGGAAGGGAGTTACAAGATTCGGGAAGAGAGGAAAGCTCAATCCATGATTTATTGGTCCATTTCAGATTCTTGACCGAGTAGGAAATATAGCCTATAGACTTGCGTTACCTCCAAGTATGTCTCGTGTTCATAATGTTTTTCATATATCTGTGCTTCGTAAATATGTGAAAGACCCGAACCATGTTATTGAGCTAGAACCAGATGAGATAGCTAAAGACTTAACGTACAAGGAGGTACTTGTCAAGATCTTGGATAGGAAGGAGCATGTCTTACGTACAAAGGTCATGCCACAAGTTAAAGTTTTGTGGAGAAACCATGCTATTGAGGAAATGACCCGGGAGTTGGAAACGAAAATGAAAGCGAGGTATCCTCACTTTTTCGAGACACCAGGTACATACGTCAATTTTGAGGATGAAATTTCATAAGGAGGGGAGGTTGTAAAACCCCAACTTATTATAAATGAAATTAAACTTCCTCTATTTATTATTTTGAAATAGTAAGGGTTGATTTGATTAATGTGGTTAGTTATGGGTAAAATGCGCAAATATTTCAAATAAGCAAGTGGTTATAAAATATTCATTGTTGTTCGGGGATATTCGTTTGGTCGTGAAATATTAAATGCGACGGTAGTAGCGCCCTTATGTGGGCCCCATAATGGAAAGCGATTGGATGAAGAAAACGACAAATATAAGTTATTTATAAATACAGGCGTAGTTATTATTACAATTATATCTTGTTAAAATACCCAGTGGTTAAAACATAGTAGCACACGGTATTACACCAATTATTGATTCTTACGTAAGAAGGCACTACTTAAAAATTGTTACGATGAGTTCTTACTGTTTAATATTTTATTTTATTGATTCAATAATTGCTACGTTGATATTTTATATTATTGTTGTTTCAATAATTGTCACTACACAGTATTTTCATTATCGGATCAATAATTCATATTATTTGAATAATATTATTAGATAACATTATTGGCAATGTCTAGAAAGTTACATCTAAGGAGAGGTTTGGTCACCTAATCATGCGCCAATAAGGAGAAATCCTTATTGGAAAGCCCCTCTTTCCTCGAACCGCTGCTGTCGCCGAGATTGTGATTCTGTAATATTATTTGTGAATAATTAATTATTGATTTATATGATATGGAAAATATTCATTTTATGTGGATATAGATGGAGAAAATTTTTAATGTGATAATTGTTGAAAATTGATATTTTATCTTTTTCGATAAAATAATTCATTTAAATATATTATTATATTTTAATAATATAATAATGGTGATATTTTTACAATGAATGTGGGATATATGAATAAATGAGGAGGAAGAGTATTTTTGTAACAAGAAATATTTAAAACATATTTTTCATGTTTGTGGACCCCATTTATTAACTGAAATTTGATTATAGCCTGTAAAATCGCCCGTTTGTGGATTTCGGTCAATTTTTGTTTGGAATTTAAAAAAACTTAAACTTATAAAGTTGTAGAGAATGGAATTTCCGATGAAAAAGACATAAGGTTTGAATTTTTCTGATAAAAGGGCTATTTATTATGAATTATTGAAGTTTCGGAGTTCTGGAATAATTGATTTTTGATGTTTTGAATATTTTTTTAATAAAAATGTTTTTTACACTTTGGTGGGCCCCACTTGCACATGTTAATGAGTTGAATTCAGATTCAAGAGGTGGGCGTGAAAATTTTATATTTATATTATTATTTTATTAAATTTTCTGCTTTGGTGTTCTAAGCATTTTCCTATAAATAGGGTGCTTGGGTTAGAATTGAAAATCACACCAGAAACTAAAGTTTTCTCTCCCTTTCTCTCTCTATATTATCGAGCGTATTCTTGTGAGTATTTTGATACTTTGAGTGTTGATATACGGTGCAAGTTTCCTTAAGCACTATATCCAGTATTCAAGTCAGAAGTACCGTCTTTTCGAGGTAAGGGATATTATTTTTAAAAAAAATTATATTATTTCTTCTAATATCATTATGCCGGAATATTGGTAAGATTTTTCTTGTAAAATTCTTGTCTTTTAGTGTAGAGGTTACTATTCACGTATACGGCACTATTCACGTATACGACATTATTCACGAATACGGCACTATTCATAAAAAAATTAAATTTTCATTTTTTGTCCAAAATATCTATTATGGATACTAGCTTTGATTGTATCCATGTTTTGATCATTCTTGAATTTTACTTCACTATGAGTATTTATGAAGTATTTTTGAACTCGGATTGTTTAAAGTACGAATCCTTAGTATTTGTTCTTTTGTTTCATTGGATTCGTTTTCTTTAAAATATTTTTCATCATCCTTAGTCCTAAATGATGATATTACTGAATATCTTTGGCTTGTAGTGCAAAGATGGTTGATTTTCTTATGAATATCTTTGGCCCGTAGTGCAAAGATGAACAGGTGTTGAGATGAACATGACCAATCGATGAATATCTTTGGCTCAGTAGTTAAAAAGATGAATATTTGATTCAAGATGTATATTTATTGATATTACAGGGATAAAATATTGATGATGGACTTTTAAATTCATAGATAATAGTAGATTTCATTCTCTACGTAACTCTTCTATGAATTATTATTTTCGCTGCAAATATTGATATGAAACTTGTTGTCTATTGTATTTTATTAGATTTTTCCCTGTTGAAGACTAACGATAATTTGTTCTATATTATCTTAGTCATAATATTCTTTACTGGGCTAGTTGAGCTCACCATTTCCCTTTTGTTCCATTTTTCTTCTTAGGAGGCGAGAATGTAGCGATTTCTAGTTGGAATGTGGAATGATGGATCTAGAAAGTTGTCTTAGTAGTCCTCACCATTTTTGTAAAATAATGTACCAATAATTGTAATGAGGACTTATTTGGGTGTGAATATTGTCTAGATGGCAATATTTGTATTTAAACTCACAGTTTTTATGTTGTATTAATAAAGTTGTAGTTGTTTCTATGCCATGTTATTGACGACTCAAAATGGGTGATGTATACCTATTTTGGGGGCGTCACAAATGGGGCACAGCCGCCTAATATCTAATAGAGACCTATCAAAAGAGATAATGAGCCTATCTAAAGAAATTTATGATGTCTACATCATCCAATCGATCAACCTACTATAACTCCTTTTAAGTCACTGTATCTCTACCAGATGGAATATTAGGTTGATACAAAGGGGGATCTGCTCTCGTGAAACTATCAAAATATGGGCCACCTGAGGGGCCAGCACGAGAGCTGGATGGATCAAAAGAATCAGCCTCTGATGAATCTCTGCCCAAATACTGAATAAAAAAGTGCACCCGGTCAAACCTCTGGATCAAGCTATCAATCTGTTCCAAATGAGTGGGTTCTCTGACACAGGCAATCCAGTATGTTATCATCACGGACCCAGGAACCATATCCCCCATAAACTGAGTGGCACGAGTCTGAATTCCAATGGTGCAAGGAGTTCACCAGCGATGGAAGGTATCCTGAGTATAAAGACCCTCTAATAAAGTAAAGCCATCTAAACCCATCAGGGGAATCTCGGTGACTGTCTAAGATAAGGACCAGTGTCGTCTAGCAGGAGGAAAGAATGTAATACGAATCTCCCTTGTGATGCTCCTGATAGCACGCTCTTCCAAGTAGAGTTCCTAGCCTCTATCAGTCAAAGAGAGTGATCCTACGAGTGGATAATACATACTTTGCCTCGGTCAGAAAGCCACTCTAAAAACCTGCTGTTAAATGATCCTCGGTGTAGGGAACCCACGTGATGACATCAGCAGATAGACACTCCAACTATAGCCGAGAATGGGTAAACCCCTCTGCTACGGGAACCTCTGCTAAAGTGGAATGGTGCCAGTGTCATCCCCGTGGATAGGTCTCCAGACCTAATGTAGTAACTAGGCGAAGGTAAAAAAGCCTATCATAGGCCCAAAACTGAAAATGCAAAGATTAAATCTCATCAGTTATGAAGATTGATTGCCCGAATAAAGGAAATTGGGAGATAAAGAAAATTACTCACCAACAGAAATGGATAAAAGAATAGCCAAGCCTTCGTCACGCCCTCTGACCGCAAGCGCATCCCATAAAGAAAATAAGCAAAGGTGAATGAGCCCCAATCAAAATTCCTGATGCGATCCACATCACGAGTGGGGCTAACCAAAGTAAAAGAGACCGTCGAGGAATTGTCCGCTAGGAAACAACCCTTGATGATGACCAAGAACAATCACCAAAAAATGCGATCTCTAACCCTCTGATTAGTAGGCAGAGGTTCAGTCAAAGCCCCACTCGTGGCATCCACACTTAAAGGCCCAGGGCGAATGGTCCGACCCTTGAGGGTTGTAGCAGGAACTCCCAAAAGGGACCGAACTGCAGCTGGTGAAATATCAGCCACCAAAGGCACTGACGCCCCTATAAACTGTAACCCCGTGTGTAGACACTCAAAATTGTGCATTCCTTTTACTAATCATGCAGGAGGGCAAAATCGTCTTCCAGAGATAACCTTGGAAGTCATATCAAAGTTAAGTCTCAGAGACAACCCCGAGACATCAAACTCAAGCCCTGGAGACAACTCCGGGACATCAAACTCCAGCCATGGAGACAACCCCGGGAGATCAACTCAAAGTCCCGTAGACAACCCCGGGAAATCAAATCCAACCCCGGTGACAACCCCAGGGAGATCAAATTCCAATCCTAGAGACAACCTCGGGAGATCAAAGTCCAACCCCGGAGATCGAGTTCAAACCCCAAAGTCAACCCCATGGGATCAAGTTCAAAGCCCAGAGTCAACTCCGGGAGGTCAAACCAACCTCAGAGACAACCCTGAGGACTGTCAGAATAAACAGTATTCCAATCCCGGAGACAACCCTGAGAAAAGACAGCTACAACTGCATCAAGATCGAAATCAACCCAGGAGAGAAAAATCAACTCAAATTGATACAAAAGAAGTCCTGCAAAACCATAACTTCAATCCCGAATGAAAATAGCACAAGACAGCTCAACGGATAGACTGCAAAGACTTGGAAATTTGGTGATGGACCCATCATCCTAAATTCAGAAAATGTCTAATCCCATGTCATTATGTAGCTCTTGTCAAGGACTTTCCAAAAAGGTATAGCACGCCTTCATCGAATTCCCGGATTGAAAGTTATGAAGGCTCGAGTAGACAGCGCGTTGTCCACGTAAGACCCCAAATTTTATGAAATGAAAGTATTCAATTTTCTTATAATTATTATTTTATTTAGTTAATGGTTAAATTGATAAAAGGATTAAAACTAAGGGTGATATGTGAAAATTTTTGCCAAGTAAAACAAGTTGTTATAAAATATTCGTTTGGTCGGGGAATATTCTTTTTGTCAGGGAATATTCGTACGACGACACAATCATTGGTGGACCCCATAATAGAATTATCATTTATGAGTTAGAAAAGCGACAAAATTATCTTTTTATAAAAATAACTACGAAAGTTTTACCGTTAATCGTTGAAATACCCTTTAATAAAAGTAAAAGAATGTCTGGCGTGGTTGCATAGTAGTACACTCAGTATTGATTATTGATGCTTATATGAGAAGTCACTCGGTTATACTCAATTATTGATACGAGTGATCGCTCAATATTTTATTTTATTGATTCAATAAATGCTACGTTGATATTTTATATTATTGATTCAATAATTGTCATTGCACAATATTTCAAATTATCAAATCAATAATTCATATTATTTGAATAATATTGTTAAATAGCATTATTGACAATGTCTAAAAAGTTCTATCGAGGAAAGGGGTTTGGTCACCTAATTGCGAGCCAATAGGGAGAAATCCTTATCGGAAAGCCCCCTCTTTCCTGGGAACGACCTGGTTGTCAATAATGTAGTTCTGTAATATTATTTATGAATAATAAATTATTGATATATATATATATATATATGATAAGGAAATATTTATTTAATATGGATTTAAACGGATGAATGTTTAGCATGTGACATTTGTTGAAAGTTGGTATTTTATCTTTTCTGATAAAATAATTCATTCAAATATATTATTATAATATTACATTATAATAGTACGATGTGATTATATAATAGTATGATTTTAATTTGAATAGTAGCATTATTATAGTAAATTCATGGTATAAAAGTAAAATGATGTGGACGAGAACAAATTGAATTTGAATTCTGATGATGTAAGCAATGATGTCATCGAAACGATGAGGTAAGCAATGATGTCATCGGAACGATGAGGTAAGCAATGATGTCATATGATCGATGATGTAAACGATAATGTCATAAGTTATGTCAAAAAGACTATTTTACCCTTACTCTGCTAAGCCTACAAATAGAAGCTCATTTCTTCATTATTTTTCACCAATTCATTCAAGCTAATAAGAGAGAAAGTATAGAGAGAATAAGACAGAAAGAAGAAGAGTATTCTGTTACTACACTATTGCAGTATCCAATCTCCTACTAAGGTAATGGGTATTATTCTTTCGTATTCATGAAGAAAGTTATTTCTTTCAATACTCGTAAGGGTTGTTATTCCATTCTTTATTATTCTATTAGAATAACCTGTCTATGTGGACAACTGCATGCATGGTGAAATCCTTTTGTTATTCCATTCTTTATTATTCTGAGGGAATAACCTGTCTACGCAGACTACCGCATGCCCGGTGAATAACCCTTCGTATTCATTTGTTATTAAATTATGGAAATGATCTGCCTACGCGGACTACCGCATAACAGTTGAAAATCCATTTGCAGTTTCGTATATTATTCATTTCATATTCCTAAATTTAATCTTACTATGGTAAGTATTGCTTCTATAATTCCTGAAATTAGAAGAATATCCTTGATATTTGCGCTTCATCCAGTATCTTTTCATGAAAATATTATTCTGGGCATTCTTGATAAATTTTAACCTTTTCATGTTGGAGTACTATTCATGGGGTACTATTCCTGAAGTACTATTTACGGGGTACTATTCACCCGGGATACTATTCATGATAAAAATTAATTTCTTTTTGGTCCAGATCATTTTTGATACAATATTATTCTTGAATTTTACTCCAGAAAGCAGTATCATGTTGACAATTTGGACTTTATTGAATTCTGGATAAATTAAATTATAAATCTTTAAAATTTATCCTTTGCTTTCATTTAATTGAATTCTTATATCATTGTCATCATCCTCATGTTTATATTGTTATGAAAGTCATCTTTGGCCCGTAGTGCATAGATGGACTGTTGATTGGTATGATTATGACCACGAATCATTCGGTATAATCATGACCTGTAATGTTACAAATGATGTGGTAAAAGTCCTCATTGGCCCGTAGTGCATTGATGGACAGTTGTTGAGATGAACATGACCATTGGTGATAATAATGAATATCCTTGGCCCGTAGTGCATGGATAATTCAGTGATGTGGATTATTTATTAAGCTAAGTCTCAGTGATAAAATTAATGATAAACCTTTTAAATCATAGAAGATAGTAGATATTATGCTCTACTTGACTCTTCTAATGGATTGCTTGTTCTGCTGCAGTTAAACTTGATGTTTATTATATTTTATTAGTTTAACACTATTGAAAGCTAACGATAATTTATTCTGCATTATCTTAGTCATAATATTTCTTACTGGTCTAGTTGAGCTCACCCTTTGCTTTTATTGTTCTCTTTAGGAAATGAGAATATAGCTGGGACTAGTCGGGGAACGGAGTGACGGTCCAGATGTTTACATTAGTAGTCCTCACTATTCTGTGAAATAATGTGATAATAAATGTATTGAAGACTTATTTTGAGTTTGAATACTGTCTAGAAGATAATATTTGTATTAAAACTCACAGCTCATGCTATATACTTAAGTTTGTATTTGTATCCTATACCATGTATTTGGCGACTCAGAATGGGTGATGTATACCTATTTTAGGGGCGTCAAAGTTGGTATCAAAGCTTAGGGATATGATCCCTGGCTGAGATGGGAGACTAGAACTAGGAGGGGAGAGACGGGTAATTCCTTCGCTAGTATGACCTACCTAAGTTTATTTGTTACTTAATTGGTCGGTCAGAGTATAGGGATAATATGTGGCATGTCAATTAACCCTTGTTTTGTGGCAGTATTTGAAAATGGCATCTAAAAATGTTGAGATCAGCAATGAAGCACATGAGACCGTTGAGTCACCAACGATCAATACCCAGGATAATGTGATGTCAGGCGAAAAAGAAATTAGAGATATCCATGTGATGGGTGAAGAATTAATAGTTGCACCCGAGCTAGTCGCAGAGGTAGCAGCTGAGAGTGAGGAAGAAGAGGAACCTGCGAAGGATTTATTAGAAGAACTTTATGATCAAAATGTAGAATTACAAAATCATATTCATGAGTTAGAAGAGGAGGCTGAAGAACAGCAGACGGTCGTGGTGCAAAGGGATATAACAATTCAAAATTATGTTACCCGATGTGCGATACTTGAACAGAAGCACTCTTTGTCAGAGTATAAGATATTAGAGCTGGAATCTAATAATGTTATGATCAAAGTTCTGATGAAAGAAAAAATAACTGAACGAATGAGAATAGAGGATGCATGGGTAAAAGCCGCACAACGCATTGATATTGTAGAAAAAGACGTCTGATCCAATAAGGCCAAAATAGATTAAATTGATTTCTCTTTTTGGACAGCAATTGGTAGAATCTAACATCAAGTTCAGAATTACCCTATGAAGAGCGATCAACCCCAATTCGATATGGATCGGAGAGTAATAATTCAAATCATGGATCAGGGATGTGACGAAGCAATTAAGAGTGGAATGTCCTTTATAGCAAAGTCAAGTCCAGCTGGGATGGTGACGCCAAAGGATATCCCAGACAATTCAAAATCGGTAGTTTAAGAGAGTGTTTTTCGTGACGAGGAACCCGAACAAAGTTATCACGGGTAAGCTAATCATAAACTCTAGCGAAGTCTATACCTTATTTGATACCAGTTCTACCCAATCTTTTATTTCTCCCACTTGCGCTCAACACTTAAATTTGACTCTGGAGAAATTAGACTTTGACTTATCTGTTGAAACTCCGTTAGGAGAAATCTTTATTACATCCACTATTTATAAGTCTTGTTTGATTCAAATCGGCAACTGCACGTTACCTGTCTATCTTATCTCTTTGAAAATACTTGCATTCGATGTGATTTTAGGGATTGATTGGTTAACCACTCATAATGCTAAAATTGATTATTTTCATAAGGTTGTTAGCTTTCATATTCCTAACCAACCTATTATGCGAATTCAAGCAACCAAACCATTAAAGTCAATCAATGTCATCTCAAGCCATAAAGCTATTTGTTTATTGAAAAACGGATGTCAAGATTTCATAGCTCATATCACAGATTTAAAAAAAATATGTCAGATTTTAATGATATTTCTATTGTTAATAAATTTTCTTACGTATTCCTTGAAGAATTTCTTAGTATACCCCAGAGCGTGAAATCAAATTTTGTATCGACCTTGAACCTGATATAAAACCCTCAAATATTTTTTTCACCTAAAACGAACGCATAATGCGCCAAAGACGTTGGCTCGAGCTATTGAAATATTACGTATGACCATACCATTCAATACCATCCTGGAAAAGCAAACATAGTAGCTGACGCGTTGAGTAGAATATCATATGCGGGAACGAGTGCGATATTGTCAATGCAAAGGCCCATTTTGTATGACTTGCAAAGGATAGAGATATAGATAAAAACTCCAGGGACCCACGTGATGATGACAAATATACGAGTAGAACCGAGCCGCTCAAGCTACAGACTCAGAGTTGATGAATGTGAAGAAGAAGGTTCAAGAGGGCGTTATTCTAGAAGCAAGAATCGATGAAGAGAGAAAATCTCAACCCTTAATTTTATTGGCCTATTTGAAATCCTCAATCAAGTAGGAACTGTGCCCTATAGACTCGCTTTACCGCCAAGTATGTCGCGTGTTCATAACGTTTTTTTTACATATCTATGTTACGTAAATATGTGAAAGACCCGAACCACATTATTGAGTTAGAACCAGACGAAATAGCGGAAGATTTAACGTATGAAGAGGTTCCTGTTAAAATCTTAGATAAGAAGGAACATATTCTACGCTCTAAGGTTATACCTCAAGTCAAAGTTTTGTGGAGAAACCACAATGTTGAGGAAATTGTTAGGTTTGTAATATTCATGTGCGCAATCAAATTGCATAAATTAGCAGAAGCGTGTAAAATCAGAGTTTAAAAAAAAAATTACAAACCATATACCCGGATCACCCTTTATGCACAATTATTAATTAAACGAAAAGATATGAAGAACAAATATACCCTTGAAGATCCGAAGCTTCCTCGGTACAAGTTCACCTCAATCCTTTTCGCATTCAACTTGAATCCACCCGGTTTGGTTCCTTCCTTTGATCAACGTTAGCCACCCAAGCGTTTGGCCTCTAGAGGTGATCCACCAAGGAAAAATAAAGAATTCAAGAAGATGGTGTATTTGGCTCAAACCCTAGTTTTCTATCTCTATAGAAAAGGGTACTCTCCAACAAATTGAAATTATGTCGTTGTAAAAGTCAACAACCCCCATCACCCATAAAAAGACTCCTCTTATTTATAGATGTGGGCAACCCACCTTAACAATTAAGGAATTGGGTTTTATTTAATTAATTAAATTCTTTTAATTAATTAAGCTCCCTAATCTTATTAGGGATAATTAATTAAACTCTTTTAACTAATTTTCCTTCCTAATCCAATTAGGAATAAATGAGAGTACTTATATTAAATTAATTTCTAAACTCTTTTAGAAATTAAAATAATAATAATTGTAATAATATTAATAAGACTCCTCTTATTAATTTATATTTAATATTTCTAAAATATTAAATAATAATATTAAGTTATTTAATTTATTCTATCACCATAGATTAAATTAAATATACTTAACTATATTATTACGATTATGCCATTAACTTCTTAAATAATTATTCTTCCTTTTATGGTGTGACCCTTTAGGTTCTCCATATTAAACCGGTTGTGAATAAATCAATTAGAACAATTCTAATCTTATTTAAATAAATAAACTAAACAATTAATTTATTTAAATAAATAATATTTATTCTACAATAGGGATAAGCCTCCCTAGCGATCAACGACTTTTCAGATAATATAGATTTCAACATTAATCATAAAAGAACCTTTGAGTAAATAGTTACCGTACAATTCAATCCTTCCACCATACAACTGTTAGGTTTGTAATATTCATAACGCAATCAAATTGCAAAAAGTGCGGAAGCGTGTAAAAATCAGAGTTTAAAAAATTTACAAACCATATACCCGGATCACCCTTTATGCACAATTATTAATTAAACGAAAAGATAAAGAATAAAATCATACCCTTGAAGATCGAGCTTCCTCGTGTACAAGTTCACCTCCAAATCCTTTTCGCTCAATCTTGAATCCACCGGGTTTGGTTCCTTCCTTCGATCAACGTTAGCCACCCAAATGTTGGGCTCTCAGAGGTGATCCACCAAGGAAGAATAAAATTCAAGAAGATGGGTGTTATGGCTAACCCTAGTTTTCTATCTCTATAGAAAAGGCATACTCCCAACAACTTGGAATTATTACGTACTTTGTTAAAGTCAACAACCCATACCACCCATAATAAGACTCCTCTTATTTATAGATGTGGGCAACCCACTTTAACAATTATGGAATTGGGTTTTATTTAATTAATTAAATTCTTTTAATTAATTAAGCTCCCTAATCTTATTAGGAATAAATGAGAGTACTTATATTAAATTAATTCCTAAACTCTTTTAGAAATTAAAATAATAATAATTATAATAATATTAATAAGACTCCTCTTATTAATTTATATTTAATATTTCTAAAATATTAAATAATAAATATTAAGCTATTTAATTTATTCTATCACCATAGATTAAATTAAATATACATAATATATTATTACGATTATGCCATTAACTTCTTAAATAATTATTCTTCCTTTTATGGTGTGACCCTTTAGGTTCTCCATATTAAACCGGTTGTGAATAAATCAATTAGAACAATTCTAATCTTATTTAAATAAATAAATTAAACAATTAATTTATTTAAATAATATTTATTCTACAATAGGATAAGCCTCCCTAGCGATCAACGACTTTCCAGATAATATAGATTTCAACATTAATCATTAAAGAACCTTTGAGTAAATAGTTACCGTACAATTCAATCCTTCCACCATACAATGTCCCAATTAAATATAAGACATGGAATTACTTTGTCAAGTCTTATTTTATTTAATTATATGTATTTCGACTCTTAAATGCACAACTCAAATAATGCAAATTAGAAACTCCTTTCTAATTTCATTCGCTTTTTGGCCAAGGACTCATGGGTTGTCATTTATCGAATCACATAGGACATTTCTTCTTTTATTAGAAGTGGTAGATTCTTTATTGATCATACATTATCTCCATGTATAACTTATTATACCCAAGCATACCCTTTGATATACCCTAAGGGTCTTAAGGAATAAGTCAAAGTATAACTCATCATACACAAGATACTATGATGATCTCAAGTCCAAGGATTACTTGTACTACTATCACTACAGAATTCCTATTGACAGCAAATAAAACTCCATTAGGTATTCCTTAGCGAGCCAACGCTTCGGTGAACTTATTCTCTAATAAGCACCTACATACTTGCTTTAGTGTCTCCACACAAATGATCATGAGATCAATCATCCTCATCCAATGAGCAAGTTAACGTATGTACCAATCTATCCGGATTCACTAATCCCCAATTTAGTAATCCAACGATTGGGAACTATTTTAGTTTTAAGCTTTCTAAGAATTTAGATCTCATTAGAATGATCATCATCATTATTCTAAAAGCATTGCTTAAAACTATGGGTTTATCACATATTATAAAACAAAGATCATGTAGATAATTAAAAGCCTTTAATAAATTAATACTTTTTATTAATAAATGAATAAGATTGTTACAAAGTATATGCTTTATCATCAAACATGATTGGCTTGTATGCATACTACTTTCAATCTCCCACTTGCACTAAAGCCAATCGTCATGGTATCTTATACTCTTCTTCTCTAAGTGACGATTATCCTGCTGTTAGATAAGCTTTAGTTAATGGATATGAAATGTTGTTCATGAGAGTCCACTATCTCTATAGTGATTTCCCATCTTTCAATGATTCTAATAATCAAATGAAAGTGCCACAACACATGTTTAGATCCAAGATGAGACTTAGAAACTATTCCTAGTTCTGTAATGAACTTTTAATCCAAACAATCAACTTGCAGCTTCATTTATAGCTATATACTTTGTCTTTATCACTAAACCAGCAACTCTTTGCTATTTGGAACCTTTCCAATTCACTACACCACTGTTCAAGATAACGCTTTACCTTAAAGTGGATTTTCTGTCATCTTGGTCTGTCTGAAAAAACTTGAGTCTGTTAAGCCCTCTAGTTTTAATTTAGACCCACCATGAATATAATCACATCCTTAGTGCCGGTTAAGCACTTTAAGATGTTTTTCACTGACTCATAGTGAACTTCTCCATAATATGACTGATCAACATCAGGTCTCGTACATTTCATTGCATACATGATTGTCACTCATGCGACCTCTCTTTTCAGGAGTCTGTGGGGACTATTAAGAGAGATACACTCCATAGCTCATCGACATGAGAAATCTCTTGGAGTTTGCCATGCTAAACGACTTTAGCATCAAATGAATATACGTTCCTTGGGTTAAGTCAAGCATCGTCTTGTATCTATCTATATAGATTTTATCCCCAATTAAGATACTCTTCCCAAATCATTCATGGAGGAATGTTTAGACAACTTTATCTTTACTGATTGTAGCATTAGTATGTCATTCCTTATCCGTAGTATATCAACATATAATACTAGGAATGTCACGACGCTCCCACTGTCCCTTTTGTACACACTTAAAATCTTACCTCATCGTATGTAACTCTGGATCATCATCTTCTATGATGCGTACCTCATCATCATCATCCATGATGAATCCATACCTCCTAGGTATCTTCGGTACTATTCCAGATTTTACGATTCTGGTTGTGGTACAATAGGTCTATCTACAGGTTCCTCTTATTTGACTTATAGTGTTTTGTGGTTCTTGAACTTTTCAAGATCTATTATCCTCCCACTAGCCCTTCAATGATAAACACCTTTATCTTAGAAGGTAGCGTGTTTCGTAACAAACACCTTTTGCTAAGTAGGATTATAGAACATATACCCTAAACTTACTTTAGGATGTCCCACAAATTGTACTTGTCAAATCTTGTCCCAAGCTTATCCTTTTTGAAACCTTTTCACATAAGCTGGACAACCCCTTATCTTAACATACTTAAGATTAGGAATCCTCCCATCCCATAACTTTTATGGAGTCTTAAATGGATTTTGAGGTTACCTTTTCGTAGATATGCAGCCATTTCTAGGACATTATCCCAGAAGGATATTGGAATGTCGGTAAAATCATTATGGACCGCACCATGTCCAACAAGGTATGATTTTTCATTCAGATACATCAATCAATTATTGCGTATCAGGATGTGTCCATTATGAGAAAACCATTTGAGATGATCTAGAAACTTATTGTACAAGTATTTATTCCTTGATCTAATCAAAGAATCCTAATACTTTGCCAATTTGTTTCACTTTTGAATTCTTTGAACCTTTCAAATAATTCACACTTGTATTTCAGCAAATACACACATTCAACTTTTGAATGATCATCTCCTTTTCTTATACTAGTTTGTTCAATTTGTAAAATTATTTTCATGTAAGTCAAGTATACAAAATTTATTAAGTAATATTCCAGTCCTATACAAAACATTATTATTATAAATAGAACAACAATTGTTCTTAATTATAATACCAAAGATTTCATTGTCCAACAATAAAATGGAAATAATATTTTTAACAAGAACCTGGAATACAATAACAACTTATCGACTTAATAGATTTGCCAGTAGGCATTGCTAAACTATAAGTTTCTATGGCTAATAAAAGCAACCTTTGCTTCATTTTCCACACATAGGATTACTTATCTTTGTTTAACTTTCTACTCGCTTGGTCACTTCATAAATCTCTATTTATGATAACCAAAGTCAGATCCAATACCCAAGTAGAACCTCGACTTAAAGAAAAATTTATTTCAATCATGAACAAAATCAGATTTAAATCAAACTTCACTAAGTTTTTTTAGCCTCTCGCAAGTCTTTCCAAAGCTTATTGCAAAGGAAGCAAACTCCTTTGCTATCCGTATCAATTTTGTTCTTATTATCCTTTGTTTACGCCTTTCTATATACCTTCTTTGAATCGTTCTTCTTTTCGTAAGATCCTTTGGCCCCTACAAGAAGACTTGATCTTTCTTGGTCGAAAGTGACTCTCAACATTTTTCAATATGTTAAGCAAATCAAGAAAGTCGATATCTAGCTTGTTCATATGAAAAATTCACAACAATTGTGAAAGGAGTCCGGAGTGAGTGCAAGATCAAATCTTGGCTCAACTCTCCATCCATGACAAAACCAGTTGTCCTAATTGATCAATCAAATTGATTATGTTAAGAACTTTTTGTCTGCATTTATAGTGCCATTGGCCATTCTAGATCGGAAGAGCTCCTTAGATATCCGATATCTATCGCCCCTACTTTCCTCACCATCAACTACTTGATGTGCGGGAATATAGTAGAAGCATCCATAGTTTTTCATGCCGACGCCAAGCTCGTTACTCATAGATGCGAGCATGATGCATCGAGCCAATCAGGCATCATCTTGCCACTTTCTAAAAGTAGCAATCTCTTCCTCGAGGCATTATGCTCGCAACCATTGCAGGATAGGCGATTAATGACATAAGATAGCTTTTCACCTATGAGAACTATTATCAAATTCCTTAACCAATCCGCTTAATTGATCCGATTAAATAACATCTAATATGCTTCGTGATGATAGTAATTTTAGACATTGTAAAATTTCAGTAAATGAATTTGTAATTAACAACATTTTAACATACATTCTTTTATTAATTACCAAAATAAATTAGGTCTTGTTTTAAATTGGTATCTCTCACTATTTTCTTTCAAACTATATTACCTCACTTATATAGTTCGCAAAATCTAATTAAAGATTTGCTAGTGAGAATAAGGATCCCATTTCAAATGTATATAGCCTTGTGGTGACACAACAAACTATATATAAATAAATAGGTAGACAACTTTTGTCAATTATATCAACTATGCAACTCCTTGTATTTTGCCTCTTAGATTATTTTGATCAAGTGGTGGCACATCCGAATCAAAATTATCCAAGTTAAGTCCAACCTAGCACTCCATATATTCAAAAAGAAAAATATCATCCTTGTGGTGACACAACAAAACAATATTGTTCAATTTTCTTTATAAGCATCAAATGTGATAAATTAACATCTTAAATACTTAATACTTGCCTTGTGGTGACACAACAAACTCATATTAAATATTTAATACTCTATTAATTTTATCATGCTAGAAGGCGACGTTCGATATTCCAAATATCTTTGAACGCTTAGGACTTAATATAAAAATTGAGGGGTTTGTTATTAATTTGTCTCATCTTGTTTAGCGCGCATGCACATATATATATAAAATACGCGTCATATTAATGAACATGCGAAGCATGTTTGCATAATATATAATATATATAGAATAAGCATGCACATATAGAATACTATATTCTACCCGGATTGATTATGGACTTTTATTCTAGTTTGGTTCACTAGAGCCACCAAGTGAACCAAAAGGTCAAACCCTAGGGGTGCAAGAAATAATATTTAAATATAACTATTACATTTAAACCGGGCTCCATTACAAACGAGTCTTCATGCGCTTCTTGTCCTTGATCTCCAATTTTTCAAAATTAATTCTAACTATTCCTATTACAAAACTATTTAAAATAAATAGAAACCTTGATCGTGATAAATAAGGGAAGTACATAGAGAGAGATAGAATTTACATTAAGAAAAAATTAGAGAAGACGAGGTACGCAGAACCCCATTTAATAAAAACCCATACATTCATGCATCCAACTAAAATAAAATCCAATCACATCGTCAATAGTCCATAATCAATCCCATTTATTATCATACACATCATGATATGCATCAATAAATAACATTCATCTTATGAATAATAAACATTTAATATATATATTGATATCATTTAATGGGCAAATTTAGTTAGTATAAAATCTATTTTTGAATAAAATAAACTCCTTTATTTAAATCCAAATTTAAATCAAAATAAGACTATTTTATTTTAATTTATCCTATTTTGAATAAAATAAACTATTTTATTTTAATCAAAATCTTTAATCAAAATAAACTCTTTTATTTTAATTAATTATGGAATCCAATTCATGTAAAAAAAAAAATCTTTAATTAAAATAAACTCTTTTATTTTAATTAATTATGGAATCCAATTCCATGTAAAAAAATATTAAAGGAAACACGGATTATCTTTCCTATTCACAAATAAACTCCCTTTATTTTGAATAATATGAAATCTTATTCCATATTTAAATAAACTCCTTTATTTAAGGAAACATGGATTTTCTTTCCTATTCACAAATAAACTCTTTTATTATGAATAATATGAAATCTTATTCCATATTTAAATAAACTCCTTTATTTAAGGAAATTAGGATTCTCTTTCCTATTCACAAATAAACTCTTTTATTTTGAATAATATGAAATCTTATTTCAAATCTAAACAAACTCCTTTATTTAAGGAAAGATGGATTTACTTTCCTATTCACAAATAAACTCCTTTATTTTAGGAAAAATAAAATCCAATTTCAACTCCAATTAGTTAGCATGAAATTCTAATTAAAATAAATCTTTTATTTTAATATTAAAATAAACCTTTTATTTTAAGATTAAAATAAACCTTTTTATTTTAATTATAAAATTATTAAAATTAAAATAAAACTTTATATTTTAATATTAAAATAAACCTTTTATTTTAAAATTAAAATAAACTTTTATTTTAATTATATAATATTAAGAATATATATATATATATATATATTCGTAATATATATATATATATATAACCATAATATATATATATATATACATATCCGTTCCTTTTAAAATTTACCATTTCATGTTTCCGTATGTATGCCTTTGAAATGTTATAAGCTAGATTTCATTTTTTTTTATTTGTTTGTTAAAATGTATGGTATTTGCCAGCATGTCCCGATTTTTGTCTTTCGCCACTTTAAATAAATCAAAGTAGCATTTTTTTTTTTTTTTATATAACATGGCAAAGAATGCATGATTCCTTTTTTTTTTCGATTATGCATATGATTCATAAAAAACAAATAATTAAAAGTGCACTCCTCACGGAAATTAAAGCGAATTAAGTCATGCTGATTACATTTTTTTTTTTTTTTTTTTTTAAAAATTTTATACAATAAAATTATGCCCAATTAAATTGTTCTAAACACATATCAATATATAAATTAAAACAATTAATAATTCGCATAAAGATTTGGCTCTGATGCCACTGTTAGGTTTGTAATATTCATAACACAATCAAATTACAAAAAGTGCGGAAGCGTGTAAAAATCAGAGTTTAAAAAATTTACAAACCATATACCCGGATCACCCTTTATGCACAATTATTAATTAAACGAAAAGATAAAGAATAAAATCATACCCTTCAAGATCGAGCTTCCTCAGTACAAGTTCACCTCCAAATCCTTTCGCGTTCAATCTTGAATCCACGGGTTTGGTTCCTTCCTTTGATCAACGTTAGCCACCCAAATGTTTGGCCTCTCAGAGGTGATCCACCAAGGAAGAATAAAATTCAAGAAGATGGGTGTTATGGCTAACCCTAGTTTTCTATCTCTATAGAAAAGCGTACTCCCAACAACTTGGAATTATTACGTACTTTGTTAAAAGTCAACAACCCATACCACCCATAATAAGACTCCTCTTATTTATAGATGTGGGCAACCCACTTTAACAATTATGGAATTGGGTTTTATTTAATTAATTAAATTTTAATTAATTAATTAATTAAACTCCCTAATCTTATTAGGAATAAATGAGAGTACTTTATATTAAATTAATTCCTAAACTCTTTTAGAAATTAAAATAATAATAATTGTAATAATATTAATAAGACTCCTCTTATTAATTTATATTTAATATTTCTAAAATATTAAATAATAAATATTAAGCTATTTAATTTATTCTATCACCATAGATTAAATTAAATATACATAAATATATTATTACGATTATGCCATTAACTTCTTAAATAATTATTCTTCCTTTTATGGTGTGACCCTTTAGGTTCTCCATATTAAACCGGTTGTGAATAAATCAATTAGAACAATTCTAATCTTATTTAAATAAATAAATTAAACAATTAATTTATTTAAATAATATTTATTCTACAATAGGATAAGCCTCCCAATGATCAACGACTTTCCAGATAATATAGATTTCAACATTAATCATTAAAGAACCTTTGAGTAAATAGTTACCATACAATTCAATCCTTCCACCATACAATGTCCCAATTAAATATAAGACATGGAATTACTGTCAAGTCTTATTTTATTTAATTATATGTATTTCGACTCTTAAATGCACAACTCAAATAATGCAAATTAGAAACTCCTTTCTAATTTCATTCTCGCCGCCAAGGACTCTTGGGTTGTCATTTATCGAATCACATAGGACATTTTCTTCTTTTATTAGAAGTGGTAGATTCTTTATTGATCATACATTATCTCCATGTATAACTTATTATACCCAAGCATACCCTTTGATATACCCTAAGGGTCTTAAGGAATAAGTCAAAGTATAACTCATCATACACAAGATACTATGATGATCTCAAGTCCAAGGATTACTTGTACTACTATCACTACAGAATTCCTATCGACAGTGCAAATAAAACTCCATTAGGTATTCCTTAGCGAGCCACGCTCAAATGAACTTATTCTCTAATAAGCACCTACATACTTGCTTTAGTGTCTCCACACAAATGATCATGAGATCAATCATCCTCATCCAATGAGCAAGCAACGATGTACCAATCTATCCGGATTCACTAATCCCCAATTTAGTAATCCAACGATTGGGAACTATTTTAGTTTTAAGCTTTCTAAGAATTTAGATCTCATTAGAATGATCATCATCATTATTCTAAAAGCATTGCTTAAAACTATGGGTTTATCACATATTATAAAACAAAGATCATGTAGATAATTAAAAGCCTTTAATAAATTAATACTTTTTATTAATAAATGAATAAGATTGTTACAAAGTATATGCTTTATCATCAAACATGATTGGCTTCAGATGCATACTACTTTCAACAATGTCCCAATTAAATATAAGACATGGAATTAACGTCAAGTCTATTTTATTTAATTATATGTATTTCGATCCTTAAATGCACAACTCAAATAATGCAAATTAGAAACTCCTTTCTAATTTCATTTCGCCCGCCAAGGACTCTTTGGGTTGTCATTTATCGAATCACATAGGACATTTCTTCTTTTATTAGAAGTGGTAGATTCTTTATTGATCATACATTATCTCCATGTACAACTTATTATACCCAAGCATACCCTTTGATATACCCTAAGGGTCTTAAGGAATAAGTCAAAGTATAACTCATCATACACAAGATACTATGATGATCTCAAGTCCAAGGATCACTTGATCTTTGGTATCACTACAGAATTCCTATTGACAGCAAATAAAACTCCATTAGGTATTCCTTAGTGAGCCACGTTCGATGAACTTATTCTCTAATAAGCACCTACATACTTGCTTTTAGTGTCTCCACACAAATGATCATGAGATCAATCATCCTCATCCAATGAGCAAGCAACGATGTACCAATCTATCCGGATTCACTAATCCCCAATTTAGTAATCCAATGATTGGGAACTATTTTAGTTTTAAGCTTTCTAAGAATTTAGATCTCATTAGAATGATCATCATCATTATTCTAAAAGCATTGCTTAAAACTATGGGTTTATCACATATTATAAAACAAAGATCATGTAGATAATTAAAAGCCTTTAATAAATTAATACTTTTTATTAATAAATGAATAAGATTGTTACAAAGTATATGCTTTATCATCAAACATGATTGGCTTGTGTGCATATTACTTTCAATCTCCCACTTGCACTAAAGCCAATCGCCATTGTATCTTATATTCTTCTTCTCTAAGTGACGATTATCCTGCTGTTGGATAAGCTTTAGTTAATGGATATGTAATGTTGTTCATGAGAGTCCACTATCTCTATAGTGATTTCCATCTTTCAATGATTCTAATAATCAAATGAAAGTGCCACAACACATGTTTAGATCCAAGATGAGACTTAGGAACTATTCCTAGTTCTGCAATGAACTTTTAATCCAAACAATCAACTTGCAGCTTCATTTACAACTATATACTTTGTCTTTATCACTAAACCAAAGAACTCTTTCTTTGTTTGGAACCTTTCAATTCATTGCACCATTGCTCAAGGTAACCCTTTACCTTAAAGTGGATTTTTTCGTCGTCTTTGGTCATCGAAAAACTTGAGTCTGTTAAGCCCTCTAGTTTTAATTAAGACCCAAAGATAAATTTTAAACACATCTTTAGTGCTTGGGTTAAGCACTTTAAGATGTTTTTCACCGACTTCATAGTGAACTTCTCCGAATATGATCGATCAACATCGTGTCTCTCAGATATTTCATTGCATACATGATAGTCACTCATGCGACCTCTCTTTTCAGGAGTCTGTGGGGACTATTAAAAGAGATACACTCCATAGCTCATCGACATGAGACATCTCTTGGAGTTTGCCATGCTAAACGACTTTAGCATCAAATGAATATACGTTACTTGGGTTAAGTTGAGCATCCTTTTAAATCTATCTATATAGATTTATATCCCCAATTAAGATACTCTTCCAAATCATTCATGGAGGAATGTTTAGACAACTTTATCTTTACTGATTGTAGCATTGGTATGTCATTCCTTATCCGTAGTATATCAACATATAGTACTAGGAATGTCACGATGCTCCCACTGACCCTTTTGTACACACTAGAACTCTTACCTCATCGTATGTAACTCTAGATCATCATCTTCTATGACGCGTACCTCATCATCATCATCCATGATGAATCCATACCTCCTAGGTATCTTCGGTACTATTCTAGATTTACGATTCGGTTGTGGTAAAATAGATCTATCTACAGGTTCCTCTTATTTGACTTATAGTATTTTGTGGTTCTTGAACTCTTCAAGATCTATTATCCTCCCACTAGTCCCTTCAATGATAAACACCTTTATCTTAGAAGGAAGCGTGTTTCGCAATAAACACCTTTTGCTAAGTAGGATTATAGAACATTTACCCTAAACTTACTTTAGGATGTCCCACAAATCGACACTTATAAAATCTTGTCCCAAGCTTATCCTTTGAAACCTTTTCACATAAGTTGGACAACCCCTTATCTTAACATACTTAAGATTAGGAATCCTCCCTGTCCATAACTTTTATGGAGTCTTGGGGCCGGATTTTGAGGTTACCTTTTCGTAGATATGCAGCCATTTCTAGGACATGATCCTAGAAGGATACTAGAATGTCGGTAAAATCATAATGGACCGTACCATGTCCAACAAGGTACAATTTTCCTTTTAGATACATCAATCAATTATTACGTATCAGGAGGCGTCCATTATGAGAAAACCATTTGAGATGATCTAGAAACTTATTGCTCAAGTATTTATTCCTTGATCTAATCAAAGAATCTTAATACTTTGTCAATTTGTTTCACTTTTGAATTGTTTGAACCTTTCAAATAATTCACACGTGTATTTCAACAAATACATACATTCAACTCTTTGAATGATCATCTCCTTTTCTTATACTAGTTTGTTCAATTTACAAAATAATTTTTCACGTAAGTCAAGTATACAAAATTTATTAAGTAATATTCCAGTTCTATACAAAACATTATTATTATAAATAGAACAACAATTGTTCTTAATTATAATACCAAAGATTTCATTGTCCAACAATAAAATGGAAATAATATTTTTAACAAGAACTGGAATACAATAACAACTTATCGACTTAATAGATTTTCCGTAAAAGTGCTAAACTATAAGTTTCTATGGTTAATATGGCAACCTTTGCTACATTTCCGCATATAGGTTTACTTATATTTGTTTAGCTTTCTACTCATTTGGTCCCTTCATAAATCTATATTTATGATAACCAAAGTCGGTATCCAATACCCAATTAGAACCTTGACTTAAAGAAAAATTTATTTTAAATCATGAACAAATTTGTATTTGTAACCGAAACTTCACTAAGCTTCTTTGGTTAGCCTCTGCAAGATGCTTCTCGCAGTTTCTTTCCAGTGTCCATGCTTATTGCAGTGGAAGCAAACTCCTTTGCTATCCATATCAGTTTTGTTCTTATTATCCTTTGTTTATGCCTTTCTATATACATTCTTTGAATCGTTCTTCTTTTCAGAAGATCCTTTGTCCCCTACCAGTAAGACTTGATCTTTCTTGGTTGGAAAGTGACTCTCAACATTTTTCAATATGTTAAGCAAATCAGCGAGGCTGATATCTAGCTTGTCCATATGAAAAATTCACAACAATTGTGAAAGGAGTCCGGGAGTGAGTGCAAGATCAAATCTTGGCTCAACTCTCCATCCATGACAAAACCTGTTGTCCTAATTGATCAATCAAATTAATTATGTTAAGAACTTTTTGTCTATACTGTAGTGTCATCGGTTATTCTAGATCGGAAGAGCTCCTTAGATATCTGATATCTATCAGTCCTACTTTCCTCACCATCAACTACTTGATGTGCAGGAATATAGTAGGAGCATCCATAGTTTCATGCTGACGCTGAAGCTCGTTACTCATGGGTGTGAGCATGATGCATTGAGCCAACTGTGCATCATTTTGTCACTTTCTAAAAGTAGTAATGTCTTCCTCAGAGGCATTGTCTGCAACCATTGCAGGGATAGGCGTATTAAGGACATAAGATAGCTTTTCACTATGAGAACTATTCTCAAATTCCTTAACCAATCCGATTTAATTTGATCAAGTTAATTTAGCATCTAATATGCTTCGCAATGATAGTAATTTTAGACATTGTAAAATTTCAGAAATGAATTTGTAATTAACAACATTTTAACATACATTCTTTTATTAATTACCAAAATAATTTAGGTCTTGTTTTAAATTGGTATCTCTCACTATTTTCTTCAAACTATATTACCCTCACTTATATAGTTCTAAGCAAAATCTAATTAAAGATTTGCTAGTGAGAATAAGGATCCCATTTCAAATGTATATAGCCTTGTGGTGACACAACAAACTATATATAAATAAATAGGTAGACAACTTTTGTCAATTACATCAACTATGCAACTCCTTTTCTTTTGCCTCTTAGATTATTTTGATCAAGTGGTGGCACATCCGAATCAAAATTATCCAAGTTAAGTCCGACCTAGCACTCCATATATTCAAAAAAGAAAAATATCATCCTTGTGGTGACACAACAAAATAATATTGTTCAATTTTCTTTATAAGCATCAAATGTGATAAATTAACATCTTAAATACTTTAATACTTGCCTTGTGGTGACACAACAAACTCATATTAAATATTTAATACTCTATTAATTTTATCATGCTAGAAGGCGACGCTCGATATTCCAAATATCTTTGAACGCTTAGGACTTAATATAAAAATTTGAGGGTTTGTTATTAATTTGTCTCATCTTGTTTTAGCTGCATTTATATATATATATATAAAATACGCGTTATATTAATGAACATGCGAAGCATGTTTGCATAATATATAATATATATAGTATAAGCATGCACATATAGAATACTATATTCTACCTGGATTGATTATGGACTTTTATTCTAGTTTGGTTCACTAGAGCCACCAAGTGAACCAAAAGGTCAAACCCTAGGGGTGCAAGAAATAATATTTAAATATAACTATTATATTTAAACCCGGGCTCCATTACAAACGGTCTTCAAGCGCTCCTTGCTCCTTGATCTCTAATTCTTCAAAATTAATTCTAACTATTCCTATTACAAAACTATTTAAAATAAATAGAAACCTTGATCGTTAGATCGAGGGAAGTACATAGAGAGAGATAGAATTTACATTAAGAAAAATTAGAGAAGGCGAGGTCTGTGCAGACCCCATTTAATAAAACCCATACATTCATGCATCCAACTAAAATAAAATCCAATCGCATTGGTCGATAGTCCATAATCAATCCCATTTATTATCATACACATCACTATATGCATCAATAAATAACATTCATCTCATGAATAATAAACATTTAGTATATATATTGATATCATTTAATGGGCAAATTTAGTTTGTATAAAATCTAATTTTAAATCAAAATAAACTCCTTTATTTTAATCCAAATTTAAATCAAAATAAAACTATTTTATTTTAATTTATCCAATTTTGAATAAAATAAACTATTTTATTTTAATCAAAATTTTAATCAAAATAAACTCCTTTATTTTAATTAATTATGGAATCCAATTCCATGTAAAAAAATATTATTTATTAAAGGAAACACGGATTTTCTTTCCTATTCACAAATAAACTCCTTTATTTTGAATAATATGAAATCTTATTTCATATTTAAATAAACTCCTTTATTTTAAGAAACACACGGATTTTCTTTCCTATTCACAAATAAACTCCTTTATTTTGAATAATATAAAATCTTATTTCATATTTAAATAAACTCCTTTATTTAAGGAAAGATGGATTTACTTTCCTATTCACAAATAAACTCCTTTATTTTAGGAAAAATAAAATCCAATTTCAACTCCAATTAGTTATCATGTAATCCAATTCCAACTCTAATTAGTTAGCATGAAATTTAATTTTAAAATTAAAATAAATCTTTTATTTTAATATTAAAATAAACCTTTTATTTTAAGATTAAAATAAACCTTTTATTTTAAGATTAAAATAAACCTTTTATTTTAAGATTAAAATAAACCTTTTATTTTAATTATAAAATTATTAAAAATAAAATAAAACTTTATATTTTAATATTAAAATAAACCTTTTATTTTAAAATTAAAATAAACCTTTTATTTTAATTATATAATAATTAAGAATATATATATGTATATATATATTCGTAATATATATTATATATATATATAACCATAATATATATATATATATATATCCGTTCCTTTTTATTAAAATAAAAAAGTTTAATAAATTTTAAACCTACCAGGTTTTTAAAAAAAAGCATGTGCACGGGTTTTTAAAAAAAAATTCGGTGACTTAAGTTATTATAAAATTTAAATGTGAGAAAAATAACATGTCCATTACCTACCATTCACGTGGATTATCAAGCACGGATCCCATGGAAAAAAAAAATGTTTTTTTTTTTTTTTTTTTTTACAAACAAATTATGTCCAATTAAATTGTTCTAAACACATATCAATATATATATCAAATTTGAAACAATTAATAATTCGCATAAAGGTTTGGCTCTGATGCCACTGTTAGGTTTGTAATATTCATGTGCGCAATCAAATTGCATAAATTAGCGGAAGCGTGTAAAATCAGAGTTTAAAAAAATTTACAAACCATATACCCAGATCACCCTTTATGCACAATTATTAATTAAACGAAAAGATATGAAGAACAAACATACCCTTGAAGATCCGAAGCTTCCTCAGTACAAGTTCACCTCCAATCCTTTTTCGATTCAACTTGAATCCACCGGGTTTGGTTCCTTCCTTTGATCGGCGTTAGCCACCCAAGCGTTTGGCCTCTCAGAGGTGATCCATGAGGAAAAATAAAGAATTCAAGAAGATGGTGTATTTGGCTCAAACCCTAGTTTTCTATCTCTATAGAAAAGGGTACTCTCCAACAAATTGGAATTATGTCGTTGTAAAAGTCAACAACCCCCATCACCCATAATAAGACTCCTCTTATTTATAGATGTGGGCAACCCACCTTAACAATTAAGGAATTGGGTTTTATTTAATTAATTAAATTCTTTTAATTAATTAAGCTCCCTAATCTTATTAGGGATAATTAATTAAACTCTTTTAACTAATTTTCCTTCCTAATCCAATTAGGAATAAATGAGAGTACTTATATTAAATTAATTTCTAAACTCTTTTAGAAATTAAAATAATAATAATTGTAATAATATTAATAAGACTCCTCTTATTAATTTATATTTAATATTTCTAAAATATTAAATAATAAATATTAAGCTATTTAATTTATTCTATCACCATAGATTAAATTAAATATACTTAATATATTATTACGATTATGCCATTAACTTCTTAAAAATAATTATTCTTCCTTTTATGGTGTGACCCTTTAGGTTCTCCATATTAAACCGGTTGTGAATAAATCAATTAGAACAATTCTAATCTTATTTAAATAAATAAACTAAACAATTAATTTATTTAAATAAATAATATTTATTCTACAATAGGGATAAGCCTCCCCAATGATCAACGACTTTCCAGATAATATAGATTTCAACATTAATCATAAAAGAACCTTTGAGTAAATAGTTACAAATACAATTCAATCCTTCCACCATACAATGTCCCAATTAAATATAAGACATGGAATTATCGTCAAGTCTTATTTTATTTAATTATATGTATTTCGATCCTTAAATGCACAACTCAAATAATGCAAATTAGAAACTCCTTTCTAATTTCATTCGCGCCGCCAAGGACTCTTTGGGTTGTCATTTATCGAATCACATACGACATTTCTCTTCTTTTATTAGAAGTGGTAGATTCTTTATTGATCATACATTATCTCCATGTACAACTTATTATACCCAAGCATACCCTTTGATATACCCTAAGGGTCTTAAGGAATAAGTCAAAGTATAACTCATCATACACAAGATACTATGATGATCTCAAGTCCAAGGATCACTTGTCTCTGGTATCACTACAGAATTCCTATTGACAGCAAATAAAACTCCATTAGGTATTCCTTAGCGAGCCACGTTCAAATGAACTTATTCTCTAATAAGCACCTACATACTTGCTTTAGTGTCTCCACACAAATGATCATAAGATCAATCATCCTCATCTAATGAAGCAAGTTAACGTATGTACCAATCTATTCGGATTCACTAATCCCCAATTTAGTAATCCAACGATTGGGAACTATTTTAGTTTTAAGCTTTCTAAGAATTTAGATCTCATTAGAATGATCATCATCATTATTCTAAAAGCATTGCTTAAAACTATGGGTTTATCACATATTATAAAACAGCATCATGTAGATAATTAAAAGCCTTTAATAAATTAATACTTTTTATTAATAAATGAATAAGATTGTTACAAAGTATATGTTTTATCATCAAACATGATTGGCTTGTGTGCATATTACTTTTAGAAATGACCTAGGAGTTAGAATCTGAAATGAAATCAAGGTATCCTCACCTCTTCGACATACCAGGTACGTACCATAATTTCGAGGGCGAAATTTCATAAGGAGGGGAGATTGTAAGACCCGGAATTTTATGAAATGAAAGTATTCAATTTTCTTATAATTATTATTTTATTTAGTAAATGGTTAAATTGATAAAAGGATTAAAATTAAGGGTGATATGTGAAAATTTTTGCAAAGTAAAGCAAGTTGTTATAAAATATTTGTTTGGTCGGAGAATATTCTTTTTGTCGGGGAATATTCGTAGTACGACACAATCATTGGTGGACCACACAACAGAATTATTATCGGAGTTAGAAAATGATTATCTTTTTTATAAAAATAACGGGGAAAGTATAGAGAGAATAAGAGAGAAAGAAGGGTATTATGTTACTACATTATTGCAGTATCCAATCTCCTACTAAGGTAAGGGGTATTATTCTTTCGTATTCATGAAGAAAGTTATTTCTTTCAATACTCGTAAGGGTTGTTATTCCATTCTTTATTATTCTATTGGAATAACATGTCTATCCGGACTACCGCATGCATGGTGAAATTCTTTTGTTATTCCATTCTTTATTATTCTATGGGAATAACTTGTCTACGCGGACTACCACATGCCTGGTGAATAACCCTTCGTATTCATTTGTTATTAAATTATGGAAATGATATGTCTACGCGGACTACCGCATGACAGTTGAAAATCCATTTGCAGTTTCGTATATTGTTCATTTCAGATTCCTAAATTTAAACTTACTATGGTAAGTATTGCTTCTATAATTCCTGAAATTAGTAGAATATCCTTGATATTTGAGTTTCATCCAGTATCTTTTTATGAAAATATTGTTCTGGGCATTCTTGATAAGTTTTAACCTTTTCATGCCGGAGTACTATTCAAGAGGTATTATTCCCGAAGTACTATTCACGGGGTACTATTCACTCAGGTACTATTCACCCAGAATACTATTAATGACAAATATTGATTTCTTTTCGCTCCAAATCATTTTTGATATAATATTATTCTTGAATTTTACTCCAAAAAGCAGTATCATGTTGACAATTTGGACTTTATTGAATTCTGGATAAATTAAATTATAAATCTTTAAAATTTATGCTTTTCTTTTATTTAATTGAATTCTTATATCATTGTCATCATCCTAATGTTTATATTGTTATAGAAGCAATTTTTGGCTCGTAGTGCATAGATGGACTGTTGATTGGTATGATTATGACCAAGAATCATTCGGTATAATCATGACCTTTAATGATACAAATGATGTGGTAAAAGTCCTCATTGGCCCGTAGTTCATTGATGGATAGTTTTTGAGATGAACATGACAATTGGTGATAATAATGAATATCCTTGGCCTGTAGTGCATGGATAATTCAGTGATGTGGATTATTTATTGTTCTAGTCTCAACGATAAAATTGATGATAAACCTTTTAAATCATAAAAGATAGTAGATATCACGCCTACTTGACTCTTCTAATGGATTGTTTGTTACCGCAGATTAAACTTGATGTTTATTATATTTTATCGTTTAACATCTGTTGAAGGCTAACGATAATTTATTCTCGCATTATCTTAGTCATAATATTTCTTCTTTGGGCTAGTTGAGCTCACCTTCGCTTTCATTGTTCTCTTCAAGAAATGAGAATATAAATGGGACTAATCTTAAGAGCGGAATGAGCCGGTCACGATGTTTGCATTAGTAGTCCTCACTATTCTGTGAAATATTGTGATATAAAATGTATTGAGGACTTATTTTGAGTTTGAATACTATCTAGAAGACAATATTTATATTAAAACTCACTGCACATGCTATATACTTAAGTTTTTATTTGTATTTTGTACCATGTATTTGGCGACTCAGAATGAGCGATGTATACCTATTTTGGGGACGTCACAGTCCAAGTGTACGTACTTTGAGAAAATGGGACCCGCGAGGTCCGAGGCAACCCGAGGAGCCATAGTAGATCTCATGGCTATCACAGTTGACTGCAATTTAACTTAACTTACACTAAGACAAAAAGAAGAATAGACAATAACACTTAAAACCACAACGTTTTTATAAAAAATATTGTGGTATTTTTTTCACAATATTTTTTAGCAAAACGTTGTAGATATATATGAAAAAATATTATCTATTTAAAAGGACATTTTTTTTTAACCAGATAACATTTTTTTAAAAAAAAATTTATCTGTGTAAAAAGCACGGAGCAAAAAATGCGCTAGTCAAAACTTAAAATTAAAAGATACTTTTTCTCCGTGCTTTCACAATAGCCCCGACTATCATTTTATCTCTCCTATAGGCAACTTTAATCTTTTTCTTTCCAGTTGAATTTCTTAGCCATGCTCTTTTCTTCCCATGGTTATTGGTTGTAACCTAAAAAATTGGGCTTTCTTCTCAACTGATAAGGAATTGTTTCTCTCTTTTCGGCCCCTCACATCTCAGCCCCTCTTTTCATGCGGTGGCAGTTGGGAGGAAAATGGGGAATGTGATAAGGCAGCACGTGAAGAAAGAAGCAAAAACGACAGTGGTGTTAAGTTTCGGTGGGACGGTTTTGGGCGTACGACCGTCGCCGGTGGTAGCGGCGTTTAGCTCGAGGGGGCCCAATGTGGTGACGCCGTAGATCTTGAAGCCAGATGTGATTGGGCCTGGAGTAAACAACTTGGCCGAATGGTCTGAGGTTTTTGGACCTACTTAGGTTGGATTCGGACAGTAGAAAGATTGAGTACAACATCATGTCAGGTAACCCCTAATTCCTCCATCATCAACACACACATTCCAATTTCCATCGAAGTATTTTATTGTCACTTAAATTTGTCCGAGTAGGGCTGTAGTGAAAATTAAGGAAGTAAGGATTTCACCAAACCATGTTGGCTGCCTCAAAATTATTGGTAAACAATGGGGTATTTCTGGAATTATGTTAGTCGCAATGCAAATTCTGAAGTCTGATGCTGCTGCTGCTGCTGCTTCTGTCTCTCTCTCTTAAATTTCTTCGCTTTGACTTCGAAAAGCAGGTCATGGGATGATGTATTTTCATTGAAATTGTTGGTTTCCATCTTTGATCTTCTATTCCTACAAAGGGTCTTGCTTGTTTTGTTGAGATTTGAACCAATTTAGCACTATTTTTTTCTGAGGTATGTGTTCTTGTATTTGTTCGCGTATACATATTTTTACCGTGTTTGGAATTTATGCTTGATATTCTTTGCTTCTGGATGTTTTAAATTTGTGGGTTTTATTTTCCTGTAATTTTAAACTTTGAATGAATTTGAGGTTTTGTAGTCATTTTTATTATGTTATGGGTATGGTTATTGGCTGCAGTTGAAGATAAGGGCTGGTTTAGTTCTCTATAATTTGTAAAAATTTTGTTGGATAATTGTGGATCTAAGTAACATTCATTTTGAATTTAGTTTCACTCCTAATAAATTAGATCATTATTGATTCATGAAATATGAAATGGCAAACAAAAACTCAAGCTTGATAGAGCTTGTGGGATTGATTATGGTTTTGTTTCTTTCTAATGAAATTTTGGGATTTCCTTGCCTTTTTGATACATGCCCTTCTTAATGACCCTCTTTACCTGCTGCTCAGTATTTCTTAAAGCTTTTTCTTTGGTTCTTGCATCATGCAAAAATCGTAAATGTACATATTCTGGTTTATTATATCTTTGGGAAACTAGAGTATTTTCATCTTCAAAATTCCCTCCTAATCCTTTGTAAATCAATGTAGAATCCGAGAAGAACAATGGGGAAAAAGTATGTGCAATCATAGAGAGAAAAGTGGAAAACTGTGAACTGTTATCATGTGAGCAAATATTTGAACAATGCAGGATTGATTATGAGATTTTTAAGGGTTTTTTTTGGTCAAATTTTGAGGTCAATCAATATGAGAGTATATAACTAGCAATGAAAAGAATAGTTTTCTTAAGATGTTACCCTTATCTGTGTGTCAAATCAGTGCATGTATTGAAACAGCTTCCTGCACTCTATCTTTCTCTCATTATAATTATTTGTGAAAGTTATTTTAAATTTTTAAGCCACGTCTTTTTCTTGGAAAATATGTAAAAGTTTATTCAAACGGACACCAGGAGCGCTTCTCTAGTAAATGCGTATTTCTAGCCCATATTATTTGTAGTCTGATGCATCTCAAGGAGAATAGCCTGCACATTATGAAAGTACCATATTGTTAGCTTGGTTGTGGTTAATCTGAGAAGTTGCCTGTGGGTTTGAGTTATTTTTAATTTGGAAACTCTTTAGTAACTCTTTAAGGGTCTATTCTTTATTGATGGAATGTTTTTTTTGTTTCTTGTTGTATAGGATGATCATATTAACATTGAATCACTAAAAATTGGTGTCGGGCATGTGGCAGCAAATACGTTAAGGCTTTTGATTGCTGGTACCCAAGCAGGCAGTTTGATTGATGTTTCTGGCCAAAACATAGAAAAACTAATGAACTCTTCCGGTGCCACTATCACTGTGCTTGCTCAAACTCAGATGCTATTGTGTGCATCGGCTAGTACAAGTGAGCGTGTGCTTGCTTTCATTCACCATATGAAGATCTTAACCGTGTCAAGCCTTTGAGAGAAGCAAACAGAGTTCATTTAAGTACTTATCCAAAAAAGTAATTAAAAACTGAGATTATTTCAGTTAATGGCTCACTGCTTTATCAAAAACAGAATACACGACACTCTACTCTCACGGACAATTATCTAACTCTGGAAACCCTCGAAGTCCATTCTAGGAATCATGGATATTTTTATGATCTTTATGCATCTTTATCAAATAACAATACTTCCAAATACTCTCAATTATTTTTAGCAGTTTTTTAATGGAATCATATTTTAGAAAATAGAATTCTTCCTTGGGTAGCATACTTGATATGACTTGTAGACTTGTTCAAGTTTATCCAACAAACATTTAATGTTAATATATGACTCTTTTGGTAAAAGATGTATAAACTAAAGGAAGTTATATCATAGATAAGTATATAGAGCAAATATTTGAATAAAGAAACTGTTATCAATGTTCGAAAAAGCTAAAAGCGGTACAAAGCGTTTTTCTCCGGACGAGAGTTACTTTCCATTGAGTTCATTATGTGAAGGAGCTAGTACTAATATGTCTAGTAATGATAAAATGTCTAGCATGATATTCGTTTGATGCTTTTGTCTACTTGTCTTGCAGATCAAAAATCTTGCTACTGAGGTATGCCTTGATAGAGCTATTGTTCTTGAATTACTTCGTGACCCACCTCCAAATCTACTTTTGATGAGCGCTGCTTTGCCTGATAAACCTGCTTCAACAATCTTAGAGCCCGAAACCAGACAGGTGGAGAATGTTCCTTTGATGACGGCAACAGATGCAGAGAAACTAGAGGCTAAGGTGAAAGCCCCAGTTTATGTCATGCAAAGAAGTTGGTCTGCTAAAAAATGTATTAAGAAAGTACAAGTTGAAACACTTGAAAGAGTTTATAGAACAAAGTGCCCCACTGTGAGTAAACTTTAATATCTGATTAGTTACAATGGCTATAGCTGTAATGTTATTTTCCTTCTTTAATATCTGATTAGTTACAATAGATAAAGTTTGTTTTTAAGGTTTAATTGATGTTGATAGGCTATGTACTAATCAGTGAAAGTGCATGCAACTTGGTTTCATGCTTTTCAGATATTGTCGACTATGCACAATTTGTGATGGGAAAAGAACAACCTCAATTACAAACACAGCAGTTGCAAGTACAGTCTGACAATGTTTCCTCCGATGCCCAGTGGTTTGTTAGATTCCGAGTACTTGTATCAAGTAACAGACTGTAAGTTTCTTGGGTTACTAAGTTTTGACCACCAAAAAAGGTTTTAATCTCTGAAGTCTAGTATATGGTTGGAGACTTCTAATGACATTTTTTGGTGGAAAGGATGTATACATTTAGGTAGTAAGTGAATTTGAGATGTATCAAATTACAAAATTTTAAGCCAGAAAATGTTGTGGAATCATACCATCTACAACGTTTTCAAGCATCCAATGATTTTTGGAAAAAAAATATACAACGTTTTTTAAAAAAAAAACGTTGTGTAATGTGTCAAACCACAACGTTTTAAAAACGTTTTATAACGGTGTCAAATAGATGACACCCTTAACCACGACGTTTGTGTAAGAACTTCTACAACGTTTTTTACACGTTATCTATTTACTATTTTGTAGTAGTGTTAGTCTATAAATAGACCCCCCCTACCAGCTCATTTGAAAAAAGAAGAAAATGAGAGAAAATTCTGTCCATTTCAGCCCTTAACCTCTTCTAGAGTGCTCCAAACTTTGATATTGTTCTTTCTAAACATTTGTAAGCTTATATTCTACAGCATATCAAAATTTAACCGGTGGAAATTGAGTTTTCAAGCTCCAAAAGCGGTCTGAAGTCTTCTTGGCAACCCACTATAAGATATTTTCATATTTGAAGCTTTCTACTACTTTGATATATATATATATATATAAGCGAGTAAAAGCCACAGATATTCGATCCAGGCTAACTGTTCGAGTTAAGTTTATATATATATATATATATATATATATATATATTTACTACTTTTAAATATCTGCTTTAACTGCCTTTGCAATGTAAATCCTTAATCTATAATGGTTTAGATTTATTTAAATCTAGTTTTCTTTCTAGTTTTTATAAATATTACTCAATCATGTGAGCCTAGGAGCCACGAGGTCTAAGATTCAGCTAACAAATCTAGATCTAGTTCCCACGATGGACCCTTTTCAGTTGTGCAGTCAGCTTGTAAATTATTTATGGTGTATGGACATCCTTGGATGGCCTTCATGCCCATAAGGAGTCCGACACTGCTATATACCTTTTTTTCTCAAAGATGCTTCGCATCTTGAAAATAAAATCATATCAAACCGAATACGGAATATAATGGAAGTATCAAAGGCCTCAATTATTATTGAGCATAAGGGTTTGAAAACCTGTTTTCAAAACATCACTGCTATATATTGCTTAAAACTGAACTTTTATACAAATCAAACCCTTTGTATATAGGTGCAAACGAGGCATAGCATTACTTTCAAATAACTGCACATAAGCCCAATAAACACATACACACACATTCAGATTAATTAGAGAATTAAAAAGTTGCGGTAACCGTGTTTTCACGGAAGTCGGGGGGTGCCTAACACCTTCCTCCCGCTTAATCAAGCCCTTAACTATATGAATTTTGGTTTCCAAGGTCTGTTAAATAGAGTCCAACCATTGAGCCTTTGTGTAAACCTTTTCAAAATTAGTTGAGTTGGAACAACCATTTCAAATCTACCAACTGGCGACTCTAATTTTTAATTCGTCGGCATTTTATGCCGGACTGTTTTCAAACTCACCTTTTCAAACAAAATTGAACAAAGTAGAGAACATAAAGGGTAAGAACAGAAAAGGGTAAAATAAAAGGAGGGACTGAGTCTGGTGGAACCAGCTCTCGAATAAAGCCCACAAATAGCCCCAAGGGCAGCGACAGGGAGGAATAGAGAAGAAGGCCTTAAAACCTCAAGAGTGAACGATGGCCTGGTACTCCAGATGAAGGGTCTAGTATAAGGATTGAATACTAAACCAGTTCCCCCTGGGCTGAGTAAAGTCGGGAACCTACATCAAATTACAAATCAAGATTAAGCCATTGTTCCGAAAGTGGGAAAAAGATGAACATCCAGAAAAAAGCTTATATTACCTCATTAGCATGGAGATAGATAGAAGGGTGGCGTCTCAAATCCTCTAAAAGATCTGGAATCATCACATTGATAGTTGTAAGCTCTCGATGCGGGGTAGTAGCAGAAGAAGGAGCGGGGTCCACAACAAGAACATCCTCATCCTCGTCACCGGCATCCGGCCTATCAACCTGGATAGGACGAATCATTGATTCAGTCAATCGACGAGGTTGTCGGGCTGGATGAGGCTGAGGGAAATCAGAAGCTCTCCTCCTCACACCTGCGGAGACCCTATGAGAGCTGCTCGGTATATCTAAATACATAACCTGAACAAAATCTCCAAATCACCTCAAAAAGGGTGAGGTAAGTTTCTAACTTAAAGCTTATTGAAGTTAAATCATTGCATCATTACTAGTTTAAGTCCTAAAGTATGCATTAAGTTAACATAAATCCACAATAGAGTTAAACTTGCATGTTCATTAAATTCGTAGGCTCATGATAAAATTTTGCCAACGTCTACTATGTAAAATGGAGTATCCACATGCACATAGGCATGACTAGGTGGTTATTTAGTAGCACACCGACCCAATATCAAAGATATAGATATTAAATATTAAAAGTAAATCACAATGGCAGCCAAATTGCCATGTGCATTTTTTTGAAAAATCCGTGCTCTTTTATCCTCAAATAGGATAAATAAACTAGCAAAAAAGGTGCCAAATGACTGTCTCAGTTTTTTCACATCAATACATTCAGCATCATAAAATATGAGCATTTGCCAAGTTTAATAATTTTATCAAGTCATATAAACATGCATATTCATTATATTGTGTTTAGAAGCATTTTATATGAAATCTAACGTTCTAATGGTCAAAACTTGAAAATAAAAGATGTATACATTATCGGAGTTGTGTAGAACGATTGTACGGTGACGGATTTTTCAAAAAGCAACTTGAACTCAGTAGATCTGAAGAGAAATTTTGGATTTTTCAATATAGAAAAAGTTAAAAATGACTTATGAAAGGAACGGGGGGAGTAAATAAACCCGCTGGGAGCCATGGGTCTACCTGTGGCCACCCAGGGTGGTCCCCACCCCTTCCGACAGGATCAAATTTGAGTTACAACGGAGTTCCCTGAAGTTGAAAAGTCAAATCAGGAAAAAAGATTCTACGCGATTGAGCATAAAAGGCCTAAAACCCTGAATCCAGGTACAAAACATCTGATAAAAGAAAATCTTCATGTAAGTCATTGGTATTAACCCTAATGTGGGATTTAGAAGGCCAATGATAGAAAATCTTCATGTAAGTCATTAGTATTAACTCTCTTTGTTGACTAAGTCACGAGCGAGCAATATCCTGCATATTAAAAGAATAAAATGCACTAAAAGCTTGGCGTCTCGGTCGTCAAGATTAGTACACTCACTACAACAAAAAGGCTTATCAGCGACCACCTATCGTGACGTCAAGACGCGATCGCAGAGATAATATCTGATGAGAATCGATCTTTCGTCAGCCGATAGTCGTCGATAAAATCTGGTCATTGGGATGCACATCGGCGACCACTATTATGCATCGAGATATCTGCGGCCGTATGAAGCGTAAGAAATGACAAATCGACGGCCGGTGAGTCGACATGGTCCAGGCCAAAAGCTAACGTGGTCCACGTGTCGATTGACCATTATCGGTGACCGCCGACGCGATCGGCCGATCTATCTTCGTCAGTCATTACTAACTTTCGTGACGCGTCGCGGTCAGCCGATATGAAAATAAAATTACTGATGATTTTTACGTTTTGCGAATTCCCAAAAACTGTACATTTTCTACCCGCTTTATCCCAACACACACATACACACCAAGATAAACAACATACAAAATAATATAAACATCCATCGATCACCAACACATACACCAAACTAGTATATAAACCTTTAAAAACTAATATGATTTGAATAAATATAATAACATTTCAAAACTTGTTTAAGTAACATATATACAAACATCCAAATAATGAATATACAAGTACAAGGTTATGTCAAGCGTCATCCCCTCCTTGATCACCCTGTAATTAACAAAATAATAAAACAAGTTACAAATAAGTATGCATTTGAAATGCTCGAGCCCCTTTGAAGGATGGGCGTCGTCGTTGTCCTTGACCTTTAATGTAGTTCTTCTTCACAATGACGCCCTCTCTCCACAACTCTTGATCGATAAAGCGGACGTGGAGTGCCTTGAGGATAGCGCTCATTCAATAAACGTTTATAAGTATCCTGTCATCATGTTAACACTTAAATAGTTAAAATAATATTTTGTAAGTATTAATAAACAAGATCAAAGTTGTTAAAAATTATTACCGCTATCTAGATAGCCTCAGGCGGAACCATCACGGTGTGTACGTACACATCCACCCGATGGATGGATAGGTGACCTTGAGACCGACACTCCTATATAAAAATAGCTGACAATATTACTAAGTAAAAATGGGATATTTTCTACAATTCATGATTGTAAACATATTAAAACTTGTAAATACGTGCGAGGCGTTGATATCTTCGCAGAAGCTGTGAAATAGTTTAGTACATAAACATGATGTTGATATAAACATGTATATATATGAATATAAAATGACAATAAACAAAAGTTGCATTTAAATAGTTTAGTACATAAACATGACAATGATATAAAAACATGTATTGCTAAACATACATTTCATGAGTTCAAGTGTCGATGTCCGATTCGTAATCATCTTGTATCGTGTTGCAGATTCATAACCATCATCCGCTTGATCTCGTGTCGATTCGATCGATAACTCTTCCTCCTCGAAGATCAATGTCATCCGACACAAGTATTGACTCAGGATCTAATTCATGTGGTTCATCTCCACCATCTAACTCGGATTACTTCATTGTCGTCCTCCACATTTATTATAGTCGACTATGAAGCATTTGCTCTTGGTAAATCTCCCCATCAACTAATTCTACACGACTATGCGGCGGAGTATAAATTACAACTTGCCAATCAGTGGCGGTCTATCCCTTTTCCTACTTGAGGACTAGGAGTGTAGTATACTTGTCTTGTTTGAGTTGGTAAAACAAAGCGGTTCGTTGTAGTCTGTGAGACTATGGAGGTCAATATCGGCGATTCCATGTATGCATCAACACGTATCCCTTTTTCTCGAATCAAACCAGCGGCACTTGAACAAGTGAATATGACCCCGTGACGTGCCCTTGTCATTGACTCTACGATTTCCTCCAACTCCCCATAAAAGGCACGACCAAGCTCCTTTAGCCAAAGTGCAAAGTTTTTATTCGATTGATTTGAATATCTTTATCGGTTATGTCGGCATGCTTCACTTTTAACTCGTCATCGTGACAATCTATACCATGTTATAAACATTAACATATTGGAATAAATTTTCAACTTAAAAGATAAAATATCAAGTTTACATGTGTACCTCACAAATTGGCCAATCTCCTCATGAATTGAGAAGAATGTAAGTATATGCGGCATGTAATTCTTTCTCGAGAGAGGAATATACGCTTCCCTTTTCCATAAGCGCCCGATAGACCAAATACTGAGAGAGCCGACCATTTAGTTCAACATTTCCCCCATCATGTGTCTCGATACTCGATTGGCCTTCATCAAGACTTCGTCAGGAAAATTATGCGAGACAAACGTAGATATCTCATCAAAAGCGTATGCCTCGCATATCGACCCCTCGACATAAGCTCTATTCTTCACCTTCCTCATAAGGTTTCCCATCACCCTCTCGAAAGGGTACATCCATCTATATTGAACTGGACCCCCAACACGAGCTTCATAGGGAAGATGGATTTGCAAATGCTCCATGGAGTTAAAAAAACCAGGTGGGAATATTTTTTCCAGTTTACACGTGATCTCTATGATGTTCTTCTTAAGTACAAACATGTCCTTCTCATTCAATGACTTTGAACACAAGTCTTTGAAGAAATGACTAAGATCCGTCAAAGCATCCCATATTGGTTTATCAAGCAGATCCCGAAATGCTATAGGCATGAGTCTCTCCATGAACACACATGGTCGTGACTCTTCATCCCTTGCAATTTCCCCACCGTAACACACCTTGCAATGTTTGACGCATATCCATCTGGTAGTTTCAAAGACTTAACCCATGTGCACACATCTTCAACTTGATTTTTGGACAATGTGTACCTTGCATGCGGTTTGACAATCTTACCATTAGGAGATTCATAAAGTTCTAATCCAGGGGCGCTTACAAATATCTTTCATGTCCAAACGCGTGCCTTATTGTTATCTTTTGTCTTCCTGTAACATTCATCACGGTGTTAAACACATTGTCAAACACATTCTTCTCAATATGCATCACATCTAGATTATAATGAATCAAATTTGTAGACCAATAAGGCAATTCCCAAAAGATGCTTCTCCGAACCCAGTTATGAGATTCACCAAACCCATTGATTATGTTTGTCGCATCAACCTTACCAAATGGGATAACCGACAATCTCATCACACGATCTCGCATCTCCGTTCCCACAATCGATGCAAGTGCGGGCATATCATTATCTACTTTCCCTTTCCTGAAGTGTTCTCTATTTCTTCGAAACGGGTGATCTACCGGTAAGAACCGACGATGACAGTCAAACCAACAAGGCTTTTGACCTTTTGATAGATTAAACGACTTTGTATGCTCCATACAATACTGGACAAGCCAACTTCCGTGTGTACTCCATCCGCCTAACATACCATAAGTCGGGAAGTCACTTATAGTCCACATAACCCGCCTCTAAGGTTGAAATTTGTTTTCGTTGCAACATCCCAAGTCTGTACTCCATCCTCCCACAATACCTTTAACTCGCCTATAAGAGGTCTCAAGTAAACATCTAAGTTCTTTCCGGGACTCTTAGGACCGGGAATCATGAGTGAAAGAAATAAGTATGGTTTGTTTCATACACATCCAAGGAGGCAAGTTATGCGGAGTAACAATCACAGAGCCAACATGAGTACGGAGCAATTTGAGTGGGCTAAACAGATTGAAACCATCGGTGGACAATCCAAGCCTCACATTTCTAGGTTCCAATGCAAATTCGGGATGTGCTAAGTTGAAATCTTTCCAAGCACCCCATCTGCGGGATGATTTAGTTCTCCATCTTTAGTTGGAGATTTCGCATGCCAACTCATATGTTGGTGATCTTGAAGACATGTACAATCTTTTTAGTTGATGTGTTATTGGAAAATACCTTAGAATCTTAAAGCGGTATACTTGATTTTTTGTAGTCACACCCTCTTTATTAGGCCTAAACCGATCATGATTGCAAAAACGTGCACCTTGTCATCTGTTCATTTTCCTTATAAAACAACATGCGATCGTTGGGACATGCATCGATCTTTTGGTATCCAAGACCCAACTTCTTCACCATTTTCTTACAAAAGTAATAGTTACGGGTAATTTCTCACCGTCAGCAACATACTCTTAATTGCCTTCAAGAGTGACTCAAAACACTCATGGCTCATGTTGTGATCGACCTTGATGTTAAGTAATGTCGCCATCGCAGACAATGTAGTGTGTTTGGTGCAACCATGCCACAATGGCTTGCTACCCTCGTCTAACAACTTAAAGAAGTCTTTGGCATCGTAATTCATAGGTTGCTCTCTGCGCTTGCTCCCAATCAAAATCGCCCCGCAATATCATGGACCATTTCATTCATACTACGATGAGTACTCTTGCCCGAATTGTGTACTTGTGTGATGCCACCATCTCTTCTTTGCCCATGTGCCCACCAAAGATTCTTCGTAATTTCTCATGAACCCGTAAACAAGTAAATGATAGTTTACCATGTCTCTGCATCCATATAATTTACATTCTTACACTTTAAACATGGACATCGTATCTGCGACTTACCATTCATACATTACGGGTGACTATCGATACTCCAAAAACACTTGGCAACCCAAACTCTAAATTCAATCAGAAGACTATCGGGCACTTGACTTTTCGTCGTGCCATCCAACTATGGTTTGAATAGAGGTCCATGATTCCACGGTACCTACTACAGACAACATTATAAATGTTAATTAACATATGACTTGAGCATACTTGTAACCATATGACTTGAGCATACTTGTAAGCATGCATAACTTGGTTGAGCAATTTATAGCTTCTATAACATTTTGTAGCTTTATTCTTATATACATAAGTGTTAAATACCCTTGTTAAAAAGATAAACAGTCTCTTTATTGACCATGTGTGTCTAGTTACCTTCTCTTGTTGCACTAACAGTTCCTCAAGATCGCTTATTTTGGCTTAATGTTTCAATAGCTTACTATGCTAACAACCAAGCTTGGCTTGGCCCCGTGAGGCTTGGCTAAGCTTGGCGTGGCCCTCGTGTGGCCTCGTTGCCACAAGCCCAACCCATCAACTCAATAGCCCCTTAATAGGCTCTAGTGGATCAACAATAGGCTCGTTAATAGTATAAATGTTCGCAACTACCCGACTAATAAAAAAAAATTAGCAGAGTCTCCCCTATAATATGGACTAGCCACATGCACGACGACAAAGATGTATACAAAGTCATTTCTAGGCACCCAAGACACAAACCAAGAGAAATATACAAATTCCCAATATAATAATGCAAATTAAACTAGTATACTCAAAACAACTTAATTGGAAGTATATATGAACTTCTCCAACAAAATCGCCATTATCAAAATAAGAATTTCTTCATATCGCCTACCCAAAGTCAAGCATTAACAAAATATGAATTTCTTCCTATTCATAAGGAAATATGAACTTCTCCAACAAAATGGGTCTCCAACAAAATATGAGCTACCCATAATATACCCATAATTTTGGAGAACGAATATACCCATAACATACAATAAAGTAAATCGGTCTTCATATCGGTTACCCATAATTTTAGAGCGAAGAAAGTAATAAATTGTGAAAGGAAGATTGTAATATACAATAAATTATAAAAGGAAGATTAAAGTGGTTACCGATGGTGAATGCGGTGATGGTGATGGTGAAGGTGTTCACCAGTAGAATGTTGGTGGTTCCTCTTCTCTTCTCCCCTACTCCCTCTTTTCCTCGCCCCGAGTTTCTCCTCTTTTTTTTTCCTTGTCGATTGGTTCGAACATATGCCCGAATCGATTCAGGGTTATAAGAATCGCCCCAGCATCATCAATCGCTTGACGCATACGGTCGCTAGTTTTAATGATGTGGACATATTAGCTTAACCGCTAGTGGTCGCCGATATAGATGGTCGTCATACCAAAGTTTCACACCAAATTTTTGGGGAAATTCTTTCGTCGACCGATCAATGATCGTGATGCGCGTCACGATCATTGATCTATCTAGCGACTAGATTTCTTTTCGATTCGCAGAGATAGCGGTCGCTAATACTATTATCGTGACTAGATAGGGCGATGTCACGATATCCGGTCATGAGATGGGCCTTTTTCTTGTAGTGACTGGTGTGAATAAGGCATTTCGAGTAAAAGTCTATGAAATTGAATGAGTTATGAAATTACAAGGAAATTTTAAAACATCCATGGTCATTATTCATGGGTAGGATTAGATTTAAAAGGCTTATCTCCCTTTATCAGAGATATTCCATCTTTGCTCTAGACGTTCTTCTTCACAGACTTGATTTCATACGACACGTGCACTATGAGTGACGCAACTCTTAGCAGGGGTTTCATTTCCATGATTTACAAATTTTATTTATTTTTTCTTTCACTTAACTTGTCTCATTTTCTTAGGCTATTCAGAGTTACCCATTTAACGAGTTTTGAAGCAATGACTCCTAAACCAAATGGCTTTAGGGTACTAGGTGTTAAAACACCCCTTTCAGGTTTACTTGCTCAAGTAACAAAGGCCACGCTTTGAGATAAGTCAGGTAGTCACTCTATTTGCTTCTTTGCCTAAGCTTGTGCAAGATTCATTTTCTTAGGCTTAAATTACCAAGTATCGAACATTAGGCCGGTGACCCCCAAACCATATGGTTTTAGGGCACCATGTGTGAAGACACCCCTCATGGCTTAATTACTCGAGTAACCTAGACCACAATTCGGATTTACTCAGGTCTTGCCTTTTCTTTTTTCAATGCTCTTTTTCTTAGGCGCTAAGCTACCCATGTAACGAGCGTTAGGCCGATGACTCCCAAATGAGATAGCTTTAGGGCACCAGGTGTAAAGACACCCCTACGGCTTAATAACTCAGAAACCTAGGCCACGATTTGAGACATTAGGCTGGAGACTTATCTTTTATCTTTTCATTAATTGCCATTATTTTTGCCATAGCTTCATACCCCACAAATAAGAGTCAGGGCAATCGCAAAGTGTAGACATGCATATGAGGTCAAGTCTGTTCCAAAAGCGCTTTGAACTAGGATGTCGTGCCTAATCAAAAGGGTTGAATAGTATTAATTCTCTGATCATTCCCGCATTTTTCTCCACGGACGCTAATCAGAATTAATCCCATTCATAACAAGTTAAGCAAAAGTTTTTTCTTTTAAAACCTTTTTTCTAAGAATACTTAACATGTATGTTATCACTAATGCATCTAAATTGAAACTGAAAGCACATAAAGAGATGAAAGAGTCATTCCTCACATGTGGATTATTTATTCTGAGAAAAGTATGATTGGAAAAGACCACATGATCATACCGGATCGCCAAGGAGATGATATGAGGGAAGCTCTGATGATGATGGACCATGCTGATGATGGCAACTTGTGCATTTTCCTTTTTAGGATGGTCGATGAATGCCCCAGTGTTAAGTTGTCACTATTTTCGACATTGCCCCAATCTTGTTTGATGTAAGGGTCCCAATATCGGGTTGTTGTTAATTCTGAAATTGCCTCAGTCTTGCTTGTTGTATGGGGTAGTTTCTGACAGATGGGTTGATAAGATGTCGAGATCGTAAAAGTATTTTACCTCTGAACCCATATGGTGAACATGTAGTGGATTTGGCTTTGATGCTTGGTTTGCCCCAATCCTTGTTTTTGACTTGTAGGTGCAATTGGCTTTGCTAATTTTCTTCTTCTAATTTGATGAAGGCTTCAGATGGAGGGTGTCAGCTCTTTGAAGTTCATTGCTGATGATCATGTTTGATATATCGCCGTGTTATTTTTCAACTTTGATGATTGATGTCGAGAGGCATTTGGACTCCACCAAATTGGCCTTAAGATCTCAGATTGGTTGGTGATGACTTCACCCGAGTTTGATTTGATCTACAAGGTTTGATTTATGGTCTTGATCTAGGGGAACAGGTCATCAGGTATGAGATAGACATTGCCACGAGGGTTGGCCATGTACTGCTTATGTAAAAGGTGATCAAGTTTTCTCGCACTTCAGGAGTGATGAGTTGTTAATGAGTTGCATCTTATGATGATGGCCATTTCATCCCTGTTACTGGTTTTCTTGATGTATCGATGTCTCTTCCTTTTTGGGACTTGTGCCAAATTTGATGAAATGACATTGAGGTGCTATTGGGTCTTTTCAACATGGGTCGCTGGCTTTGAGGGTTTTTCTTGGGTGTAGGCTTTTTGATTTGGTGTCTTGAGACTAGTCTTTGGATTTATAATTGGGTTGGATTTTGGGTTGAGAAGTAGATTTCTTTTAAAGGTTAGACCACACCATAGATGACTGACTATGTGCTCCCGGAGTTGAGGGAGATCAGGTCATTCGTAGTTCAGGCTTGGCCTAAACAATTGAAAAGTGTTTATTTGGGTTTGAGCTTGGTTTGAGGGGTTTTTGGATTGACCGCACCATAGATGGCGGCTTACGTACTCCCGTGGATGAGAGATCAGGTTATTCGTAGTTCAAGCTTGGCCTGATTGGTTTTGAGTTTGAGCTTGGTTTGAGGGGTTTTTGGATTTTTGGTTTAATTTGAAGGGTTTTCTGGAATTATTTTTTTGGTTTGACCGCATCATAGATGGTTACTTACGTACTCCCACTGATGAGGGGAGATTAGGTCTTTCGTAGTTCAGGCTTGGCCGAGACCTAACTGGCTTGATTTTTGATTTTTGATTTTTAATTTTTTTTTTGATATTTACATGTATGGAAAATAAAAGGCATAAAGCTAAGAAAGTGATAACGTCCCACCATCTCCTGGAACTCGCATATTTCCTTTGGATCTACATCTTTCTGGCTAGCTGAGGCTTGATAGTCTAGTTGTCGGTGGTTATATTGCCTTCGAGGCTCGTGATAGAGGTTACCTCCTAGTTCTGAATATCTTCAATCATGGTCATAACTTGATCATCTCCTGAATTAGCATATCCCTTAAGGAGGCTCAAACTGGACTCGTCGCCAAAAGGGATGAACTCTAGATTCCTCTATGGGTTAGCTTCCCTGACAACTTCACTACCTTTTTCTTCATCTGTTCCTTCACCTTTCTCATAGGCTTGAGAGGATTTAACTATGAAATCTCTCTCGAATTGTTGTTGTATTTCTCGAAAGGAACTTTCCTTTTTGGATTCTTCCACATTGGGAAGGATTAGTATTTCCTTCTCATCGTATAGGAGGGTAGAATTAGGAATGTGGTTGTTAACTTTTGGCAACAAAATGTTTGACCGTTGTAGAGGAATTTTGTAAGACCCCAACTTTTATGAATAAAGATGAATTTTCTATAATTTTCATTTTGAATATTATGGAATGAATTTGATATAATGTTATAGTTGTGGGTAATATTTATAAATTTTGCAAAGTACGCAAGTTGTTATATAATATTCGATTGATCGGGGAATATTCATTTTAACAGGGAATATTAAATGCGACGACGGCACAATTATTAGTGGGACCCCTGGCGGAATTATTATCGGATTGAGAAAACAACAAAAATATTTTATGAAAATAACTGGCGGAAGTTTTATCGTTAAATGTTGGAACACCCAAAGTGTAAAAGAAATGCGAGGGAATACTGGCGTGGTTGCATAGTAGCACGGTATTGATTATTGATGCTTACGTGAGAAGTCACTCGGTTTTGTTCAATTATTGCTTGATGGCATTGCATAGTATCTCACGTTAATTGATTCAATTATTATCGATATTTTTATATTATTAAATCAATAATTGAGATGACAAAGTTATTAATATTATTATTTGCAATATTAACGATGTGCAAGTTTACGCGAGGAGAAGTTTGGTCACCTAATTGCGGCGCTTGATATAGGAGAGAAATCTTATTGGAAAACCCCTCTTTCTTGGGAACGAATTGGTCGATTAATAATGTGAATTATAATAATGATGATGAAGTTTTGTTTTATTAGTATTATTAATGTAATAAAATAGAAAATCTTTTTATATAAAAGCAGAATACTTTTATAAAGTTATTCGTTTTATTAAACAATAATTAGAATATATTATATTCTATTATGCATAGTGTTTGCATAGTACTGCATAATATTTGCATAGTAAAATCTTTTTATATAAAATAGAATACTTTTATAAAGTTATTCGTTTTATTAGATTATAAATAGAATATATTATATTTTATTGTAAACTAATCTGGACCGTTCAGGAATTAGTTACTATTCAATCCATTCTTCTATAAATAGAAGCTCATTCCTTTATTATTTCTTACGAATTCACTGAAACTCTAGAGAGAGAAACTGTAGAGAGAATTATTCTTCTATAATCTTGAGCGTATTTATTTAGAGTTTAAGAAAGCTTTGAGCGTAGTGCAAGTTTCTTCAAGTATATCCCCGCCTTACCCATCGGAGTACTCTTCTTTATAAGGTAAGAGATATTATTTGTTGTACTCGTAAGGGGTATTATTTCTTTCATATTCATGAAGAGAACTTTTGTTATTCTATTCTTTATTATTCTGTTGGAATAACTTGTATATGCGGGCTACCCTATACTTGGTGAAATTCTTCTGTTATTCCATTCTTTATCATTATGTTGGAATAACCTGTCTATATGAAGTACCGCATACATGGTGAAATTCTTCTGTTATTCCATTCTTTATCATTCTGTTGGAATATCATGTCGGTGTATATTACGCCTGACTGGTTCCATTAATTATTATTACGTTGGAATAACCGCATGCGTATGATCTATCGCATGCATGGTGATTTCTGTTGTTATTCCATTCTTTATTATTACTTTGGAATATCGTATCGGTCTTAATTTCGCTGACTTTGGTTTCGTTATTTATTATTCTATTGGAATAACATGTCTGTGCGGTCTATCGTATGCATGGTGATTTCTGTTATTATTCCATTCTTCATTATTCTGTTAGAATATCGTATCGGTCTTAATTTCACGACTTTGGTTCCGTTATTTATTATTACATTGGAATAACTCGTATGTCTTGATCTATCACATGCCTGGTGATTTCTTTTGTTATTCAATTCTTTATTATACTCAGTTGGTTAAAGTTTTGACTTTTATACTCCATGAAATTAGTGGAATATCTTTGATATTTGCGCTTCATCTAGTATATTTTCATGGAAATATTCTTCTGAGCATTCTTTAATTTTACTCTACAAAGAAGTATCATGTTGACAATTTGGACGTTATTAGTTCCTGGATAAATTAATTCTTGAACTTGTTTTATTGAATTCTTATATCATTGTCATCATCCTCATGTTTATATTATGTTGAAAGTCATTTGAGGCCTATAGTGCATAGATGGATTTGGGTATGATTATGACGAGGATTAATCGGTATAATCATTAATAGTAATGTTACAAATGATGTGGTAAAGTCCTCATTGCCTCAGTAGTGCATTGATGGGACGATTGTTGGCATGATCGTGACCATTGATGAATACACGAATATCCTTGTCCGTAGTGCATGGATAATTTGTGGTCGTGATACTAATGAATATCCTTGTCAGTAAAGTGTGTGGATGATGTGGATTATTTATTGTCGAGTCCCAACGATAAAAGTGATGAAAACCTTTTAAATCATAAAAGATAGTAGATTTTATTCTCTACTTGACTCTTTTAATGGATTACTTGTTTCACTGCAGTTAAACTTGATGTTTGTTATATTGTATCAGTTTAACACTGTTGAAGGCTAACGATAATTTATTCTGTATAATCTTAGTCATAATATTTTTTACTGGGCTAGTTGAGCTCACCCTTTTACTTTCATTGTTCTCTTCAAGAAATGAGAACGTAGCAGAGACTAGTCGGGGAACGGAGTGACGGTCCAGATAATAGCATTAGTAGTCCTCACTATTCTGTTAAATAGTGTGATAATAAATGTAATGAGGACTCAATTGAGTGTGGATATTGTCTAGATGAAAATATTTGTATTAAAACTCACAACATATGTATTGTAGTATATTAAACGACGGTTGTATAATTAAGTTTGTATTTGTATTCTGTACCATGTATTTGGCGACTTAAAATAGGTGATGTATACCTATTTTGGGGGCGTCACAAATTTCCTTAGGGGATTGTCTTGTTTCCTCTGCCACTCCCCGCATTACGACCAGTCCACCTTGGCTCGACCCGGATCGGTGCTCATAGCCGTCACCTCCTTTGAACTACATGTCTCGAGTGGACATCTTAAGCTCTTTATTTCCCTTTAACCTTTCCTGGTCATGGGGATTTCTATCTTTAGCTACCCATTTTCAATGAGATCATGAATTTTATGCTTTATAGACCAACATTCCTCAGTTACATGTGAAAGTAGTATGCACACAAGCCAATCATGTTTGATGATAAAACATATACTTTGAAACAATCTTATTCATTTATTAATAAAAAGTATTAATTTATTAAAGGCTTTTAATTATCTACATGATGTTGTTTTATAATATATGATAAACCCATAGTTTTAAGCAATGCTTTTAGAATAATGATGATGATCATTCTAATGAGATCTAAATTCTTAGAAAGCTTAAAACTAAAATAGTTCCCAATCGTTGGATTACTAAATTGGGGATTAGTGAATCCAGGATAGATTGGGTACATACGTTGCTTTGCTCATTAGATGAGGATGATTGATCTTATGATCATTTGTGTGGAGACACTAAAGCAAGTATGTAGGTGCTTATTAGAGAATAAGTTCACTTTGAACGTGGCTCGCTAAGGAATACCTAATGGAGTTTTACTCACTGTCAATAGGAATTCTGTAGTGATAGTAGTCAAGTGATCCTTGGACTTGAGATCATCACGATATCTTGTGTATGATGAGTTATACTTTGACTTATTCCTTAAGACCCTTAGGGGTGTATCAAAGGGTATGCTTGGGTATAATAAGTTGTACATGGAGATAATGTATGATCAATAAAGAATCTACCACTTCTATTAAAAGAAGAGAAATGTCTTATGTGATTCGATAAATGACAACCCAGTAGTCCTTGGCAATAGAATAAAATTAGAAAGGAGTTTCTAATTTGCATTATTTGAGTTGTGCATTTAAGAGTGAAATACATATAATTAAATAAAATAAGACTTGTGATAATTCCATGTCTTATATTTAATTGGGACATTGTATGGTGGAAGGATTGAATTGTACGGTAACTATTTACTCAAAGGTTCTTTTATGAGTAATGTTGAAATCTATATTATCTGGAAAGTCGTTGATCGCTAGGGAGGCTTATCCCTATTGTAGAATAAATATTATTTATTTAAATAAATTAATTGTTTAATTTATTTATTTAAATAAGATTAGAATTGTTCTAATTGATTTATTCACAATAGGTTTAATATGGAGAACCTAAAGGGTCACACCATAAAAGGAAGAATAATTATTTAAGAAGTTAATGGCATAATCGTAATAATATGTTATGTATATTTAATTTAATCTATGGTGATAGAATAAATTAAATAGCTTAATATTATTATTTAATATTTTAGAAATATTAAATATAAATTAATAAGAGGATTCTTATTAATATTATTACAATTATTATTATTATTTTAATTTCTAAAAGAGTTTAGGAATTAATTTAATATAAGTACTCTCATTTATTCCTAATTGGATTAGGAAGGAAAATTAGTTAAAGGAGTTTAATTAATTATCCCTAATAAGATTAGGGAGCCCCTTTAATTAAAAGGGTTTAATTAAATAATATCTTATTTTAATAGGGTTACTTGATATCTTTATAAGAGGAGTCTTATATCAGAGATCAAGACTACGTTATAATTCCAATGGTTGGAGAGTACGCTCCTTTTCTATAGAGATAGAAAAACTAGGGTTTAGCCAACCACCCATCTTCTTGGATCTTTTTTCTTCCTTGGTGGATCACCTCTAGAGGCCAAACACTTGGGTGGCTAACGTTGATCAAAGGAAGGAACCAAACCCGGTGGATTCAAGTTGAACGCGGAAAGGATTGAAGGTGAACTTGTACCTGAGGAAGCTCGGATCTTCAAGGGTATGATTCTTGTTCTTTCTTTTTAGTTTAATTAATAATTATGCATAAAGGGTGATCCGCGTATATGGTTTGTAAATTTTTTAAACTCTGATTTTCCACGTTTCCGCTTATTTTTGCAATTTGATTGCATTCATGAATATTACAAACCTAACAGTGGCATCAGAGCCAAACCTTTATGCAAATTATTAATTGTTTTAATTTGATATGTATATTGATATGTGTTTAGAACAATTTAATTGGGCATACTTTTATTGTATAATTTTTTTTTTTTAAAAAAAATAAAATAAAAATACGATTCGCGAATTCTGTTTTTATTTGAAAATCGGTTTGCTGATCCGTGTTGTTTTTTTTTTTTTAAAGGAATGCCCAGGATTTCGTGAATCACTTTTACAAACCTGTTATTTATATATATACTAAATGCAAATTTGTTGTTCCTGAAGATTCAAGTGAAATAATCATGTGGCATGTTAATGTAAGTCACGTGCTTCAGTGCTTGGTTACTTAACAACGGACATGTAAAGCTTCTGCCGAATTTTAGAAAGGAGTATAATTATATATATATATATATATATATATATATAATAATATTCTTAATTATTTTATAATTAAAATAAAATGTTTATTTTAATTTTAAAATAAAAAGTTTATTTTAATCTTAAAATAAAAGAAGTTTATTTTAATTTTAAAATTGAATTTCATCTTAACTACTTAGAGTTGAAATTTGATTCCATGATAACTAATTGGAGTTGAAATTGGATTCTATATTTTCTTAAATAAAGAAGTTTATTTAGATATGAAATAAGATTTCATATTATTCAAAATAAAATAGTTTATTAGTGAATAGGAAAAAGAATCCTTATTTTCTTAAATAAAGGAGTTTATTTAGATATGAAATAAGATTTCATATTATTCAAAATAAAAGAGTTTATTTGTGAATAGGAAAGAGAATCCGTGTTTCCTTTAATAAAAGTTTTTTTTACATGGAATTGGATTCCATAATTAATTAAAATAAAGGAGTTTATTTTGATTAAAAGTTTTGATTAAAATAAAATAGTTTATTTTATTCAAAATTGGATAAATTAAAATAAAATAGTTTTATTTTAATTTAAATTTGGATTAAAATAAAGGAGTTTATTTTGATTCAAAATTAGATTTTATACTAACTAAATTTGCCCATTAAATGATATCAATATATATATTAAATGTTTATTATTCATGAGATGAATGTTATTTATTGATGCATATGATGATGTGTATGATAATAAATGGGATTGATTATGACTATCTATTGACGATGTGATTGGATTTTATTTTAGTTAGATGCATGAATGTATGGGTTTTATTAAATGAATTCTTTCTGCATACTCGTCTTCTCTAATTTTTCTTAATGTAAATTCTATCTCTCTCCTATGTACTTCCCCCTGACTGCTGATCAAGGTTTCTATTTATTTTAAAATAGTTTTGTAATAGGAATATTTAAAATTAATTTTGAAGAATTAGATATCAAGGGGTAAGGAGCGCTTCAAGACCCGTTTGTAATGGAGTCCAGAATTAAATGTAATAGTTATATTTAAATATTAATTCTTGCACCCCTAGGTTTGACCTTTTGGTTCACTTGGTGGCTCTAGTGAACCAAACTATAATAAAGTCCATAATCAATCCAGGTAGAATATAGTATTCTATATGTGCATGCTTATACTATATATATATATATATATATATATATATATATATATTATGCAAACATGCTTCGCATGTTAATTAATATACGACGTATTTTATTATATATATATATAAATGCATGCGCTTAAACAAGATGAGACATTTTAATAACAAACCCCTCAAATTTTTATATTAAGTCCTAAGCGTTCAAAGATATTTGGAATATCGAACGTCGCCTTCTAGCATGATAAAATTAATAGAGTATTAAATATTTAATATGAGTTTGTTGTGTCACCACAAGGCATGTATTAAGTATTTAAGATGTTAATTTATCACATTTGATGCTTATAAAGAAAATTGAACAATATTGTTTTGTTGTGTCACCACAAGGATGATATTTTTCCTTTTTGAATATATGGAGTGCTAGGTCGGACTTAACTTGGATAATTTTGATTCGGATGTGCCACCACTTGATCAAAATAATCTAAGAGGCAAAAGAAAAGGAGTTGCATAGTTGATGTAATTGACAAAAGTTGTCTACCTATTTATTTATATATAGTTTGTTGTGTCACCACAAGGCTATATACATTTGAAATGGGATCCTTATTCTCACTAGCAGATCTTTAATTTGATTTAATGAACTATATAAGTGAGGTAATATAGTTTGAAGAAAATAGTGGGAGATACCAATTTAAAACAAGACCTAATTTATTTTGGTAATTAATAAAAGAATGTATGTTAAAATGTTGTTAATTACAAATTCATTTACGAAATTTTACAATGTCTAAAATTACTATCATCTGCGAAGCATATTAGATGCTAAATTAATCGGGCCAAATTAAGCGGATTGGTTAAGGAATTTGAGAATAGTTCTCATATTTGAAAAAGCTATCTTATATCCTTAATACGCTATATCCTCGCAATGGTTAGCATAATGCCTCGAGGAAGACATTGCTACTTTTAGAAAGTGGCATGATGATGCATGCTGATTGGCTCAATTCATCATGCTCGCACCCACGAGTAACGAGCTTGACGTCGATGAAACTATGGATGCTCCTACTTATATTCCCCGCACATCAAGTAGTTGATGGTGAGGAAAGTGGGACCGATAGATATCGAGATATCTAAGGAGCTCTCCGATCTAGAATGGCCAATGGCACTATATAGTATGCATACAAAAGTTCTTAACATAATCAATTTGATTGATCAATTAGGACAATTGGTTTTGTCATGGATGGAGAGTTGAGCAAGATTTGATCTTGCACTCACTCCCGGACTCCTTTCACAATTGTTGTGAATTTTTCATATGAACAAGCTAGATATCGACTTTCTTTGATTTGCTTAACATGTTGAAAATGTTGAGAGTCACTTTCCAACCAAGAAAGATCAAGTCTTACTGGTAGGGGCCAAAGGATCTTCTGAAAAGAAGAACGATTCAAAGAAGGTTAGACCACACCATAGATGACTGACTATGTGCTCCCGGAGTTGAGGGAGATCAGGTCATTCGTAGTTCAGGCTTGGCCTAAACAATTGAAAAGTGTTTATTTGGGTTTGAGCTTGGTTTGAGGGGTTTTTGGATTGACCGCACCATAGATGGCGGCTTACGTACTCCCGTGGATGAGAGATCAGGTTATTCGTAGTTCAAGCTTGGCCTGATTGGTTTTGAGTTTGAGCTTGGTTTGAGGGGTTTTTGGATTTTTGGTTTGATTTGAAGGGTTTTCTAGAATTATATTTTTGGTTTGACCGCATCATAGATGGTTACTTACGTACTCCCACTGATGAGGGGAGATTAGGTCTTTCGTAGTTCAGGCTTGGCCGAGACCTAACTGGCTTGATTTTTGATTTTTGATTTTTAATTTTTTTTTTGATATTTACATGTATGGAAAATAAAAGGCATAAAGCTAAGAAAGTGATAACGTCCCAACATCTCCTGGAACTCGCATATTTCCTTTGGATCTACATCTTTCTGGCTAGCTGAGGCTTGATAGTCTAGTTGTCGGTGGTTATATTGCCTTCGAGGCTCGTGATAGAGGTTACCTCCTAGTTCTGAATATCTTCAATCATGGTCATAACTTGATCATCTCCTGAATTAGCATATCCCTTAAGGAGGCTCAAACTGGACTCGTCGCCAAAAGGGATGAACTCTAGATTCCTCTATGGGTTAGCTTCCCTGACAACTTCACTACCTTTTTCTTCATCTGTTCCTTCACCTTTCTCATAGGCTTGAGAGGATTTAACTATGAAATCTCTCTCGAATTGTTGTTGTATTTCTCGAAAGGAACTTTCCTTTTTGGATTCTTCCACATTGGGAAGGATTAGTATTTCCTTCTCATCGTATAGGAGGGTAGAATTAGGAATGTGGTTGTTAACTTTTGGCAACAAAATGTTTGACCGTTGTAGAGGAATTTTGTAAGACCCCAACTTTTATGAATAAAGATGAATTTTCTATAATTTTCATTTTGAATATTATGGAATGAATTTGATATAATGTTATAGTTGTGGGTAATATTTATAAATTTTGCAAAGTACGCAAGTTGTTATATAATATTCGATTGATCGGGGAATATTCATTTTAATAGGGAATATTCGTACGACGGCACAATTATTGGTGGACCCCACAACGGAATTATTATCGGATTGAGAAAACAACAAAAATATTTTATGAAAATAACGGCGGAAGTTTTATCGTTAAATGTTGGAACACCCAGTGTTAAAAGTACAGGAATACGCGTGGTTGCATAGTAGCACACGGTATTGATTATTGATGCTTACGTGAGAAGTCACTCAGTTTTGTTCAATTATTGCTTCAGTAACTGTTGCATAGTATCTCACGTTAATTGATTCAATTATTGTCGATATTTTTTATATTATTAAATCAATAATTGAGGGTAATATAGTTTGAAGAAAATAGTGGGAGATGCCAATTTAAAACAAGACCTAATTTATTTTGGTAATTAATAAAAGAATGTATGTTAAAATGTTGTTAATTACAAATTCATTTACAGAATTTTACAATGTCTAAATTACTATCATTGCAGTAGCATATTAGATGCTAAATGCTTGGGATAGAATTAAATGGATTGGTTAAGGAATTTGAGAATAGTTCTCATGGTGAAAAGTTATCTTATGTCCTTAATCGTCTATCCTCGCAATGGTCGCAGCATAATGCCTCGAGGAAGACATTGCTACTTTTAGAAAGTGGCAAGATGATGCACTGATTGGCTCAATGCATCATGCTCGCATCTATGAGTAACGAGCTTGCGTCAAGATGAAACAATGGATGCTTCTACTATATTCCCGCACATCAAGTAGTTGATGGTGAGGAAAGTAGGACCGATAGATATCGAGATATCTAAGGAGCTCTTAGATCTAGAATGACCGATGACACTACTGAAGATGGATAAAAGTATTTAACATTATCAATTTGATTAATCAATTAGGACAACGAGTTTTGTCATGGATGGAGAGTTGAGCCAAGATTTGATCTTGCACTCACTCCCAGACTCTTTTCACAATTGTTGTGAATTTTTCATATGAACAAGCTAGATATCAGCCTCACTGATTTATTTAACATGTTGAAAAATGTTGAGAGTCACTCTCCAACCAAGAAAGACCAAGTCTTACTGGTAGGGGCCAAAGGATCTTCTGAAAAGAAGAAAGATTCAAAGAAGGTAAATAGAAAGGCAAAATAAAGGATAATATGAATAAAATTGATATGGATAGCAAAGGAGTTTGCTTCCACTGCTATAAGCCTGGACACTGGAAAGAAACTGCGAGAAGCATCTTGCAGAGGCTAACCAAAGAAGCTTAGTGAAGTTTCGGTTACAAATACAAATTTGTTCATGATTTAAATAAATTTTTCTTTAAGTCAAGGTTCTACTTGGGTATTGGATACCGACTTTGGTTATCATAAATATAGATTTATGAAGGACCAAGCGAAGTAGTAGAAAGTTAAACAAGATAAGTAATCCTATGTGTGGGAAATGAAGCAAAGGTTCTTTGCGATATTAGCCATAGAAACTTATAGTTTAGCAATGCCTACGGGCAAATCTATTAAGTCAATAAGTTGTTATTGTATTCCAGTTCTTGTTAAAAATATTATTTCCATTTTATTGTTGGTCAATGAAATCTTTGGTATTATAATTAAGAACAATTATTGTTCTATTTATAATAATAATATTTTGTATAGAACCAGAATATTACTTAATTGATTTTATATACTTGACTTACGTGAAAAATAATTTTGCAAATTGAAGAAACTAGTAGAAGAAAAGGAGATGATCATTCAAAGAGTTGAATGTGTGTATTTGCTGAAATACAAGTGTGAATTATTTGAAAGGTACAAAGAATTCAAAAGTGAAACAAATTGGCAAAGTATTAAGATTCTTTGATTAGATCAAGGAATAAATACTTGTGCAATAAGTTTCTGGATCATCTCAAATGGTTTTCTCATAATGGACGTCTCCTGATACGCAATAATTGATTGATGTATCTAAAAGGAAAAATCATACCTTGTTGGACATGGTGCGGTCCATAATGATTTTACCGACATTCCAGTATCCCTCTAGGGTCATGTCCTAGAAATGGCTACATATCTACGGAAAAGGTAACCTCAAAATCTAGCCCCAAGACTCCATAAAAGTTATGGACAGGGAGGATTCCTAATCTTAAGTATGTTAAGATAAGGGGTTGTCCAACTTATGTGAAAAGGTTTCGAAGGATAAGCTTGGGACAAGATTTGACATGTACAGATTTGTGGGACATCCTAAAGTAAGTTTAGGGTATATGTTCTATAATTCTACTCAAAGAAAAGGTGTTTGTTACGAAAAACACCATTTTCTAAGATAAAGGTGTTAATCATTAAAAGGGCTAGTGGGAGGATAATAGATCTTGAAGAGTTCAAGAACCACAAAATACTATAAGTCAAATAAGAGGAACACGTAGATGACCTATTATACCACAACTGAATCGTAAATCGGAATAGTAAGAAGATACAGGAGGTATGGATTCATCATAGATGATGATGATGAGGTACACATCATGAAGATGATGATCCGATTACATACGATGAGAAGTAAGTGTTGTAACACTTAGAGAAATGGATTGAAGCAAGTTTCTCAAATATGGAACATTCATTTTGATGAGGCAATCAAAAGAGTTTGATTTTATCAAAAATAAGAATGAACCTAGTGTGTACAAAAAGGGTCGAGTGGGAGAGCATCGTGACATTCCTAGTACTATATGTTGATATACTACGGATAAGGAATGACATACCAATGCTACAATCAAGAAAGATAAAGTTGGCTAAACATTCCTCCATGAATGATTTGGAAGAGTATCTTAATTGGGGATATAAATCAGTATAGATAGATTTAAGAGGATGCTCGACTTAACCCAAGGAACGTATATTCATTTGATGCTAAAGTCGTTTAGCATGGCAAACTCAAGAGATGTCTCATGTCGATGAGCTATGGAGTGTATCTCTCTTAATAGTCCCCACAGACTCCTGAAAAGAGAGGTCGCATGAGTAACTATCATGTATGCAATGAAATATACGAGACCTGATGTTGATCGATCGTAATATTCGGAGAAGTTCACTATGAGTCAGTGAAAAACATCATAAAGTGCTTTACCGGCACTAAGGATGTGATGATATTTATCTTTGGGTCTTAATTAAAACTAGAGGGCTTAATGGACTCAAGTTTTTCGAGATGGACCAAGACGACAGAAAAATCCACTTTAAGGTAAAGGGTTACCTTGAGCGATTGGTGCGATGAATTAGAAAGGTTCCAAACAAAGAAAGAGTTCTTTGGTTTAGTAATAAAGACAAAGTATATAGCTATAAATGAAGCTGCAAATTGATTGTTTGGATTAAAAGTTCATTCTGAGAACAAGGAATAGTTCCAAGTCTCATCTTGGATCTAAACATGTGTTGTGGCACTTTCATTTGATTATTAGAATCATTGAAAGATGGGAAATCACTATAGAGATAGTGGACTCTCATGAATAACATTACATATCCATTAACTAAAGCTTATCCAACAGCAGGATAATCGTCACTTAGAGAAGAAGAGTATGAGATACCATGGCGATTGACTTTTAGTGCAAGTGGGAGATTGAAAGTAGTATGCACACAAGCCAATCATGTTTGATGATAAAGCATATACTTTGAAACAATCTTATTCATTTATTAATAAAAGTATTAATTTATTAAAAGCTTTTAATTATCTAAATGATCTTTGTTTTATAATATGTGATAAACCCATAATTTTAAGCAATGCTTTTAGAATAATGATGATGATCATTCTAATGAGATCTAAATTCTTAGAAAGCTTAAAACTAAAATAGTTCCCAATCGTTGGATTACTAAATTGGGGATTAGTGAATCCGGGATAGATTGGTACATACGTTCTTGCTTTCGTTGGATGAGGATGATTGATCTCATGATCATTTGTGTGGAGACACTAAAGCAAGTATGTAGGTGCTTATTAGAGAATAAGTTCATCGAAGCGTGGCTCGTTAAGGAATACCTAATGGAGTTTTACTTGCTGTCGATAGAAATTCTGTAGTGATAGTAGTACAAGTGATCCTTGGACTTGAGATCATCACGATATCTTGTGTATGATGAGTTATACTTTGACTTATTCCTTAAGACCCTTAGGGTGTATCAAAGGGTATGCTTGGGTATAATAAGTTGTACATGGAGATAATGTATGATCAATAAAGAATCTACCACTTCTATTAAAAGAAGAGAAATGTCTTATGTGATTCGATAAATGACAACCCGGTAGTCCTTGGCCAAGGCAGAATGAAATTAGAAAGGAGTTTCTAATTTGCATTATTTGGAGTTGTGCATTTAAGAGTCGAAATACATATAATTAAATAAAATAAGACTTGTGGTAATTCCATGTCTTATATTTAATTGGGACATTGTATGGTGGAAGGATTGAATTATCACGGTAACTATTTACTCAAAGGTTCTTTTATGATTAATGTTGAAATCTATATTATCCGGAAAGTCGTTGATCGCTAGGGAGGCTTTATCCTATCAGTAGAATAAATATTATTTATTTAAATAAATTAATTATTTAATTTATTTATTTAAATAAGATTAGAATTGTTCTAATTGATTTATTCATAACCTAGGTTTAATATGGAGAACCTAAAAGGTCACACCATAAAAGGAAGAATAATTATTTAAGAAGTTAATGGCATAATCGTAATAATATGTTATGTATATTTAATTTAATCTATGGTGATAGAATAAATTAAATAGCTTAATATTTATTATTTAATATTTTAGAAATATTAAATATAAATTAATAAGAGGATTCTTATTAATATTATTATAATTATTATTATTATTTTAATTTCTAAAAGAGTTTAGGAATTAATTTAATATAAGTACTCTCATTTATTCTAATTGGATTAGGAAGGAAAATTAGTTAAAGGAGTTTAATTAATTATCCCTAATAAGATTAGGGAGCCCCTTTAATTAAAAGGGTTTAATTAAATAATACCTTATTTTAATAGGGTTACTTGATATCTTTATAAGAGGAGTCTTATATCAGAGATCAAGACTACGTTATAATTCCAATGGTTGGAGAGTACGCTCCTTTTCTATAGAGATAGAAAAACTAGGGTTTAGCCAACCACCCATCTTCTTGGATCTTTCTTCTTCCTTGGTGGATCACCTCTAGAGGCCAAACACTTGGGTGGCTAACGTTGATCAAAGGAAGGAACCAAACCCGGTGGATTCAAGTTGAACGCGAAAAGGATTGGAGGTGAACTTGTACCTGAGAAAGCTCGGATCTTCAAGGGTATGATTCTTGTTCTTTCTTTTTAGTTTAATTAATAATTATGCATAAAGGGTGATCCGGGTATATGGTTTGTAAATTTTTAAACTCTGATTTTCCACGTTTCCGCTTATTTTTGCAATTTGATTGCGTTCATGAATATTACAAACCTAACAACATGTCCAGGTGAGTTAGAATGGTAGAGACATTTATTGGTGGAATCATAACTTTTCATCTCGGGATTTACAAGAAGCAGCTACTCAGGAATCTTTCTTTTGCTTATCAGAAAGTGTAGCATCTCTTCATTTGATTTGTTCATAGGGGTGAATTTTTGGTCTCTTTTAGAGGTTGTTTGATCTTTCTTCTTTGTTAATTCGTATTCCCCCGAGCGATTTTTCCGCTGGCAAGATCTTCTAGTAATTTTATCATTCCATTTTTCCTGTCCTTTCAGCCTGCTTTGATCTTCTTCAGTCAGCTGGATTACTTTGGAGGGAGATAGGCTTACATTCTGGCTAACCTCTTTTTTCTTTTGGCTTTCTGATAATTGAGTGAAAAGTTGCCTTGTAACCTGATGTTGATGCACTATCAAACTAGCCAACAGAGTTACTTGATGCTGGATCGTCTCTAATTTTTGACTTACTATCATATAGTTCTCCGAATTTTCCCACTCTAGGACATTTGTTCTGCTCCTTTGAGGGAACTCCTCCATCCTACGTATGTACTTATGATTTGGATGCATCTCAGCACTCCCTGGCCCGATCATGTTCACTCCTTCCGTATCATACTATAACGGAAGGTTGGTGTTGACATTTTGTTGGTCAGGTCGTTGGACCATAATATTGCCACTTTCAATCAGATTTTGGATTTTATGCTTTAAGGACCAACAATCTTCTGTATCGTGTCCCGAAGACCCTAAATAGTAAGCACATCTCTGGCTTGGATCATATCTTTTACTTTTTGGATCAAGAAGTGGAGCCAATTTAGTAATTTTCCTCTGATTGATTAATAACTCCAATATGTTTTCAAGGGAATCGCCCAGTAGAGTGAAAACTCGATTTTCTGTTCTTTCAAATTTTCTCTTTATGTCTTGGCTTTGGTTGAATGCAACATGTTGTTGAAATGGCATATTGCCTTGCTTCTTCCAAATGGGGGACTATAGGTTGGTCTCCTAGCTTGCATTACACTAGTTAGAGAAGATGTCCACAATATCACTAGAGGCTCATTTAGTAAATCGAACGGAACAAATTTTATTGTGGTGTAGTGTAGTAGTATATATTGATATTTATAGTTATACAAGTCAAAATATTAGTTTAACAAGATTTTCTCACACTGGTCATATGAGAGAATTGATATTTTTATAAGCATATTTGATATTTTTACATATGTTTTTGACTTGTCGTTGTAGTTAGATTGTAAAATATGTATGTTTTAGTGATATTGGTATAAACCTACATCCCACATAGGAGAGAAATAAAACTTCTCAACTTTATATAATGGGACTCCTTACTAACAGTAAGAGACAAAAGGAGAAGTATGAAATAAAATTAAGCGAAACACACTCGCGTGTGCGACATGGCACCGTTCGAGTTGCACTTAGCCATGTGCTAGATCGGATGACCAAGATTAAGTTTTTATTGTATCTGATCAAGTGAGATACACCATATTATTATCGTTCATGATAGTTATTTTATTATTCCAATACCCATATTCTGGGAATAACTGTTTTTTTAAAATTTATAAATAGAGAGTTCTGGCTGAAAAATTATTCATTCATTTTTTCTCCAATTTTCTGTTTTCCAAATTAATAAGTCTCACAGTATTTTCTAAATAAAAATCTTCATTTTTGCTATCTGCAGATTTTGGTGGCTTTGCTGTATCTTGTAAGTGAATTGCTTGTAATTCGGTAGCAAACTCAAATCGAGCGGGGGCAATTATCACTTTAAAGATGGTTTTTACACGCCTCAAAAACCAAATCATTTTTCATTTTACATACTATCGTTCTAACACTTTTGGCCGATTGATAAAATGATAAAATATTTTTGAATTTAAAATAATTTATTATCATTGTGTTTACTCATCAAACAAATTCACCTTTATTTGGGGAGTTGATATTTTCACTGTAAAAGTCTCATTTTCAGCTTAAATGATACAACACACAGTTGTATCCTGTGTTTCAAAATTGTACATTGCACTTGAAACGATACATTTTGTTGGAAATATATAAGAGGGGATGTTAGTTTTTATACTTGTAATTTTAATGATGATAATATGCTATAGATTATAAGTTATTAAATGGGCTGAATTGATTTTATAATGGTTTATTAAAAATAATATATAGGAAGTATGTTTATACATGTTTGTTATTTATGGATTGAATGGATTATATTTTTGGTTGTCTTTTAATAAAAGATATGGCAGACATAATTTATGCTGAAAATCTTTTTGAATAACAAACTTTGTCAATTGAAGCATAATATACTTAGAAGTTTGTTTGTATTTTAAATTGTCATCCTTTAAGAAAACTGATATAGCTAGAAAGTGTCTTGTTTAGTATCTAAAACAGATGAAATTTCAGGAGCAGAATCTGACATACCAGAACATGAACTAGAAGAGCAAATGACCAATGACAGTCTTCCAAGAACAACAAGAACATTGAAAAATCATCCTCCTAACCTGAGCTTTATAGACCTCAACATTATAATAAACACAAGAAGTGTGACACCCCCCAAATTCAGATACATCTATCTCGAATCTAGTGCTTCACGTTCTTATATACTAATAACTTGAACAACAGAATAATAGAATAATTTACATTGATTTAATATAAATATTCTCATCCCAAGGCTCGTAACCATTACTAACATATTACACAACTTAATCCAATTATAACTTATTACATAATACTAATTAAGTCTTAATACAACATAATAATTAAAGTTCTAATATAAAAGAACAAGCTACTCCTTAGCCTTGCCCTTTCCTTTATCCTTGCCTGATGTTTCACCACACTCTGCCTTAACTGAAAAGTTTAAGGAAGCAAGAATGAGCAAACAAATTTCCCAGCAAGTAATATAACAATAATGGTGAATAGACATAAATATCAAGATAATAATCTCAAAGGTATTATGATAAAAGATAGCTCGAGGGTTTAATGAATAATGTTGTAAACAAAGAAATTTCAATAGTTCAAAATATGTCCTATGAATTGTAAACAGAAAGTCATTATAGACCGAAGTATTATCAAAAGAATTCAAAGGTTTCATCATTTTCCAATAGATAAGATTTTAATACTGTGCAGTCACTATGAACCAATAACTCCTGCTAAAATTAACAGTATTTTACTGATAATCCAATAAACAAGTAGAACATGTGATCAGCCTAAAGTACCCTACGTTATGCATAACATTTAAACATGTTGTTCACGCGTGTGTTAGTTTCCCAACATAATATATATCCCCTTTTATGAGGGTTGTTCATCTTAGTAGATTATAAGACTTCTGCACCAAAGCAATTGGTTTGGATCGCTTTCTAACACATGATATTGGTCTAGCCGAATCAAATGACATAGACACCTTTTTCAATGCATTTAGGAATAATTTATAAGTTCAATATTTTCAACATAATTCTAAGAATATAATTGTGATTTAAATCAAGCTTCAGAATATGAATGATAATTTATATAGCACAAGAATCATTCTAGCAATTATTTACTCGTATGATTGTACAAGTTTAGGTACTTGCCTTTCGCGTTGATTACCAACTTATAGCTTTAATGCCACTCCAATATCCTATTATCATAATTATGTATATATACACGATCATTAGTTATACAAGCTCGATACTTAAACCAATAATCCTACACAGTTATATACATATAATCAATCACGCATATCATATACACACATTCATTCATATATTTGATATACCATCACACCACATAATTGCATTTTTACTCTTGCTTTTGTCTTTAAAAGTTTTACCTAGAAACTTTATAGAAACATGTTCAATTTTAATTCCGTATTAACATCACATGTTGACTACTTAAAAACACAACTTTAATTACGTGTTATAGCTTAGGACATAAATGTATACATGCTACAAGGTTCAGACTAAAGTTTTAAAAATCAGACTGCACTGGCATGTAGCGCAGCCGCACTGCTCCCTGATCAGAGCAGAATTGAGCTTTTCATTCGACAGATTAATCTTAGAATACCATGACACTGATACATATCATATACGCATGTTAAGAGGTCTTGGACTAGGTTTGATGTTTCTTGTGTTCATTTTAAGTTTATTTTCCCACGTTATGGTTTTCACTTTAAAATTTTTATCTAACAAAGCTAATTAGTTTCATGTAACAAAGAACTATCTAGATAACTATTAAATCACATAACGAGGCTAATAAATCTTTAACAGACATGCTCAAGACATTCACCTCATGTACTCAAAGTTAACATAGCTTTATTCTTGAAATTTATTGTAAATCGTGCTTGAGTAATTCATTTCGTGCCTAACTAGATGAGTGCACATATTACTCGTGTTCAGAGGTATAAAGAGTGCTAGCATGTTATCTCATAAGGTCAGAATGCAACCCACTTAGTGCTTATCAATATTTGTTTTCAAAACTTAAGTTTTATTTCAAAACATATACTAAACCAAGCCAAGCAACCTATTATATAAAAAGCAAATTGAAACCAAATTTCATACCCATTTGTACACATAACTAAACCATTTACACATACTGAAAAAATGGTCAGAACTCAAAGGATACAAGGCTCATTAATGTTTGTTTTTAAAGCTCCTATGTTTTCTTGAAAAATCGATACTAAACCATGCTAAAGTAATATTGCATGCACTAAAACTTGAATCATCATATCATACCTATTTATGCACCTAACTAAGTTATACTCATATGATCAGAACATCAAAAACAATAAAAAATCATTTTCAAGGACTGACAGCTGGCGCGACCGCACTGCTTTATACTTTAGAAGTGGCACGGCCGCGCCAATTTAGGACAGGTCCAGACCAGACTCCGTTTCTGCAAAATCTAGACATCACCACATATATACTTTCAATACAGCATGCTCAGACCAACCACCTTGACTCCATAACATACATATATCTCAGACAACATAATGACATCAGTTCACAAATCAATTAATAATTAATTCATGAAATCTCTAAGAATTAATCAAACTCACAAAATTATACATTCCTACATTATAATCACATAATTGATAAGTCAGTTTTATACGTATTTATCTGGTATCACTTACTTGAATTTGTTGTTTAAACTTATGTGTTATAGTTACTTTTCATGCATATTACTTCTATCTATTTTGTAGGTTTCATACTTGGGAACTGGCTTGGTAGCATTTGAGGACAAACTGGATGTATTGAGAGCTTAATGAGATCAAGTATTGAGGAGATGGCAAGTGAAGTGAAGTAATAGTAGCAGAAGCAGGAAACCAAAACTAAAAGTGATGTGATCACATTTAAATGGCCTATATGGTGTAAGTGCCGCCACGCTAGTCCCTAGTCTCGAAACTTCTGGTATGGTTGCCTAATTTGACCTTGTGAGCTACACGGTCGCTCCGGTCCTTGTCTACTAGAAAGTTTGACTTCTTATTTAATCTGACCAATTGGACTAAAACTTGGGCAAGGGGCCAGACGAACTTTAGCCAATATTTAAGCATATTTAAGATTATGTAAGATATCTAAAACTTAGTAAATCCCTTTGGGGATAAATCCATCTTGTATATTCCTTCTTTCTTAGATTAGATTAGATTAGATTACAAAACCCTAGATTATATTAGATCTGAAGATTGAAGCTCTTGAAAATCATTGGAGATTCACATTAGAAGCAAGGGAATTCAGATTTGCTTACCTCAAACCCTAAATTCTCTTCTTATCTCTTTGTATCTTTCAATGTTTATGCTATTGTGGATCATGGATTCTAGCTCAATAATGAGCTAAGCTCTATTTTGGGATTACAATGAATCTTATTGACTAGTTTATTTTGATATTCTTCCTTGTTAGTTTTATTTATTTTTATTTGATTTTCTATTATGATTTGTGATTAATTTTTTAATTGATTGGCCATATATCCATTACCGTGATAATCCATAGGAAATTGAAAAATGAATTATGGGTTTAGATCTGGTCATAATAGCATGTGTGACGCCCCCAAAATAGGTCCAATCCATCCAACCTATTCTGAGTCACCAAATACATGGTACAGAAAACAACTACAACTCTATTATTACAATTGTCGTGCAAAATACGACATCACATATACTGTGTAATGACCCGAAAATTCGGATTTTCTAGAAATTAAGTTTAAAGAATTAGTTATTAATAAAATGAATTTTTATTAATAATATTATGTGCTATGTGTTTATTAATCGTTCTAGAACCTAGGATGATTATAAGTCGGGAGAATTCTGGCTATGAGCTAGATTGAACCAGTAAGAATTTTTAAAACAAAAATCTGGGAAAAAAATATTTCTGGGGAAAATGACAAAATAGGCACTATTCACTCGATGAAACCTAAGGGTTAGGGTTTAAATTACCTAAGCCTTTCTGTGAGTTCGGTATGTCGAAATGACATTCCGTCGAAAGATTTGACGATAAAATATCGCAAAAATTTAAATAAGTAGATAAAGTTTTTCGAAAAAAAAGTGAAATCAACGAAATAAAAGCAGCACGAAAAAAATTGTTATGTACTTTTCATTCGTTTAGCTACGTTAGGGGAAAACGTGAAGGAAAACGCTTAACACCAAAAAGTATTTTTTAATTTTTCAGAAATCCAAAGAATACGTAAAAGTTAATCGGTAAAGGAAAGGCAAAAATCCAAAAATATTTGAATTCCGAGAATCACAGTTTTTAAAATTGTCGGACGAAAACCCGAAAGACAGAACCACGAAACTTAAAGGCTAAGTAGACTTAAGGGCTAAGTTAACTTAACACTTAAGTCATGAATAGTAAGGAGGTGTGAATAGTAAGGAGGTTGAGGGGCGAAATGACTAAAATACCCCTAGCCTTGGTTTTCTATAAATAGGAAGCTTATTTCATTTATTTGGAATTTTGAAAATTGTTCAAAATTTGAGAGAGAGATATTTCGGATGAGGGAGAAGAGGAAAAGGAGGAGGAAAAGTTGCTCGTGAGCAAACTTTGTCCGACGGAAAGAGATCAAAGGAGAAAGGTAATTCGAAACCTAGTCTCTTAGAAATTTTCTTTAGTTTCTATGTTTAAAAACATAGATTAATGAGAATAAGGAGTAAATGATATTAAGAATGATTTTATTTGGTTGAAATCATAAGAAAAGAAGAAATAAGAAATTAGAAGTTTAGTTTGTAAATTTCTTAAAGAAGTGTTCAATTCGTAATGAATTAGAACGATCCAAGTGGATTATATAAATGAGTAGATGAAATAAGTAAGGAATTATGTTCTATAACATCAAATTCCAATAAAAAGTGAAATTGTAATCCAAAATATCGATTAAAATGAAGAACAAACGAAGAAAACGAAGAACACGCGAAGAACACGAAGAACGTTGTTGATGGACAAATTTAAAACCATCTTAGGATAATGGTTGTTGATGGACAAGTTTAAAACCATCGCGTAAAAGTTAGATGCATATTGCTTGGTTAGGAACGGTAGAAACGTTCGTGAAGAACGAATTAAAACTGAGCTATAACAAAGTTATGGCAAAAATTTCGTAAAAGATAAACGAGAATTAGAAAGTTAGTAAATGAACCCGAACATGTAGGGTTTCATAAGAATGTAAGAGAACATAGAAAACATGAGTCGTAGACTCAAGAATGAATGAATCCCGAGTTCGGGTGACCGAATTACGGACGAATGAACAAAGAGCGTTAAAAACGTAAAATGAACAAAGGGTGAAGAGTAAGCCAATCAAATGGCACATTAACGGATTCAGAACGAAGATCTATCTGAGGGGTATTGAAGTACGTAAGATAAGGAAGAGAATGGCTTTGGAATGACCTCGTTCCGAGTTATAACGAAGGAGTTATGAGATCGGGAAGTAGCGCCTCAAAATGAAGTTAACACTTAGAAGAAATTTTCAAGAATTAGTGCTTGGCTGGCGTGGCTTCAACCAACCATGCCTTGTAAGGTGGGCGCCACAAAGCACCAGAACAAGGAATAAAGATCTGCAAACTCACGCCATGGCAAGAGAGAGAGAAGGGAGAGTGGCAGTAGTAGTGCGGTGTGGGAAAAATGCAGAGAGAAGAGCTTTTAAGCGCTTTCGACTCTTGGGGAAATGTAAGGAAAGATAAAGAACATAATGTTCAACTAATTTAACACTTAATCAAGTGATTTAAACATTTAATGAAGGTTTAACAGAAAGATTAAACAAGATTAAAAGATAAAGAATGTAGACGCGGGTTACGGAACCGATATCCAGGGACCGTAGTCGCGATAAACAAACGTGGGGATTCTTATGATTGTGATTCCCTAGGCGTTTGGGAGCGAGGGTAATGAATAACAATTCGATGTTATGACATGATAGTGAGAGATAAGTGTAAAGCTTATATAGATTATGCAATGCAAACGTAATTTATTGCGATAAATGATCGGTCGTAGCTTACAACGAATAGTATGGCTTCGACATTAAGAAAGAATAATGAACATGGGGTTCATGGGATCGATAATGATTGAAAGAGATTAAAACCTTGAGTAAAGGTTGAATGAGAGGTTAAGAGACGAGCAATGTGAACGTTGAATACGTAAACGATCCTCGTGAATCGTATTCGCGTCGGACGAACATTCTAAGTATACCTTGGTTATATGACCTAGACGTTGACAAAGGTAGTAAGTAAGATATGAATTATCGAGAAAGCCGTAATGAACGGTAATAAGATTAATAAAAGCCGAAGGTGAGTCGTATAAGAATGAATCCTGTGGTATGACATTTAGTTGCCAAAAAGCCGTAAGGAATAAGAAATTGATTTAACGAACATTAAGTTAATGGTTAAGATAAGTTACGATAAGTTTAGGTTGTGGTACAATCGTAACCTTTGATGGTTGACATATGGGAGCTGGGCTAAACAATTCCTTCAGAGAGCGAAGGTATATAAAAGCGGCAACCGATCTAACTTCTTTGTGATGGCGGTGTAGATGAGATGGGAACTTGTTTGTTGGTTGTTTGTGGGAAACCACTCGAGTGGTACCATATGGACTACTAGCAGAGAGAGAAGCGATGTGTCTTTGAGTCTAGAGAAGTTATAAGAAGAAGATAAGAATGTAAAACATCAAAGATGATGAATGTATAAGTAAGACATCTCTGTATGTCATGAAGCCGTAGAACGGTAATGAAAGTGGTTGCGTAAACTTAGGTTGCAAGAACGCGAACTCTAAGAAGTAAAATTAAGCAAACTAATGCATAAGTCAAATATACATGACTAATTAGTGTATGGTTGTTTTTCTTATGTGGTACATAGGAACTGGAATGAGTAGTTCAGCGTAAGCTGTAGCTGTGCGTAAGGCAAGTTTTCTAACTTCATTCATATTCTAAATGAATGCTAGTTTCTTAAGCTTCTCAGATGTTGAACTTGAGAAGTTCTGTCTATGTGCGAATGTGTGATATTTGTACAAGGTGGTAAAACATATGAGGCCTTGAGCCACAATGTTAACACTTCGGTGTTTCTATGATATGAACTGTTCTATGATTGAGCTGTTCAATAAGAGAATGCTCTATTCATACATGATCCGTTATTGTTAAGTCTGTGCTAATGATTCTAGCCAGGCAGAATGTGTATGAAAAAGGTAGAAGAATGAAAGTATTTTAAAATGAAAGTGAATATTGTTTTAAAATGATAGGAATCGAGATTATTCCTATTATTCAAGCTGCTTCATAACCTTTGTTCGGTTATTGAAGTCTTAAAAGATTGTTTGAATTCTTGAAGATGTTTGTTCAACTGTGATAACTTGCTGGGCAATTGAATGCTCACACTTACTTTAAATGAAAAACATTTTTAGCGAACGATGTTAGGAGATCTTAAGGATCTCATAAAGATCAAACCGACGGTATCCAGATGAAGTGCCATTCAGAATGAGAATGAGCGAAAAGATCAAGTGAAGACTTGTAATATAGAAAGATGAAATTGAACTATATACTTGTTTAAGAAACTGTTATGTATCCTTAGTGGAGGATAAAAATCGCTCTTGTAAGATGAAATGAATAATGTATTTAACATTATTTGTAATAAAAAAGGTTATAAGGTTTTTAGAACCTGGTATTTGAGAGTGTATGTTGTTATATCTCAGTATATAATGATGTATGTTTGGAAGAAGATGGGATCGTGACGTACGGAATTCGGATGTGAAAATAGACCCAATTTTGGGGCGTTACAGATTGGTATCAGAGCTGATGGGTTATAAATCTTAGGTAAGAGTATCTAAGACTATAATCGTAGAGAGAAGGATAAGAAGATCAACACGTGATCATAGTAAATCGTAGTAACAGATGAGCTGTTAAACGATGAATGATTTATAGTACTACGAAGTAGTACGGGAAGAAGACTCAGATTAAGTTGTGAAGTATAGTATATAAATTAAAGAAAATTCGTATTTGGTAAAGAAAAAATTTAGAAGTTATAAAATTTCAATTGAGGACTCATGTGATAACTGAGTTGTGTGAACCTTTGTTATGGGTAGAGGTTTGTGCTTGGTGTAACAAATGCTTAGCTTATTACAGTGATAATCATTGGAATTGGTCGCGCTGTCAAGATGTATATGATGAGAAGGTGAATCTTTTCTCATGTATATACTTGGTAGGTAGAGAACGATAAGGTATGTGCGAGTTCTTGAAACTCATACTTATATAATGCGTTCGTGACTCATAATGATATGGTAGGTTTTGAACTTCTCGGTGAATGGACACTTATAGTGCATGCGAGATAGTTCTTAAGCTCATATTATTGTGGAAAGTTCTGAACTCATAATGTGTGGTAAGTTGATGGACTGTACTAAGGTATTAGGATGTTTAGACTGAAAACAAGTTGTTTTCAGTAGGCTTAGTATTGAAGGTACTAGAGAAGATTAAGCATTGTTGTAGTAAGACAATGAAGAAAGATGGAGAATAGGATATTCTAAGTCATCTAGCTATGCTAGATTTCAAAGTTTCTTGAAATCGTGCTTATGTGAGCGCATTTTTTTTAAAAGGAAAGAATTGGTTCAACTTTTGGAACCAATAGATTTTAAAAGAACTATTCTTGTTATGTCTATGCTAATTGTTTCGGCTAGACATAAGTTGATTTGAAATATCAAAATGAATTTTATATCATCAATGCATTTGATGCAAGGATGGTAAACGGATGGAGTTATTAATACAATTAAACCTAGTGTTGGATTTGATCTTGTGACCAACTACCTGCTATGGTATGATGTATAATGATGAAGTTAAAAACTGACGAAGTTCTCAACGTACTGTGAAAAGTGCGGTATCATGACATCATAAAACGTTTTGATGTGTTGTAAAAGAATTTAAAGAAGTAGTCGATGTCAATTGAGTTGACTAGATGAATGTTTCAAGTTGATATCCAATTTATTGGTATGGTCTAAGCTATTTGATTCGGCTAGACAAATTGTATGTCATGTTATAAGAAAATCGAGCTTTCTTTGAGAACTTGTGCCAAACCAAATTATTTTGGTGCGGAATCTGATGAATAAGTCTGAGGTGAACATACCCCAAAATGGAGTTATACGATGGGTTGATCACCTACGTATGGAAGAGGTAGTTTACCTTCTTAGTGATTGTAAACTGACCATGAAAGAAGGGTTTACGGTGAAATGCTGTTAAACCTAGTAAGAGTTCATGGTCAATTTGACTCCTCAACAAAAGTATGAAATGTTTTAAAGGAAATTTTATATTTCTCGTTGTTCATTCTACTTCATAATTCTTGATAAGTTGTGAAGGTGGGAGAATGTTTGAAAGATAGGAACTTCTTTGAAGAAAAGTTGAGAAGATGTGTAGGCTAAAATTTTGAGGACAAAATTCTGTGAAGAACAATGTGATGACCCGGGTAAGGGTGTGGTTTAAAGAAATTCTGAGGACGGAATTTTTATAAGAGGGGAAGAGTGTAACGACCCAAAAATTCGGATTTTCTAGAAATTAAGTTTAAAGAATTAGTTATTAATAAAATGAATTTTTATTAATAATATTATGTGCTATGTGTTTATTAATCGTTCTAGAACCTAGGATGATTATAAGTCGAGAGGATTCTGGATACGAGCTAGATTGAGCGAGTAAGAATTTTCAAGGCGAAAATGAAAATTTTAGGGAAAAAATATTTCGGGGAAAAAGACAAAATAGGCACTTTATTCACTTCGAAATGAAACCTAAGGGTTGGGGTTTGAATAACCTAAGCCTTTTCAGAGAGTTCGGTATGTCGAAATGACATTCAAATCGAAAAGATTTTGACGATAAAATATCGTGAAAAGTTAAATAAGCTAGATAAAAGTTTTTCTCAAAAAGCGATGCGAGATATCGAGATGAAATAAAAGCAACGAAAAAACTTGTTATGTACTTTTCATTCGTTTAGCTACGTTAGGGGAAAGCGTGAAGGAAAGCGCTTAACACCAAAAAAGTGTTTTTAGTTTTAGGAAATCAGAAGAATACGTAAAAGTTAATTGGTAAAGGAAAAGGCAAAATATCAAAAATATTTGGATCCGAGAATCATGATTTTTAAAATTGTCGAACAAAAAAAAAAAAAGATGGAACCACGAAACTTAAAGGCTAAGTAGACTTAAGGGCTAAGTTAACTTAACACTTAAGTCATAAATAGTAAGGAGGTGTGAATAGTAAGGAGGATGAGGGGGGAAATGACTAAAATACCCCTAGCCTTGATTTTCTATAAATAGGATGCTTATTTCATTTATTTGGAATTTTGAAAATTGTTCAACATTAAGAGAGAGAGAGAGAGAAGAGAGGATGAGGAGAGAGAAAAGGAAAAGGAGGAAAAGTTGCTCGTGAGCAAACTTTGTCCAACGGAAAGAGAATAAATGGAGAAAGGTAATCAAAACCTAGTCTCTTAGAAATTTTCTTTAAGTTTCTATGTTTAAAAACATAGATTAATGAGAATAAAGAGTACAAGATATTAAGAATGATTTTATTTGGTTGAAATCATAAGAAAAAGAAGAAATAAGAAATTAGAAGTTTAGTTTGTAAATTTCTTAAGGAAGTATAAGATTAAGTAATGAATTAGAACGATCCTAGTGGATTATATAGATGAGTAGATGAAATAAGTAAGGAATGATGTTCTATAACATCAAATTCCAAAAAAAAGTGAAATCATAATCCAAAATATCGATTAAAATGAAGAACGAACGAAGAACACAAAGAACACGAAGAACGTTGTTGATAGACAAATTTAAAACTATCTTAGGATAATTTTTGTTGATGGACATGTTTAAAACTATTGCGTATAAGTTAGATGCATATTGCTTGGTTAGGAACGGTAGAAACGTTCATAAAGAATGGATTAAAACTGAGCTATAACGAAGTTATGGCAAAAATTTCGTAAAAGACAAACGAGAATTAAAAAGTTAGTAAATGAACCCGAACATATAGGGTTTCATAAGAATGTAAGAGAACATAGAAAACGTGAGTCGTGGACTCAATAATGGATGAATTTCGAGTTCGGATGACCGAATTACGGACGAACGAACAAAGAGCGTTAAAAACGTAAAACGAACAAAGGGTGAAGATTAAGCCAATCGAATGGCACATTAACGGATTCAGAACGAAGCTCTATCTGAGGGGTAATGAAGTACATAAGATAAGGAATAGAATGGCTTTGGAATGACCTCGTTCCGAGTTATAACGAAGGAGTTATGAGATCGAGAAGTAGCGTCTCAAAATGAAGTTAACACATAGAAATTTTTTCAAAATTAGGGCTTGGTGTGCGGCACCAACCATGCCTTATAAGGTGGCGTTGCAGTTGCTTGAACAAGGAGCCGGTTACTTCAAACTCGCGCATGGCCATGAGAGATAGAAGGAGAGTGGCGCCAAATGCGCTGATGGTGTAGGAAAAAGCCAGAGAAGAGGTTTTAACCGCTCGGCTCTTGGGGAAATGTAAGGAAAGATAAAGAACATAATGTTCAACTAATGTAACACTTAATCAAGTGTTTTAAACCTTTAATGAAGGTTGAGCGAAAAGATTAAGCGAGATTAAAGACAAAAAGAATGTAAGCGTGGGTTATGGAAGCCGATATCCAGGGACCGTAGTCGCGATAAATAAATGTGGGGGATTGCTATGATTGTGATTCCCTTGACGTTGGGGAACAAGGGTAATGAATAACATTTCGATGTTATGACATGATAGTGAGAGATAAGTGTAAAGCGTATAGACACTTCAAACGCAACGCTATTGCGATAAATGATCGATCGTAGCATACAACGAATAGTATGGCTTCGACATTAAGAAAGAATAATGAACATGGGGTTCATGGGATGGATAATAATCGAAAGAGATTAAAACCTTGAGTAAAGGTTGAATGAGAGGTTAAGAGACGAGCAACGTGAACGTTGAATACGTAAATGATCCTCGTGAATCGTATTCGCGTCGGACGAACATTCTAAGTATACCTTGGTTATATGACCTAGACGTTGACAAAGGTAGTAAGTAACATATGAATTATCAAGAAAACTATAATGAACTGTAATAAGAGTAATAAAAGTTGAAGGTGAGTCGTATAAGAATGAATCCTGAGGTATGACATTTAGTTGCTAAAAAGCTGTAAGGAATAATAAATTGATTTAACGAACATTAAGTTAATGGTTAAGATAAGTTACGATAAGTTTAGGTTGTGGTACAATCGTAACCTTTGATGGTTGACATATGGGAGCTGGGCTAAACAATTCCTTCAAAGAGCGAAGGTATTTACAAAACTGGCAACCGATCTAACTCCTTTGTGATGATGGCGGTGTAGATGAGATGGAAACTTGTTTGTTGGTTGTTTGTGGGAAACCACTCAGGGTACCATATGGACTACTAGCAGAGAAGCGATGTGTGCTGAGTCCTAGAGAAGTTATAAAAAGAAGATAAGAATGTAAAACATCAAAGATGATGAATGTGTAAGTAAGACATCTCTGTATGTTATGAAGCCGTAGAACGGTAATGAAAGTGGTCGCATAAACTTAGGTTGCAAGAATGCGAACCCTAAGAAGTAATGTTAAGCAAACTAATGCATAAGTCAAATATACATGACTAATTAGTATATGTGTTGTTTTTCTTATGTGCTACATAGGAACTGGAATGAGTAGTTCAACATAAGCTGTAGCTGTGCGTAAGGCAAGTTTCCTAACTTCATTCATATTCTAAATGAATGCTAGTTTCTTAAGCTTCTCAGATATTGAACTTGAGAAGTTACATACATATCTTGAATGTGTGATATTTGTGCAAGGTGGTAGAACATATGAGGCCTTGAGCCACAATGTGAACGCCGGTGTTTCTATGATATGAACTATTTTATGATTTAAGTACATTAAATAAGAGAATGCTCTGTTCATACATGATCTGTTATTGTTAAGTCTGTGCTAATGATTCTAGCCAGACAGAATGTGTATGAAAAAGGTAGAAGAATGAAAGTATTTTAAAATGAAAGTGAATATTGTTTTAAAATGATAGGAATCAAGATTATTCCTATTATTCAAGCTGCTTCATAACCCTTGTTCAGTTATTGAAGTCTTAAAATAATGTTTGAATTCTTGAAGATGTTTGTTCAACTGTGATGACTTGCTGGGAAATTGAATGCTCACATTTGCTTTAAATGAATAACATTTTCAGCGAACGATGTTAGAAGAACTTAAGGATCTCATAAAGATCAAACTGACGGTATCCAGATGAAGTGCCATTCAGAATGGGAATGAGCGAGAAGATCAAGTGAAGACTTGTAATATAGAAAGATGAAATTGAACTATATACTAGTTTAAGAAACTGTTATGTATCCTTAGTGGCGGATAAAAGTCGCTCTTGTAAGATGAAATGAATAATGTATTTAACATTATTTGTAATGAAAAAGGTTATAAGGTTTTTAGAACTTGGGATTTGAGAGTGTATGTTGTTATATCTCAGTATATAATGATGTATGTTTGGAAGAAGATGGGGGATCCGTGATGAAAATAGACCGATTTAAGGCGTTACATATCGTGAGTTTAAATACCAACTGTGACTCTGACACCAACTTATAGACCTCACCACGATACATTACATAAAGGCGTTACAATAACCTCGTCTTATGATAACATGAGGTTGTATGTCATTAGACATCTTATATGATAGTGGCAAAACACCCTTACAACGTTGCGTTCACCTCACCCTATTCGGTTCACCAAAATTAAATATCAAATGGCGTATACAATACGCACACTTATCTAAAGTTCTCAATAAAATTATTTTCATATTATTTAGGGAGAACCTCAATGACTATAGACCACCGTTCTATTCCCTGTTATCCCGCTTTCGACCCCGTTAAACACTCTTATTACACGAAAGAAATTGTGAAGCAAAAGGGTGAGCACAACTAGCTCAGTAAAGAATATAATGACTAAAGATAATTAAATTATCAATAGCTTTCATCAGTAATAAATCAGAGATTTAGAACATATGGTAGATGATAAAACTTTTCAACCATAGTTGCAGCGGAACGAGCAATCCATTAGAAGAGTCAAATAGACCATAAAGTCTATTATCTTCTCCATGTTAAAAGTCCACCAACAGTGTTTTATCCCTGTAACATCAATCAACAGTTCATGTCCACAATCATATGAATAACTCATAACCATAATTATGGTTATAAATTCCTCTTCTCATCCAGGATGAAGATAATTTACATCACCTGTCTTTACCTGAAACATCAAAGATCATGGTTATACCAAATCACAGTTCCTGTTCATAATCATACTAATAAGTTCATCTTTGCACTACGGGCCAAAGATATTCATTAATAGTTCATCTTTGCACTACATGCCAAAGATATTCAGCAACAGGTAATTTTTGCACTACAGGCCAAAGATATTCAATAACAGGTTATCTTTGTACTACGGGCCAAAGATATTCATCAACAATTCATCTTTGCACTACAGGCCAAAGATATTCAACAACATGTCATCTTTGCACTACGGGCCAAAGATATTAATATCTCAAAGAAATATATAATCATTTTAGAATTTATATAAACAATAATTATAACCATGTTGATCAATTCACCTTTGCACTTAAGCTAAAGATATTCAATTATAAATTCAATGGTTATAATCATACCAGTCAACAATTCATCTTTGCACTACTGGACAAAGAGAACCCATAGTCACGATCATACAAATAATCTACCCATATTTACACTCAGGTCAAAGAGAAATTTCTTCACCGGGATTATAAAAATGTTATATATGATAGTAAAAACAATATGATCAACAACTGCATTTAATTTAAATAGTAAGATTCATAAATCAATGATTTCATAACACCTTAATCCAAATATTATAAATCACTTAATAATCTTATAATCTAATATTATTAATATTACCACAATATTTTAATCATTTCTTAAACTTATAAATAATTTATTATAATTGTTTACACTTTACTAATTAATGCATTTAATCATCCTAAAATGCCAAACTCATAAAATTTCATCACCAATAACTAAAACCCTCATCAAAAATCTGCATATATCTTATATAGGATTCCCAAGCCATAAAATCCTATTTTCCAATTTTGTTACTTCACATAACATATTTAATTCATTTACTCATAACTAGTCAATTTTCATGAAAAATAACAAATCACTATAAACAATTTTTTTTTTTGGGATTTAGCAGAATATAGTCCCATATTGAACATATATTTTTCTCGGAATTTTTAAAATTCATTTACTATTTTTCATATGGCCAAAACTGCCGAATATTTAGACATTTATCATAAATTGTAGTTTTATCAAAAAATTCCGAAATTTACAGGGTATACTAATATTATATAGATGTACTCTCAATAAAAATTTTATCAATTTTGGAGTTAACCACAAGGAGTTATAAGGGTTTACTTTTAAAATATTCTTTTCTCATAAAATCCATAACTATTAATCTATACATCCAAAAATTGCCATTTTTGGACACAATTGAGAAAACTCATCAAATTATCATTTCAAATTTTTCCAGAATTTTTGAAGGTTAGAAAAATTACAAAACTGAAGAAACGTAATAACCCTTAAAATCCCTTACCTCAAAAGAGCAGTACTTCTGACTGGAATAGCGGATGTAAAGCCGAACGAAACTTGCACTGAATAGCAATTATCAAAGTATCTAAATACTCATAAAATACGCTCGATAATATAGAGAGAAGGAAAACTTGTTTCTGGTGTGATTTTCAATTCTAACCTAAGCACCTATTTATAGGAAAATGCTAGAAAGACAAAGGAGACTAAATTAATAAAATAATAATATTATTTATCTTTCTTCTACCCACCAACCAAGACCAGCCTCCATCCTTGAACCAAGAATTCTAGCACATGTTATCTACACCAACCAAAAAGTGGGGCCTGCCTTCTAGAAATCTCCACCAAAATCATTTATAAAAATAATTTCTGAATTAGTCACCTCTTAAAATTCATAATAAATCATACGTTAATTTTTAACGGTTCAAAATTTGTGGACATATACTCAACTTATATATGTATAACATATTCAAAAATCACAACGATCCAACGGCCGGATCAAAATTTATGACTCACGCAATACAGCTTAAGAACACAGATTTTTTGGACTATGAGTCCTTTGGACCAGTTTCCTCCAAACAGTCACCAAGAAATATCCACAAAGAATTTTTGAGTGATTCAAATTTCTACATTTAGCTTACTTCCAGGGCTTTCTTTTGATATATGGCTCATCTCCTAACTCATTACACACAAAGAGTTATAGATTTTACAAAATTAAGTAATAAACTAATTTTCTGAAAATTTCCAAATTTCGTTCTTCATATCGACAAAATACTAATAAAACACCTCAACATTAATTCCTTCATTTATAAAAATATAAAAATATATATTTCCTTATCATATAAATCCATAATTAATTATTCACAAATAATATTACAGAATCACAATTATGACAACTAGGCCGTTCCCAAGAAAGAGGGGGCTTTCCGATAAGAATTTCACCTTACTGGCGCACAATTAGGTGACCAAACCTCTCATTGACAGAACTTTCTAGACATTGCCAATAATGCTATCTAATAATATTATTCAAATAATATGAATTATTGATCTGATAATGGGAAATATCATGCAAATGATAATTATTGAAACAACAATAATATAAAATATCAACGCAGCAATTATTGAATCAATAAAATAAAATATTGAACAGTAATTACTGTAACAATTATTGAGTAGTTCTTTCTTACGTAAAAATCAATAATTCAAAAATACTATGCAATAACGTGTGCTACTGTGCAACCACGCCAGACATCGTATTTTAACCACTGTATTCTACGATTAGTGTTAATGTTTGACATTTACGCCATTATTTATAAAAACTCAAACTTGTCATTTTCTTCATCCGACATTTATTCTGTTATGGGGCCCACAAATGGCTGCGCCGTCGTACGAATATTCTCCGACAGCAAGAATATTCTACGACCAAGCGAATATTCCCCGACAACAACAAGTATTTTATTGCCACTTGCTTATTTTGAAAAAAAATTCATATATCACCCTTAACTTTACTCTTTATCAATTTAACCATTTACTGAATAATAATTATAAGAAAAATTGAATAATTTTATTTCATAAAATTCGGGATCTTACAGCATGTGTTTGTGACTTCGACATGGTAATGGAATTAATGATTCATGCCTAAGATGAAGATATACTTATGCACCGCATGTATTCCGATAAGAACTTGTGTTTATCACTTTTTAATTATAATTCACATAGAGATATAGTGGATTAGTTAATTAGGGTATTCTTCTTAATTCTATCATCTATGGATTTAAGCTGATATGGGTATGGTGCATCGAGAGATGTTCATATTTTACCTTGGTGTTCTTGATTAACAATCCGGTATAATTAATTAGGCTTAACGGGAAGTGTATTGATTTAATGAAACAATAGGTGAAATTGTAGTCTCAAGTTCTCATTATCTAGTTTCATTCTAGGTGTAGTTAGCATTAGTTAAAGTAATTATTTTAATTCATCTTATTAAATCAATTGTTTAAATAAGATTAAGTTGGTTACGGGTTAGTGCTTAGTAATTTTAATTAAATAATTCCTCGTGTGATCGATACTCTACTTTCATTATATTACTTGTTGACCGCATATACTTGCGTTCCGTGCTTAATTAGATTTATGACCAATAATAATCATCATGCTTTCACCATTCTATACTTGATTTATGCTTACAAAATTGTAGAGTAATTAGAATTTAAGTACCTTTGATGATCTCAAATTACTTCTTCTTCTCTTACTACTTATGGAAGTGCAAAAGTTCTCATATTACTTTTTTAACTCTCAACCTCACTGACTCTCTCAATTGAACTAATAGTCTCAGCAAAGAAAATCTTAGCAGCTTGATTAATGAAGGGAAGGATCCTATATATAGCCAAGCTATTATCCAACTACTGGGTTTTGCCCTATGAATTAAACAAATGGAAGAAGGAAGGAGATGAGGGTTAAAAAGGAGTTGGTGAAAAGTTTGCAACTACTCCCTCTCCACCATGCTCCCAGCCTTAATTCAAACCTCTGATATTATGTAATGTAGGAGTAGGACAATGGCCTATATGCGGCTAAGGTAAAAGAATGTGACTGAAATTTTAGGACAAGGGTTTTAATTACAATGCACTAGTAAATGAACGTCAGCATTTTTAATGTGAGTTCCCTTTTTTGGGCTTACAAGGTCTAATATTACTACCTAGGTTCACATTATTAGGCCATTGTTATTCTACAATTAGTTGGGCTATGACATAAATTAGTAGGATATTCACAACCCATTATTTTACATTAAACTTATTATTTCAATTACACCCCAATATCATAATGATAATTAATATCGAATATTTATTTTTTTAATAATTAACTTTCTTCCATAATTCTAAAATACACATTTAAGATTCACCATGAATCATTATGTCACACAAGGCTCCTTTATACAAGCTTAGTAAATTACATACTCAAGCTTTTGTTTACCATATAGTCTTACATAATAATTATTTATATTATAATATTATTCTTAATATCACATTTGATCTTTCATGTATGATGCAATTTTATTAAGTATCCATATGATCACACCACACATATAATTTACACATAACAAATAAATAATTAAAATAATAACAATTAGTCCATCACATTATTTAATCATCATTTCCTCATTAATTAAATTAATGAATTACTTGGTCCATTGTTATGTCACACTAGACATAGCATATAAGCTTAATTAAGCTTCATTATCATTTCCACCACATCTCTCGATTATCTCATACTTAATTCAATTTAATTTAATTATCACATTTCATGCCACAAATTATATATGTATTCAAATTAAATATTCAAACATGTTTATTTTCAATATTAATATTATTTATAAAATTCATGGGTATTACAAAAAGAGCTTTTGAAGAGAATTTTTATTATGAAAATACAAAATCCAAAGCTACACTAAAGAGCATATCTATCAATCTTACTATTGGTAACAACAATGTTGATATATAGGTAATAAATCAAAGGTATGATCATCTTGTTTATTTGCTATATGTGATTTTCTTATAAGCTTGCTCTAGTGTTATTCTTTATCCCTACGCTTATTTCTTCTAATATTGACTAGGGGGGTGAGATATATAAATTCAACTAAATTGATATGAATTATTTTTTTTGATGACAAAAGGGAAGAAATATTTGGTATTCTTGGTATTTTTGATGGTATTCAGATACCATATTGTGTTGGAATATGCAAATGATGGCTATGAGATTTGATTGCTAATGAGATTTGATTAATTGTTTGGATTTGAATGTTATGATATATGTTGGTTATGTTGGTTATAATATGTTTGGATATCATATTTATATGCATAAATTAAGGGGGAACATGTAGATTACAAAGTTTAATATATTGTCACCATCAAAAAGGGAAAAATGTTAGTTTTTGTACTTTGTAATTTTAATGATGATAATATGCTAGATATTATAAGTTATTAAATGGGCTGAATTGATTTTGTAATGGTTTGTTGAAAATAATATATACTAAATATGTTTATACATGTTGGTTATTTTATGGATTGAATGAATTATATTTTGGGCTATTTTAGTATAAAAGATATGGCATGCATAATTTATGCTGAAAATCTTTTTGACTAACAGACTTTGTCAATTGGATCATATTAAGGAAGTTACCTATACTTAGAAGTATGATTGTATTTTAAATTGCCATCCTTCAAGAAAACTAATATAGCTGGAAAGTATCTTGTTTAATAAATGCTGAATTGGTATTTTTAATATAAAAAAAATTCTATGAAATCAATTCCAATTCGAATTGGAGTTTTTTAAGGAGTTGGTTTAGCTAAGAAACTATTTTGATTTGATATTGTAGTCTTTTAAGGAAACATACTATTATAGTTATGTGGTCTTTTTATCTTATTTTTAATATCCTTTTGGCTCCTTTAAATTAGCATCTCTTATAATTATATCTTTAATATGCTTATTTAGAAAGATATTATAGATGTTAGCTATAACATTGTTGATATTATTATTCTTCGTTAAGCCATTCTTGCTAACACTTTGAACTAGCTAGTTGATATATATATATATATATATATATATATATATATATATATATATATATATATATATATATCATGCTCATGCAGCTATTGAAGAAGGTGTTGGATATTTTCATTATCTAAAAGTATATAATAAATATATTATATGTTATCCATGTAATCAATAATTAATATTGGTTCAGTTTGATAAGAGAGAGGAGTTGATATTAAGGACTTGAGTTCAAGTCATGGTAACAACATTCAGGTTACAAATCCACCCAAAATACTAACCGAAAATTATTCAATCCTTTCCATATTCTTAAGAAAAATTATTATTCTATATATTTTTCTTGTTATAATTTTCTTCTTTCATTTATAGTTTAGCACTAGATTTGTTCCTACATAAGAAATTCTAGTACATAATAAAATCTGGGCCTGTCTTATCTTGGGAGACTAATTCGCAGTAACCCTATATATGTAGTAAAAGTAAGGGGCGAATATAGTCTTAAGGAAAGAGTGGTCAACCATTCGATTCAAGCAGGAATATTGTTATTCTATATCTTACTACAAATTAAAATTTTCAACAATCTTAAGATTATATTACCATGGAGTACAACAATTCAAAAAATAGCTTGAATCAAATTAACAAACTCGAGAAGTTTGATGGATTATTCTTCAGACATTGGAAAAGCAAAATTTATTTTTGCTTAACGACATTAAAAATCTCTCATGTGCTAAATGAGGAGAAAATTGAAGAAAAAGAAAATGAGACACCGGCAAAAATGAAGAATCAAATAAAATGGGAACAAGATGACATTATGTGTAAATGGTACATTTCAAATGCACTATCCAATTCGTTGTACGATGTGTATGTAGCCAAATTCATGGAACAAACAACAAGGGAATTATGGGAGGATCTCGACAACAAATACAAAATTGAGGACGCCAAAAATAAAAAATTTCTAGTAAGTTCATTATTTGTTATCAAATGATAGATAACAAATCTGTTATGTTGCAAGTACATGAACTTCAAATTATTATGAATCAAATTGTGTCGGAAGGCCATAGCCATGATGAAGGGTTTCAAGTATCGACAATCATTTCAAAGTTACCATCTTCATGGAAAGATTGTTGAAAGGAATTTAAACAAAAGAAAGATGTAATCAAGAACTTATTAAATTTCTCCAAGTTGAAGAAAATTCTCGAAATTTGGATAAATTGGAAATAGAAAATAAAAGTGCTAAAGTTGTGAAACCCCAAAACCCTAATAAGACTTGGTTATGTAAATTTAGTTATATTAATAAAATCTCTCCATTCTGAAAGTGTTTTGTGTTATTATATACTTTGTTTAACAAATTAGGTCAAATAAATTTTCTTCCGAAAATTGACGTGCTTGACACGTCGTGTTTAAAATATTTTTTCCGAAAAATGGACTTTTCGGTATATATGTTTTGACAAGCTGCTTTGTCGTGCGTACACTGACAAAATGCTTTGTCGTGCTTGTTAGGATTTGTGAAAAATCAAAGTTAGGAACCCTAGATTACAAATCCTAACCCTAGATTACCAACCCTAACACTAATTTGTAAACCCTAACCCTAATTAGATAGACTAACCCCTAATTAGGTTATCCTAACACCTAATCATGATTGCTAAACTATAAATTAGGTACTAATAAACATCATTAAGCAACCCTAATCATAAAAACCAAAACCCTGATCAAGATTATAGAGGATTATGGCATAATTAACTACAAATTTGATCAACTAGCTCACAAGTAAGTTAGGAGTCATCAACACAAGTTCCAAAACATCACATGACCTGCTTCTAAACTCCCAAGTAGCATCAAAGTCATAGATCAGATATTTTGAGAGGCAAGTAGGTGATTAAATGACCAAAAACCCTAGTTTGAAAATTCTATAAAAGACAGCCTTAGTTCAGTGCAAACCCACAAATTTTACAAGCCTATACACTCTTATAACCTACCTAAACAAGCCTTGGTGATAACAACAACAGATTCAGTAGCCAGAAATCAAAATCAAGCAAGAAAAGGTATAAACCCTAATTTAAAGCTAGATCTTTGATGCTATATTTAGTTTGTTGTTTAGATGTTTAGATATATGTAATAACATGTTAGAAAGTATGCTAAGTTGAAAGAACATGTTTTCATAGCATCTTGATGCATTAAAATAGTGTTTTAAGTAAACTAGAAATTTTGTAAAAATATATCTGACAGTCGAATGTCAGAACTTGTAGATCCGTGTATGTTAATAGTTAGGTCTGTTAATTGTATGTTAGTTGTAGTATGACATGAGGTCTTTAATAAAAAAAAATAGGTTCATTGGAATCATATATTGCAAGATATAGGTGGTCAAAAGTGGTTGACCGATCACGAAGTTCTGTTTTCTGGGTTACCCAGAAAACTCAAGAACAGGTTGAACCGACTACTTTGACCAACCTTTTAATCACTTTCTTTTTAATGTTATAATGACTAATTGTAATGAATTAATATCTTGACATACATAATACATATCTATGACACTCAATCGTTTAAACAATTCATAAGATTACCATAATTAATGGTCCAAAGTCGTTGACCGAGCATGCCTAAGTTTTTCGGGTTACCCAGAAAACTGATGAACATGAAGAACAACATTTGGCTGTACTTTGACCAACATAGATTGAGACCTTAGATTCATACTATGTACAAATCAGTGTTACATATATGTACCTTGATATATAGACTACATATTATAACAAACAAAACATAAATCTATCACACGGATTGAAAGATCTAGAAGCTACAAAATTGTTGACCGACCATAACCACTGTTCTGGGTTACCCAAAAACTCAAGAACAGATCTGACAGTGACTTTGAGCCTCTATAACTTTTTGTTATATGTAGGTTAAAGCATGAAATTGGTATGATGTTGTACTACTGCATGAGTATTATAACACCCATATACTTCTAAACCCAGAATCATTAACAATAGAGAATTAAATTAAGGTTAAAGTGGTCTATAGGTCATGACCAACTAATTCCCAGAAACTTAAGAACACCTATAGCGACACATTATGTCACTATAGGGCATTAGCGACAGACAGAAAATATTTTCTAATAAATAAATATTAGAAATAATTAATAAATAAATATAAATAATTATAAAAATAGTTTTAAAAATTATTTTAAGTTATAATAATTAACTTTTAATATTTTTACATAAATTTAATAAATATTTTATTTATTTGGATATTATTAATAATTAAGTAATTAGAATAATTATTTATAAATAATAAATAATTATTTATAAATAATAAATAATTATTTAAAATAATATTAATGATTTAAAATCATAATAAATGATTATAAATTATTTAAAATAATAAACAAGGTTATTATAATATTCTAAATAAATATTAATTATTTATAAATAGAAATAAATGATTTAAAAATCATCTAAGGGATAAATACTTAAAAATTATTATAAGCTTCCAGAAATTATTATAAAAGATATATAAATTATCTAAAAATATAATAAATCTTATAAATAAATTTTAACCAAGTTATTAACTTATTAATTACCCGGTAAAGTCTTTGGACACCGAAACCATATCAAACTTAAACCGAACATAAATAGTTTATGTATTTGAGTATTGTTATCAATACTAATGTGTTAGATTTATATGAATGAACATCTTAGTTGTTTATTAACGAATCGAGTATCATTGCTTGATTGGTTTTCGCTAAGGCAAGTTACTAAACCCTATTTTAATTACTTACGTAAATTTCTCAAACCTTACTTGTTCGTTGAACAAGATTCCTATCTTAAATTGCTTTTGATATGTTATACCAAACCTAAACTTAAATTGCCCATTGTTGCAAAGTTATTGCTATAGCTTCAGCATAACTAAGAAATGAATTGTTAATTCATATGATATTGTTTATTGAGCATAAACTGTTGTGTTAAACCAAATTTCTTTGGTAAGACATCCTATACTGAGTTGTGTGTCCCAAAAAGGGATAGATGTTGGGTTAATTAAATATTGACACTTTGTGCATGTGGGCACGATTAGGATGAGATGCATACTCCTAGGATGTTGAATAGGTTGATCCCCTATCTCACATCGAAACAAAATTTCTAAGTCTTTGTGACTAACAGAAATAAAAAGTCCAGAAATGGTTGAAATAGAAATTCCAAAAATGGTAACAATAATTAGTTGAGTTTTGAAATGTTATACTTCTTTAAATCATATATAGTTATAAATATAAAACCTGCTGAGCATGTCATACCTCACTTAATTAGATATAAGCATAGAATCGGATACCATGGGCATATAGATTTGAATGCGTTATATACATTGACTAGTAGTAAGCACCATATCAGATACCGTGGGAGTATAGATATGGGGGCGTTACTTTAATGGTATCAGAGCTATTAAGGCTATAGATATAAGGAAGAGAAATCTTAGTATATAGTCTTCGAGTCTGTAAAAATATTAAATTACATATAAAAATAACATTAAAAATATTATGTTTGTGTAAATTTTTATACCAGTAATAAAGGAGTTTTATTTTATAGGATGGCCAACTCCAGTGCTGAGGAAATGCTGATAGTAAACAATCCACCACAAATTGATTCATTTACAGCTAGTGATGCAGAGGATGAAGAATTTCTTCATGATCAACAACTGCTAGATGCTAAGGAAGAGGAAGATCCAGTAGCAGGACAATTAATGAGAATTGATGAGCATGATGAAGCAATGACATCACTAATTCAGAAATCTGAGTATAATAATAATAAAATGAAGTTTAGGCACACTTAGCCGAGGGAATGTTAGAGCATAAAAAGGGAACTAATAATCGACTGAAAGTACAACTGCACCATGCATAAAGGGGCAGGAAGAAAATACAGTCAAGGCTACTCAAATCTTCTCTGGGTACTCGAGATGTCTTCAATGATTTGCAGCGCCGAGTAGTTCAATATCCAGTAGAGGAGAAGAAAACTACCTATCCGATAGATCGATCTGTGGTATGCCACATGATCCAAGATTCCTTTGCTGACGTTAATGAATTCTAGAGTGTAGTATAGAAGTCTAAATGCTTTGTACTAATATGAATAAAAGAGCATTTGAAGTTTGTATTATAGCTTGTAGTGAGTATAAACTACTAGTTGTTTATGTATGTATTTTGTGACATATGAATAAAGATATGTTTGTGTTATTCAAATTCTTATGTGGATTTTTCTTATTTTATATAGAATCATGCCACAAACCAGAAGACCTCAACGAGAGATAGATAATGATGTTAATCCTACCCAACAGTTAGTAGAACTTTTGTTAGGTTCTATGAATAGACCCATAACTCAAAACACTACATTTAAGGATTTTAAATTTGTTAGTCCACCCAAGTTCAAAGGTACATCCAAACCTGTCGATGCACAAATCTGGATTACTGAAATAGAAAAAAAATCTTAGTAAACAATGTTAATAACAATAAAAAGACAACTTTTGCAACCTTTTTCTTGAAAGGTGAGGCGAATTACTGGTGGGAATCAACTAAGGGTCGGGTAAAAACTGAAATTGTGCCTTGGGATAGATTCAAAGAATTGTTCATTAAAAATAATTTTTTCTAATCTGTAATAATCCGAACTTAAATTAGGATTATCAATAAATTGAGAATTTTGATTTTCAAATTCTTGTATGTTATTGTTGCAATAACTAAGTTCTGACTTGGTAAGGTTTAATATAGGGTAGAAATCCTAATAAGTTAATAAGAAAACTTTAGTTAAGACTTTGATCTTAGAAAAGAAACCCTAACCCTAATTAGGGTTATAACAAGAAATTAAATTAGGGTTTATTGATTATTATGTGATTAACATTAAGTGTGGCTAAGTAGGGTTTTTATTAAGTATACTTGTCATGATAAACCCTAACTGAGGATGTGATAACCTTAATGTTAAACTAATAAACACTAAACTTAAATATTAAACCCTAATTATAAAATTAGTAAACCCTAATTCCTATTTTGGAAGATTTTAATGGTTAATAACTTAATAAAAATTTTAAGAATATATACATATGTGAAGTTATTAATTTACCCTCAAATTTGATGAGGAATTTACAAAAATACCCTTAGTATATAGGAAATTACTAAAATACCCTTTATCTTCCAAATTTTGATGATAAGGCAAATCTATGACTCATCACTTATAGGATTTGCAACATGTGCTCAAAACAACCCCACCATCATCCTTTTGACATCTTATAGCTGATCAAAGCCTTAGTTGTCAATAATTTAGTGAAATTAGGTAAATTACCCCTACTAGAAATTTCTACATATAAGTTAAGTGTTGGTAGACCAAAGCAACAAAATTTCACTAAGCATATACAAGTAATTTATCCACAAACAGCTCATAACAAGCCAGTATTCAGATCACAAAGACAGTTTTCAAAGATTGCTTGAAAAGGTAAGAACATTAACCCTAACCCTAGATCTTTGAAGCTATATCAAAAGTTATGATTTAGTGTTTATATATATGATATAACATGTTATTTAGTGATCTGGTTTGTTTAACATGAATCCACAACTGTTAAATACATAAAAATAAAGATTTAAGATAGCAGTCATGAACCCTAAAAATGTTGTCTGACAGCCGAATGTCAGGCCTCTTAGATCCTAACCTGTTAACTGTTTAAGCTGTTAAGTGTATGGTTAGTGTACTATGACATGAGCATAGTAATATAAAAGTGAAATCAGAGCCAAAACATGTAAGGATTATAAGTTATTCAAGGTCAAAACCCGTTGACCATTCACAAATTTTTTTTTGGAAAACCTAGAACTTCAAGAACAACGTCTGACAAGATTTTTGACACCTTAGATCTCGCAATTGTGGTAGTTATAGGACCCCTAATTGTATCATTTCTGTAGACTAACATATGGACTATATGTCCATAAAAACCAACTAACCATTACATCAACCGATTGAAAGTTAGGATCGCTCAAAAGTATGACCCCGAAACTGGATACCCAGATTTCTGGGTAACCCAGAAAGTTGTAAAGTCATGTCTGACAGCCAGTTTGACCACCTCAAATTTGATCCTCTGATGTTGTTATGAACTTTTAGATGTTGTATTATTGTAGTATAACATATATATTACATGTTTCATACACTGGAACCTTTACCTAATACCTAGAATCCATGTTATTAAACCTTGAAATAGGGTGACTGACGTTGACCGAGTTTCTGGTAACCCAGAAACTCAAGATCATGCTTTGATGCTTACTTTGACCAACCATAGATTTCTGAGGAGATGCAATTAGACCACAAAATTGTTATCTACTTATAGTGCTACATCAGTACTACCTTGTTGAACCTTTTTCACAACCAAAACCCCTGTCAGTAAAGAATTAAAGTCGGTCAAACCTGTCACCAAAGTGTTGACTTTCGTGTTCTTCAATTGGTGAAGAACACCAATAGCGACGGTTTCTCACTATAGAGGCCTTTAGCGATAGTTAGCTGGAAAAATAATAAAAATAATGGAAATAAATAGAAATAAATATAAAAATAATTATTATAAATTAATAATTAATTTCTAAAATACATTTTAAATTATAATAAATAAATTTAAATATTGTGACATAAAATTTCATTAATATTGAATTTATTTAAATATTAATGATTATGAAATTATTTAATAATGCTAATAAATAAATTATTAAAAATAATACTAAATCATTTTTAATAATAATAATAAATTATTAAAAATGAAACTAATGATTTAAAAATCATTATCAATAATAATAAATTATTTGAAACTAATATTGATGGTTTAAAATTAATATGAGTGATTATTAATTATTTAAAAATAGTATTAATGATTTTAAAATTATTTTAATTAATAATAAATTAAGTAAAATTATTATTAATTATGGAGAAGTTATTTTAAGCTTTTAAAAAATATAATCAATAAAAATTAACATATTTAAAGTAATATTTAAACTTTTAAAACAAAGTTTATTAGAAAAATAATTCGAAAATTATCCTATCAAATTATAAAACACTAAATGGACCTCAAATGCAACCCAGACACTAATAGTTTGACTACTTATTAGTTGAGATTATTTCTAATGACTTATATAATCATATTTAGGTTGCATAGACGGCCTGAATAACATAGGACAGCTAATCTCCGAGTAGGCAAGTTCTCATATACATTTAATTTTTTTTATTAAATGTACTTGTTATATTGATGTTGTATAAACTTGTTTAAAAGTTTGTTCTTTAAAATAGGTTTATGTCTTATTGTTCAAGCATAACCAAGTCATATGAATTGTTATTTGCGTAAAATGCATTTGATTTGATATCAAATCATAGACTGTGGTAAAACCAATGTTGTTTGCTGAAAATATATAGTGATACTATTATGATCGGCAATTATATACTGACCGGGGTTTTTATGACTGTCCTTTATAGCAATGACCGGGGGTTAATTAAAAGGATGATATGCATACTCCTAGGATGTTTGGTTGAGCGAATCAACCCGGGTTTCTAAGCCTATAGGACTGATAGTAACTTGTAATGTGCGGGGTTTGGCAGATAAACCTAAATATATATACCTTGAAAAACTTCTGAACTATATGTTCATCTATTTTAGTCATAGTGTGAGTATATAATACACTTTGTATAAACTTGTTGAGCCTTTTAAAGCTCATCCCTTGCCAATATTATTTTCCTTTGCAGCTGTGACTTATATTCCGAGAAGTTCAAGTATGCATTCTTGTGGCTAGAGAAGACTGTAATAGTTTAAGTTATTTCTGTTTCTATAAGACTCAAATGTAATAATTTTAATCTGGGATTGTGTATTAAGTTTTAGATATATAAATTGTTTAGTTTTTTTTTACCTTTCTGATTAAGAACTAGAAATCAAATACAATATTAATATGAACTATTTATTTGAATGAGGGTATTTGATGCCGAGTGAGTTCTGTAAAAACTGAGGTTACGCCCCTCGATTCCAGGAACAATCTTGTCATTGGTACTGTGAATGTCAGATAAATAGGAATTATTGATATGAAAGAAATATATGTAAGATTATAAATCTATACATCTAAGTGATAGTATTCATCATGATAATTGTTCTGACGAGAACTAATATCTGTTATGAATAGTATGAACCTTGGATTGATAGAGATTATTTTCTTATATAATATTTACGTGAGCACCAAATCTGTTACAAGATATGTAGGGAGTTTTGGGGCGACACGATTTGGTATCAAAGCCTTAGGTTAGAAACCTTAGGAGAGAATACCTTAGGCTATAACCTTGGAGGAGTTAGAAGATAAACTCATTAGAAGAAGTGATATAAAATGAGTTGTGATATTTTTTTGTGCTAATCCAGATAATAAATTCTATTATAGGATATCGAAAGATAAACAGTTGATAGTGTATGACGCACTGATTGAAGCAGTACCATTACAATCAATACATCTTAATCCGGACTTGCAGGAAGGAGTAGGATCAACACTACAACAAAAAGGCTTATTTTCGACGGAATATTCACTCGATAATAAGGTTATTCCGTCGAGGACAACCTTATTTACGATGGAATATTCGGTCGGTAATTCGGTCGTATATAAGCACGTCGAAATTAAGTCCGTCGGTTTTTTGGTCGGGGATACTTAGCCTCGACGGATATAGTGTCAACCGAATATTCAGTCGGAGTTAATATATCACCGACTAAAAATAGTCTGTCGAGGATATTCAGTCGATGTTAATCATGCCACGTGGCAGTCTGATAAAATTGGAACAATAACGTAACCTCGACGGATTTCCGTCGAGCATACCACCATTTCGTCGAGGATATTTGATCGAGGATATTCGGTCAAGGATAAGTATGCCACTTGACAATCTGTTAAAAATGGGTAACAACTTATACTCGACGGAAATCCGTCGAGAATACCACCATTCCGTCGAGGATAGTGTTTTTTTTAAAATATTTTATTTGTTTTTGCAATATCCAGGGATTTAACCCATATCTTTTACCTGTACTTGTTCCTATTTTCCCAACATCACATACAAAAGCTAACAATATGGCCAATAACATGAATTACTTACAATCACCAAGGCCAACAATATATCAAAAACCAACTAATTAAATAAAGCTAAATTAAACTAAGTGTCAAACCGCAACAAAACCAAAGTAATGACAAGGTTTAAACTACAATATGAACGTCAAAAATTATGTAAACTACAAAAGAATGTAAACATCTAAGTCAAGCTAGTAGAGCCCCCGGTGTGAGGAGGATCATCGGGCGGGCGTCGACGCTGCTCTAGAGTATGAAAATTGTCCTCATCGTCATCCCGCTCGTCACCCTGTTGATACAATATAATGTAACTCATTAGTCCATATATATGATTCAGTTAAAGATAACTAAATGAAAATTAAATAACATGCATAATATATATTTGTATTTAAAACGAAGTATACCTGAGCAGTCGAGCGCTGACTCAACATCGGCCCAAACGCGTCCTCGACTAAGGTAACCACCATCCGCACAATCTCATCGCGTATCGCGGCCCACTGCTCCGGAGGTATACCCGTACTCTCGGCGGTGGCACCAGCTACAACGTCCTGCGCAAGCTGATGAAGGCAAGAACGGCTGGGCGGGTCCTGATGATGGAACAGCGGATCGGTCTTAAACCTCTCTGACACCACAGTCATAACACGCTGGAACAAAGCATCATCTAAGCCGGCGCCCGTATGTGATGGTCCCACAGGTGCTCTCGGACGCAGACGCTGGCTAGAGCCTACAAAAATAAATATAACATGAATAATATTACAAGTTTAATTTATTCATAAATAAGAAATAAACACAAATATTATACCTCCTGGCGCAGATAAAGCCGTTATCCTCATATCTCAAAGACTCGATATCTGGCCCATGAAGTACTAGTGGGAGTATCCTGAGATGCAATCCTGCTCACAACCATCGATCTTCTCATACCCGAGATTCAACCCCTTAACCATATTCTTCACCTCATAGTAATTCGCAGGCAACATATTATCCCTGGGTAAGAACTCGCTGAGAATATCAAGAAAATCATTGAATCCTCCTTCACTGCAGTCATGCTCATTCTTGAAATGTAAAAGCTTCGTAACTGCAGAAAGCCTGGTGTGCTTGTCATTTCCAGGATACAACGAAACACCCAATTCAGATAGCAACTTGTAGAAAGAAGCTGCTGAATCATTTGGCTTTTGCTGAGCACTACTTGATGCATGCTCATTTTCAGCCCAGTCAATATTGGTAGGGCCATACGCATCAACCAACATCTGCACGATGTCATAGTTATCTTCTTGCGAATCCCCATGATCCGATTAGTCTACAGTACTATCTGTCCGTTCTCTAAACTCAGCTGATTCCCCGTGATGAATCCATACCGAATACCCATCCACAAACCCACGTGAATATAAGTCAAATTTAACTTCATCGTTAGTCTTCTATATCATGTTCTTACACTTGAAACACGGGCATCTCATCTTTCCGCTTGGATCATCAACATGTTCTATTGCTTTGTTCATAAAATTTGACACCCCTTCACGGTACGCATCAACTAATCCCCTCCCATCAATTGGTATCCTACGGTACATCCAACTCCGATCGGCTGACATCTTTAATAGAAGAAAATACCCAATTAGAATATATATGCATGTATTTAGTTTACCTAGTATATATCTCCACTCTACAGGGGTTAGGCATCTATCCCGTTCCTGGATGTGTCTCCTCACTAATGCCATTCACAAGGTGCGTGTTTATAATAGTTTAAGAAAATTTCAGCATCACCTCTCCATGGTCTCCAAGTACACGAAATAGACCAAGACAACTTAGTCTAAGTATGCACTCGAAGAACATATGTAGAGACACCAGCTAAAAAGTCCTCAAAATATTATAAACACGCACCTTGTGAATTAGTACCGACTTCAGTAAGAGACATAACATCCAGTAATAGTCCCAAACTGGGGACTATTCGACATTCACTCCTACTGAGTGAATGTCAAACGGGTTTCTAAGTTTTAGAGCAGTTGCAGCTGTAATGACTACTAGGAGAAGAGTCAATCTAAGTTTTATATTAGTTGCAGTTGCAGCTAATAGTACTCTAACCGGTTCCTCGACAGTAATCGGAAAAAAAAAGGTCGTAGTTCCTGTTTGTGTCCTATACTCTATTAATAAAGTTAATTGAATTACTACAGACATTCCTCACTGTTCCACCATAACAGATGACAACATCCCGAAGGAGTTCCATTAAGCTATTGAACAAATTTCCAAGTTAAGCAACCCTCTAGATGAACGAACAATCACTTCTATACTCGGAATGAATCATTGTCTGATATGGGTTTAATCCATGCCATAGACAACTTCTCACCACTCCAAATTTCTCAGATGGGTAGTTATCATAGAAAAAGAGGTGAGACATTATGTGGGCACTACCCATCTGAGGAATTTAGAAGGGTGAGAAGCTGTCTATGTCATGGATTGGACCCATATCAGGTAATGATTCATTCCTAGTAGAGAAGTGATTGTTCGCTCATCTAGAGGGTTGCTTAACCTATAACTTTGTTCAACAACTTAATGGCACTCCTTCCGCATGTTGGCATCTGTTATGATGGAACAGTGAGGAATGTCTTCAATAATTCAATTAACTTTATTATTCGAGTATAAGACACAAACAGAAACTACGACCTTTTTTTTTAATTGCTGTCGAGGAACCTGTTGGAGTACTATTACCTGCAACTGCTATGTCGAACCCTGCATAAAAGGAAGTGTTTCATTTAATTTATATGTTATTATATTTGAAAATTGTGGCAAACTAAGAAAATATGGTATTTTTTTTTATTTTACCAATGAAAAACTAGGTAAACGCTACCCAGTCAACATGTATTTTATTTTATTTATTGAATATGTAGACAACTTATTATTCAGTTACTTTTAATTGTAGAAAACTAAGCAAATTCTACTTAGTTTATTATTTTATGTTATGTAAATTTATTTCAAATATATTATGTTGTTTTAATTTATGTTTACTTAATTTATTAGCTTTGATTTTATTTAATTCGAGGATATTTTTTATGTAATAGAAAACTAAGCAAATGCTACTTAGTTTAAGATAATTATTGTATTTTATTTTATTTTACTATATTTTATTTTATTTTAATTTATTTTTTATTATATAATATTATTTAAATTAATTAATTTTAATATATTCTAGTTTATTATTAAATTTATTTTAAAATTAATTTATTATTATACTTTTATTTATTTATATATTTTATTTTATTTTATTTTATTTTACTATATATGTTTTTACTTTAATTTAATTTAATTTAGTTAAATTAAATTAAATTAAATTAAATTTATTTATTTATTTATTTTATTTTTATAATATTATATTAAATAATAAAATAAATTTATTTTATTTTATTAAATTAAATTAAATTTATTTTATTTTAATTATATTATATTAAATAATAAAGTAAATTTTTTATTTTAAATTTTTTTATATTATATTATAATATATTAAATTATATTATATTATATAATTTATTAAAGTTATTTAAAGCTCCTAGTATTTTTTTGTATTAATTTATATAAATATTAATTTATTATATTATAATATATTATCTTTTATATAGTTAATTAAATATTTATTTATTACCATCTATAACTTCTACAGAAATTCAGTCAGAAATTCCGTCGAAATTAATACTTAACACCAAAATAAAGGAAATCTTCAATTGATTCACAAATTAAAATTCACAATGCTGGAAAAGGTAGAAATCAGAACACTGCAAATTAAGTTTATCACACTGCATTATAACTCCTCAATATTAGTTAACAAATTACACACACTACTGATTATGGACATTATAACTGGCTGGGCACAAATTAAACACCAATTCAGTAAACCAATATCAGTCATTGAGCAACATCTCAGTCTCAAAATCAGTTTCATACCAAACCAAATTTAGCACACTATCACAGAAAATCCCAATTTCAACAACACTGCAAAAGAAAATGTAGGGTTCAACAACATTTTGTTGGGTAAAATCTAATTACGCACAACACGCAAGTATACGTGGTCAACAAGTAATAAAGTGATAAGTTGAGTATCGTTTCCACAGAGAATTATTTAATAAAAATCACAAAGTATTAACCCGTAACCAACTCAATCTTATTTAAACGAATGAATTTCAATTTATAAGTAAACTAATTCTAATTACCACCAGTGAAATTAAGATTATGGAGATTTAAGATCACAACTTCACTTATTGCTTCATTTAAGTTAACACACTTCTCATCAATTATTCTTTATCATGAATTGTTAATCAAGAACACTAAAGCAGATAAAACCACCTCTCGATGCATAATACCCATACTCACTTAAATCCACAGATGATAAAATTAAGCAAGACACCCTAATTAACTAATCTACTATATCTCTATATGAATTACAATTAAAAATAATTTAAAGCACAAGTTCTCTATAAGATTACATATGGCGTAAAGGCATGTCTATATCCTAAACACGAATCATGAATTCCATCTATGCAGAAATCACAAACACATGCTATCATGATCAGATCTAAATCTATACGTCATCTCTCGAGTTCATATAGATTATCACGGTAATTAATGGCCAATCAATTAAACAATTAAGTCCAAATCACAATAGACAATCCTCACAATAGAACATAATAATTGATGACGAAGAATATTAAAATAAACTACACAATAAGATCCATTGTAATCGTAAACAAAGAATTAGTTCATTGAATTAAAACTAATAATCCACACTTGAATACACATTAAATATAAGAATATGATTAAGGAAAAGAAGTGAATCTATTGTCGGAAAATTCTTCCTCCGTGTCGCTCTTGATCTGGATCTCCAATGGCTTCCAAGTGTTTCAATTTCCAAATCTCATAAAAACTAGTGTTTTGATCTAATCTACTCTAATCTAATTTTAATGCAATCATCTTTCTCCTCTCATCTCTCCCATAATCCTTGTTATTCTCCGCCTTTTATAAGCCTTTTTACATGTCTTTAAGTCCTCTTTGAAGTTCTTGAGTTAATTAGATCGAAACAATCCTTTCCGAACTCAAATTTGGACAAAAACCGAGTTTTCTGCGCGTACGCCCGCCCCGGCGGGGGTCCTAAGGCTTAAAGGGCCCGCCCCGGCGGGGGTACCTACTATTTTGTAGCTGGTATGCCCGCCCCGGCGGGGGTCCATTTTCTGCCACTGTGTCCTCTGGTAAAACGGCCATAACTTTTGATCCAGGAGGAGTTACGGAGCCTGCCACCTATCAAATCAAAGCTATCGGCGAGCTCTACAACTTTCCTTCTTTGAGAATTGAGAAATAACGAACGGATAAAGGTCAAGATTGGGCTGAAAGTGACTTCTATGCAAATGGCCACCCAAAACAGTGACGTTCGACGTCCGTTGGTACAAAGATCATAACTCTTGCATCCGAACTCCGATTGGAATGATTCAAGATGTTTCGAAAAGCTACGAAGACGCTCTACAATGTAAGGCAAGTTCCAAGCCAAAAACATGAAATGAACATGAAAGCCCAAATGATGTCCGGATTGCTTTTCTTTGCGTTTTCCTATCAATTCTTTGCAATTTCCTTCCTTTTCCTTACCAATAGTCGCTCACACCGCTTCCAAACATATAACCTACAAAATGAACACAAAATGCATGAAAAGTAATTAAGACACATGAATATAAGCAACTAATTCAAGTAAAAGATACCGGATAAGTAGGTATAAAACTTACTTATCAAATACCCCCAAACTTAAACCGTTGCTTGTCCCCAAGCAACACAACATAATGCAATAAAATGCAATGAAATGCAACTCATCTATATGCCTACGAATCCAGCAGTATTGATAAAATCAAATCTATTCACTCGGCTTTAGAGCAATCAAGCAAACACGACAATACTTCATATCAAAACCAATCAACAATTTCCTAGTCAATCATCAAGTCTTAAACTGTTATTACTGGTATAGTGTGTGTGTGCTCAACATCCATGCTAACTGATATAATGCTAAATATAACACACAATAGATCTCTTTAAAGGCATCATACAGTGCAAACTCACAAAATTCACGAATAAGCTAGATCCAACTAAAGTCAAACATCCGTCAAGTTCAAGAGTCCAATCCGGGATACTTATGCTTTACTTTTCATTACGGGGGTTTTTTGCTCATTTCCCGTCTTATTGTATTTTTTTTAACCATGACTGTGCAATGTCTCATTCCATTAGGCTAACAGTGCTACCCCTTAACGAGCTTTCGACCAACGACTCCAAGACCATAAAGACCTTAGGGCGCTAGGTGTAAAGACAATCCCCTCGGGTGTACTTGCTCAAGTAATAAAGGCCCCGAAACAAGACTAGTCACGATATATACTCTTTTTTTAGATAAAGCTTATATACCCCACATATAATCCCCCAAACTTAGGTTCTTGCCTAATTTTCGTCATCTCTGCCTTTTCATGTCTTTCATTCATTCAAACTAATACTATCCTTAAGAAGTTCATTATATATCAATTTAAACTTAATCAGTCCACATAGTTGTTATTACTGTGCTATCCTATTTATACCAGTTTCAAACAGCAAAAGATTCAATTCATAGCAAGAAATCACATCAAAACTCTAATAATTAGTACTATACTTGTCTACTCAATCCCAATCTCATCATTGGCCAAAATAAACTTAAACTATCAAACAGCTGGACTCATGCCAGATGAACATAGTAACTAACTATTATTTTTGAATTTTTGATTTGATTTTTTTTAACAAGAAACTGAATATAATGCTATTCAAACTATACTACTATGCAGCTACTTATGTAGTTGTACTACATGAATGCAAACATAATGAACCTAAACTAAATTAACAACATATGAAAAATAACATAACATAAACATGAAACTAAACATGCAATAAAGAACTAAACTAAACTCCCCCAAACTTAGCAATTATAATGTCCTCATTGTAAGAATATAACGATAAGTAGAAGAGAACTTCCCTGTAATCAGCTAAGCATGAGGTGATGGTGGCGATGGCTGCGACGATCATTTTCCTATCCATTGAACCTCCAATACTTGCACTGAAGAGAGACAACATGGATTAGAATAGCACTTTGGAATATAATGTGATTCCTATCTACTAAATAAACTACGAAAGCATATAAATATAAAAATTCCTGGGTTGCCTCCCAGTCAGCGCTTGATTTATAGTCTTTCAGCCTGACTTTGTCTGGTCAACACTATCCAATTCCTCTTCGGAAGTTGAGGAACCCTCCATCCATCAGTAACAAATTGTCCTTTTGGAGGTTCCCAAAGGCGATGGCCAATGCATCAAAGTCACCTAGCTTGCTCTGATTTGGTATGATCTCAATCAAGAACGTCCCACAGCTAGGTGTTTTCTCCATTGTGTATGTGATCACTTTGGGGCATGGAAGCTTGTCACACACAATGGGCTCTTCGTCTATCTTCTCTTTCTCGTCCCACCATGGATTCAAAATTTTACTCGCTCTTATGTCATAAAGAGCTTCGCCGACGACATGACTACCAAGTGGACATGATTTTGCAAATCTGACCGACTCTTTGATCTTTGGTGGAGACCCATTTAGATCTTCTTCGACCTCTATTTCATTATCCCCAATTGTCTCCACACTTCCGATATCTTGTGGCTCATCCAGTCGCAGATTTGGTTCGGGTTCTCCATCAATTTCGTCATCCATGTCATAAAGCCAAGTGTTTGGAGGAAGGTTGCTTATGACTTTGGTCATTTGCTCTATCTGATCCGCAAGATTTTGAATTGATATCTCTTGATTCTGAATTAACTGCTCTTGATTAATCCTTCTCTCCTCATTTGATGCTATGAACTTGGACAACAATTTCTCAAATCTAGAATTATCTGTATCAATTTTGGAATCCATGTATTGAGGAGCATGAGTTGAAGTGGTTACGCGTTGTTCCATTCGATTATTAAAATATTTGGTTGACAGCTCTTGGCTAATCCTCATCTCCTCTAGGTTTGCTATGCCCTTCAATATTACATCCCTCGGATTTGGCTTTTCTTCTTGTGGCAATGGAGGTGGACATGAAAATTCCGGTGTGTATGTTGGATTTGGAGCGCAGTATTGGTCTTCATAAGTATAGCTCCATGACGAATCCGGGTGATACCCCCAAACTTGAGGATAATTAACATAAGAATAATTGTTGAGGTAGTTACCACCATATTGTACCGGCCCAAGACTGATGGTGCATTGATTACTCGGGTGATTGCCAGAACAATAATTACAAGTAACTGCTATCCTTCAATTACGTTGGGTTGCAATAACGTCCAACCTCCTCGAAAGTGTCTCAAGTTGTGCTGATAATGCAGAAAATACATTGAGTCCATCAATCCACACTCCCCTTGGTTGAGTCATACTCGAATATGGCCTTTGATAATTGAATCCAGCCATGGTACCTGAAACGAGAGAAAAAGATGAAGATAATAAAATAAAATAAAAATAAATAAATAAAGAAAAAAATGTTTAAATTAAGACTAATTTGATTGAATCTAATATTGGCAAAAATTTATTAAACTAATTCCCCGGTAACGGCGCCAAAAACTTATTGGGTAAAATCTAATTACGCACAATACGCAACTATACGTGGTCAACAAGTAATAAAGTGATAAGTTGAGTATCGTTCCCACAGAGAATTATTTAATAAAAATTACCAAGTACTAACCCGTAACCAACTCAATCTTATTTAAACGAATGAATTTCAATTTATAAGTAAACTAATTCTAATTACCACTAGTGAAATAAAGATTATTGAGATTTAAGATCACAACTTCACTTATTGATTCATTTAAGTTAACACACTTCTCATCAATTATTCTTTATAATGAATTGTTAATCAAGAATACTAAAGTAGATAAAACCACCTCTCGATGCATAATACCCATACTCACTTAAATCCACAGATGATAGAATTAAGCAAGACACCCTAATTAACTAATCCACTATATCTCTATGTGAATTACAATTAAAAAGGATTTAAAGCACAAGTTCTCTATAAGATTACATATAGCGTAAAGACATATCTCTATCCTAAACACGAATCATGAATTCCATCTATGTAGGAATCACAAACACATGCTATCATGATCAGATATAAATCTATACTTCATCTCTCGAGTTCATATAGATTATCACGGTAATTAATGGCCAAACAATTAACCAATTAAGTCCAAATCACAATAGACAATCCTCATAATAGAACATAATAATTGATAATAAAGAATATTAAAATAAACTACACAATAAGATCCATTGTAATCTCAAATAAAGAATTAGTTCATTGAATTAAAACTAATAATCCACACTTGAATACACATTAAAGATAAGAATGAGATTAAGAAAAAGAAGTGAATCTGTTGTCGGCAAATTCGTCCTCCGTCTCGCTCTTGATCTGGATCTCCAATGGCTTTCAAGTGTTTCAATCTCCAAATCTCATAAGAACTAGGGTTTTCTCCTATTCTACTCTACTCTAATCTAATGGAATCCTCTATCTTTATCCCCTAATCCTTGTGATTCTCCTCCTTTTATATGTCTCTTTATATGTCTTTAACTCCTCTTGGAAGTCCTTGAGTCAATCGGAGCGAACCAATCCTTCTCGAACTCAAATTTGGATAAAAACCGAGTTTTCTGCGCGTACCCCCACCCCAGAAGGGGGTCCTAAGGCTTAAAGGACCCACCCCGACGGGGGTACCTACTATTTTGCAGCTGGTATGTCCGCCCCGGCGGGGGTCCATTTTTTGCCACAGCGTCCTCTGGTAAAACGGCCATAACTTTTTATCCGGGAGGAGTTACAAGGCTTGCCACCTTTCAAATCGAAGCTATCGACGAGCTCTACAACTTTCATTCTTTGAGAATTGAGAAATAACGAACGGATGAAGGTCAAAATTGGGCTTGAATTGACTGTTATGCAAATGGCCACCCAAAATAGTGACGTTCGACGTCAGTTGGTACAAAGATCTTAACTCTTGCATCAGAACTGCGATTGGAATGATTAAAGATGTTCCGAAAAGTTACGAAGACGCTCTACAATGTAAGCCAAGTTCCAAGCCAAAAACATGAAATGAACATGAAAGCCCAAATGATGTCCGGATTGCTTTTCTTTGCGTTTTCCTACCAATTCTTTGCGATTTCCTTGCTTTTCCTTACCAATAGTCGCTCACACCGCTCCCAAACATATATCCTACAAAATGAACACAAAATGCATGAAAAGTAACTAAGACACATGAATATAAGCAACTATTTCAAGTAACAGATACCGGATAAGTAGGTATAAAACCTACTTATCACATTTCAACAAAATTTTTCAACACTATCAACAATATTTCAACACTTTCAACAACATTTAAACAGAAAATTTAGGGATCTAAGTACTTATACCCAAATTTATGCATAACTATATACATATCTGAAAATTTAGGGTTCTAAATTTAAAATTAATTGATAAAACTAACCTTAAATTGAGAGAGAAGGAGGAGCAGAGAGGGACTAGAGAGAGAGAGCAGCAGAGGGAGCCGGAGGTGAGGCTGCCGGCGAGGAGAGGGAGAGGTGCTGTCGACGAGGGCTTGGACGGAGATGGGGCTGCCGACGAGGAGAGGTGCGGCGGCCGACGAGGAGAGGGACGGTGGCCGGTGAGGAGAGGGATGGGAGGAGGGAGAGAGAACGCAGCAGTAGAGCAGAGAGAGAAAAGAGGGAAAATAATTAGGAGAAGCTGAATTGAGGCTCACATCTGTTAGTGTGTAGGTTTTAAGGACTATTTCTGACAGAAATCCGTCGAGATTCATTCAATCGACAATACGGTATCCTCGACGAACAATCAGTCGATATTAATAGCTCTTCCATTGAGGTTGTTATTGGCGCTGGAGGGAAACTTTTGCACCACAAGCATGGTATAGGATCTACTGAATTCAGTCAATTTTGTACTATGCTCGAGGGAGTTATGAACGACTGAATATTCCATCGGCAATACATTAATGTCGAGCGAATCCATTTAGTCGACCTTAATTCTGTTGTAAATAGTCCTATTTCTTGTAGTACGAGTGCGACAGTATCAGTGATAGAATCTTTAATAAACCAATTCGAGACTATTTTAGGCCAGGAAATTGATGACCTGGAAGAAAGAATTAGGAAACTGGAGGAAGAGTTGGAAAAAGAAAGGAGAAAGTTAGCTGAGAAGAAGAAATGATCCCTAGTATGATATATTCCCAACATGTTAGGGAAATATTTAGTGTGTAACTAGTGATAGGTATAAATCACTAGTCAGTTTTGTATTTGTTTTCTTGCATAGTGTGTATCTAGTGATACTTTATAAATCACTAGTTATATGTATGAAAAATATTAATGTGAAATACAAGTTTTTGTTAAATCAAAATGTTGATTATTTTTATTGTTATTTATACCTAGTTACTTGTTATCTTTAGATAAATGGCACCACGAAGAAGACCTCAACTGTGATAACCCGGGATTTTGAATAATCTGAATTTTTGCGAATAATTTTTTTTTAAATATTAATATTGATTATCAATTTTGTTCTGAGTATCTGTGATATGAGTCTCGAGATGTGGTTAATATGTGTATTGACTGAGAAAATAAGAGTAGAGTTGTGCTTAATAGAGAATAGAAACCCTAACCCTAATTCTGGATAGGGATTCGATTGAAAATATAATTAAAATAATTATACTGATGAGTACGTGTTTGTACTGTATAGAATGTTGATCAATGATTGGTCAGATAGGGTACAATATTTGTAAACCCTAATAAGTGATTGGAAACCATAATCTCAAGATTAGAAACCCTAACGCGTAGTTAAGAACCCTAATCAAAAGTTGGAAAACCCTAATTTTTAATTTAGGAATCCTAAAACCTAATTAAGAAACCCTAATCCTAATTAGTAAACCCTAAAGTGATTAGTAAACTTTAATGTGTTTAGTAACCTTTAATATAATTAGGAAACTCTAATTATATTTTAGAAATCTTACTTTTCTATTTTAAAACCCTAATTTAGAAAATCCTAGAAGCTAAGGTTGTAAAACCTGGGTTATAACCTTAGGGTTAAACCTTAAGGGTTTGGCAAGTTACCTATATGCCATTAAAATTTCATGTCCAATGTCCAAAATACCCTTTACTTAGATTTTTAATTAAGAGATTTGCAAGATCTAATGAGTCATCACTTGAGGATTATCCCATGTGCTGCAAATCCTTACCAAATCTGATCCATATGTGCCACCTAGCAAGTGTAGAAACATTGAATCAAAGTTATATGTATTGGAAGAGAGAGAAAGTTCACAAAAGTGGCCCAATTGCTTTCTAACTCTCAACAAACCTTTTCTCACTCCTTAGCCACGAAAATCTTAAGTGTTTCGATCACTAGAACACCCCTTAGATCATCAAGATCAGTGGAGAAGAGCTTAGATCAAGGATTGGATAATAGAAGGTATAAACTCTAACCCTACTTTAATCTTGTATGCAAAGAAAGATTTCGTGTTTATGTGTTTAGATGTATGCTAGAAGGTGTTTTATGATGATCTATGGTGATATAACATAGATCCATAGTATCAAATGGCTTTAAAAGTGATGATTCTCAAAACTGTCCGAGAACATGATTTGTGGTATGACAAGCTAATGTTAGGAGCCACAGATTCTTGTTTGTTAATTATTTGTGTTGTTTTAAGCTTTGGATTTGTAGTATGCCAGGAGTACTTTGATCTGGAAGTGGAATCCAAGCTATTCAATTTCCAGATTTCAAGATATAATCGGTCAAAGTCGGTCAATGAGGCACCATCGAAAGTAAAATCTTTGGGTAACGAGAAAGCCGTGATTAGGGTCGACACAAGTTATTCTAAGGACTTGATCATTAGTTGTGAAGTCGTTTGTTGATTTTGTTGTATGCATGTTGTAGCCTGTAATATGGACTTTTGATCCCTGACTTTATATCCCAAAAACAATCAACATAATTGAAGTAATGGGTGGTCAAACTAGACCACTCGGCACTGACTTGCAGTTTCTGGAAAACCCAGAAATAGTTTGAACAAAATTTCTGACAAGGTTTGAACGTGTCATAACCTGTGAATCTGTTGTTGTTGGACTGAGATCTTTATATATCGTTAGTCCTTGTCATGTATACTATATGTATGAACCATAAAATCACTAAAATTATGTTCAAAACTCCGATTAATTTGAACTTGAAAGTGTCCACTCGGACTGCCTCGGTTTTTGGAAAGCCCAGGAACCGTCTGACAAGTACTTTGAAGGCACATATCTTCCTAGTATGTTGTTCTATGACCTATCTGATTGTGGGAACATGTAATATTACATTAGTACTATGACTTATGAACATTAGTTGGCCTAGAAACATGTTGAGATGAGAATCATAGCCGGTCAAACGAGCACCATTGAGACCGGCCTGACAATGTTCTTGAGACTGAAGAACACCTAAGGCGACATAAAGCGTCGCTATAGGCTATATCGATGGATTATTTAATTTTTAATTTCTGATTTTTGGAAATTAAATTAAAAATAGAAATAAATTCTAAAAAAATTACAAAAATGGTTTTAAAAATTATTTTAAATTATGAAAAATAATTTTTGACTATTTGGGATATTTTTCATTAATATTTATAATTATTTGAATATTAATGATATTTAATTTATTTAATTAGTGTATTAAATAAATTAGAGAAAAATGATTTAATATTATGAAATATCATTTTAAATAAGAATAAAGTATTTAAAAATATTTTGAGTTATAAAATGTAACTTTTAATATTTTTAGAGAATTTTCATTAATAATTTAATACTAATGATATTAGATTTATTTAATTATTGTATTAAATAAATAAGTTAAAATAATTTTATTGAATTAAAATTCATTTTAAATGATAATAAAGTGTTAGAAAATATTTTAACTTATAAAATATAATTTTCAATATTTTTGGAGAATAATTAATTAATTATTATATTAAATAAATGAATTAAAAATGATTTTATTGATTTAAAAATCATTTAAAAATGAGAAAATGATTTAAAAATATTTTAAGTTATAATTAATAACTTTTAATATTTTGATGATAATTTCATTAATATTTAAATATTAATGGGGATGGTTTAAAAATGATTTTATTTAATTTAAAAATCATTTAAGTAGAATATTGATGATTTAAAAATAATTTAAGTTATTCATAATAACTTTAATATTTTGATAAGTATAACATTAATATTTTATATTATTAAATATTAATGATGATAAGATTAGTTGATAATTAAATCATTTAAAATAATTTAAGTGTTTGAAAAATTATTATAAATTATAATAATTGTTTATAAATTACTAAAAGCTTCCGAAAAATATTATAAAGGATAATTGACTTATCTAAAATAATATTGAAGCTTAGAGACCAAGTTTAATTGACAATCAATGTGTTAATTGTCGGATAGGGTGACCAAAACACCGAAAAATAATAGAAGTTCAACTAAATTTAACTAGTTAGACTTGATAAGTGTTTATATAAGTTATAAACATTGATGTGACTATGTGGTAATGTGCCTAGGAGAAAGATTGACTGTGAATTACAGTGTTATGTTTTATAAATTATTGTGCTAATTGTGAGATCAATATTATTATTTATAGGTCTTTCAAACGCAGATAAGTATACTGTGTAGCAGTAATCAGCGAAGAAGGCAAGTTTCCTAACTCAACCTTGAATTATATCTTTTCAAATATTATGGGGGTTAATTATTGTTGATTAGACCACGTCCAAGAATTTATTATTGATTATTCGCAGTTAGTGCATGTTTATTAATTCAAATTGAATCAATGATTCTAAAAATATAATCGGAGAATAATTATTGTTGGATATTTACATCCGTAGAAGTTATTATTGACAACACCGATAATTCCTGCCTATTATCGAATTGTGTTGAGAAATGTCCTAGCTAATTATTCTGGCTAGACTAACATTTGTTAGAACTTGATAGGTTCGAGAAGAGAAGAGAAGAGAATTCAATTATTATTGATTGATCGAGGCCAATTATTTTGGCTAGATCGAAAAAGAAAACTTGATAGGTTTGAGAAGAGAAGAGAAGAGAATAGATTAGATATTGAAATCATTATATTTCATTATTAAATCAAATTCAGATTCAAAGACTGGGAAGAACAACCTTTTATATAAAGGGAAAATTTTTTGTCGTATATTCGGCCTTTCCGCGCGTGTAAGTATTATGCATAATATAAGGTACAAGGATTTGGCCGCTCTAAGTACTTGCAGAGGGGTATGATTTAATCTTTATGGTTATCTGATACACCGGGGTATATCAAAGTCAAATATTTGATAGTTACTCAAGAAGAGAAGTTCAAGATCCAATGGATCGCTCAGCATAAATCTGGAAAACATTTCACTTTGTTATTGCGTAGAATTGATTCTTGATTATTCAATAGAATATCGTAGAAACTTTGAAAGCGTTGTACTATTTCATTTATCAGATTATTGTGTTGCACAAAATGTGGGAAGACTTGTTAGTTAATAAAGATTTGTTTAGCTATTTCAAAGTTCCCCGAACTTTGGCGTTATTCTATCAAATTAGATAGTTTGTTAATCTTGATTCTTATAAATTTATTGTATGTCTTAACTTGCGGGGTAAATTTGTTGCTCACCCTTGCTAAATAAAAAAATTTCAATTTAGGAAAAAGAAATTTATTGGTCTAAGAAGAACAAAGGCAAAGGCAAAATACTGGAGTAGTTATAATGAACTTATTATCATGTTGTATTTGTAAATCCTTTTTGTATATCTAAATGGTAAGTTTGTAATGTTAAGGTTAGATGACCTGGGATGATGTTGTTAACCTATTAATTAATGTTATGTAAGTTTATATTCATCAATGAATGGGTAGTTAGATGTTATTATATTGTGGATTGTGAGCACCAAACTCAGGGGTCAGGTAACCAGGATTTGGGGGCGTCACAGGTTGGTATCAAAGGTGTAGGTTATAAACCTTAAATGGGTGGGATTATAAGCATAAGCGAGATATAGAATACTCATTTAGAGTACTAAGTGAGGGATTACCGAAGCGTATCGATAGTGAGATATGTGGACACATAGTGTGAGAATTTCGTACTGGTGAAGTACTAATCAAGTTGTTTAAACTAATTGTACGATGTCGGGAGAAGATGAAATGAGTACGGAGATGCTAGCTATTTGTTGCACCAGTGCGATGGGCGAGGTGCCAAAGACAAAGTTTAGTCGATTAAAGAAGTGGGGAGATATGAGCCGATGGTTAATCTTGGGAGTGATCATGATGATTATCCCGAGATGTATCTGAGTGGTGATGAGGAGGCAGAGTCTGAAGAAGCTAAGGTGGAGAAAGGGAATAAGACTAAAGTTGGAAAACAAGATCAAGTATCTGCAGAAGTCCTGGAACTCCGGAGTAAAGTGTTTCTCTTGGAGGAGTTATGGAAGACGGAGTGAGCGTTATGCGAAATGACAGAAGAACGGAACGAGCTGAAGGCGTAGGTTGAAAGGATGAAGACTGAAGGTGGTGGATTATCTGAAGGAACAATCAAGCAGAAGAAGGGCAAGAATAAAATAAAGAGGGACAACGGCAGCTATAATTCTAAAAATTCAAACCCGAAGAAGAAGCAAGTCTGTAACAGGTGTGGAAAGACTCATTTGGGAGAGTGCATGATGTGGAAGAACGTGTGTTTCAACTGTAAATAGGAAGGACATATTTCCCTACATTGTCCTAAGCCAAATATGAGAAAGTTTTTTTCATGTGGAAGAACGGGTCACAGATTCAACAAGTGTCCCAGCAAGAAGAAGACTGGTGAAGGGAGTGGACGGTAGATAGTTTAAGTTTGAGCGTTAGTATCTTTTGGTAGTATGTGATATTCACGGATGTAATATCGAGAAATGATGCGTAAGCATATTTAAATATATATGTTTGTATGATTGAAATCTTTATTTTCTATATGAATATAAGATTAATATTAATTTGGGAGTTCTTAAAACTCATACTTATGGTAAGTTCATGACTCATAATTATATGAAATGTTTTGAACCCCTTAGCGAATGGACACCAAAGGTCAGACTAGGATAAGTTCATACACTCATATAATTATGGCAAGTTCCTGAACTCATAAGTGTGGTAAGTTTGACAAACTGGAAATAGTTATGTGAAAATGGAGAATTACAACTTTTTGTGTAAAGTTACGTGTTAATCCTAAAAATTATTTAAAAAGGGATAGTAATACGTGTTAAGTACTAAATATACTATGTGCTATTTGAATAAGTATGTGATTATATGAGAACTATGTGTTGAATTCTAATTGTGTTAAGAATTTGTATAGAGAAAGAGAATTAATGCAAGATTTTTATTTAAATCAGATCATGTCGCCTAGACCACAGAATCGAAATCAAAGAGAAGAACATTCAGTGAATAATGAAGGAGGTCAAGCTGAACCGATGAAAAACTTTGCAAATATGATAGCGGAAGCTATGGGTAATAGAGCTCCAGCAGGAAGAGCGAGAAATTAGCCAGCTGATAGATTAACTAACTTCAAAGACTTTAAATTGGTGGTGTAAGACCCCAGCTTTTATAAATAAAGATGAATTTTTCTATAAATATTATTTTTGAATATTATGGAATAAATTTCATATAATGTTATAGTTGTGGGTAATATTTATAAATTTTGCAAAGTATGCAAGTTGTTATAAAATATTCGTTTGGTCTGGGGAATATTCTTTTTGTTAGGGAATATTCGTATAATGGCTCAATTATTGGTGGACCCTACAATGTAATTATTATTATCGGATTGAGAAAGCGACAAAAATATTTTATAAAAATAACTACGGAGGTGTTACCGTTAAAACTGTTGAACTACCCTATTGGTAAAAGTACAAGATGTCTGGCGTAGTTGCATAATAGCACACGGTATTGATTATTGATGCTTACGTGAGAAGTCACTCACCTATGCTCAATTATTTCACGATAATTCTTCGCATCATATCTCTTATATTATTGATTCAATTATTGTCACAAAGATCATCTCGTATAATATGTTATAGTATTAAATCAATAATTGAGACGACAAGTTATAAATGATTAATAATTGTTGAAAGATTAAATATGTGTTGATGAAAAAAAAATGATTTGTGGTAAGTTTGATTATTTTATGGGGGGCTCATATGTCATCATCTAAGAGTCTCTTCGTCAATAGTAATTACCCTTGTGAATAGTATTTACCTTCGTCAATAGTATTTACCTTCGTCAATAGTAATTACCTTCGTCAATAGTAATTACCCTTGTGAATAGTATTTACCTTCGTCAATTGTAATTACCTTCGTCAATAGTAATTACCCTTGTGAATAGTATTTACCTTCGTTAATAGTATTTACCTTCGTTAATAGTAATTACATTTACTAGACGTTGAACCACTTGTCGTTTCACATTATAGGCGTCGAACCACTTGTCGTTTCACATTACAGGCGTCAAACCAGTCGTCAAGCCACTTGCCTTTTCACACGGCAGGTGCTAAGCTAGAAATCTTCTATAAATAGAGGCCTAGGGCTTCATTATTTTTCATTTAATTCATTCAAGCTATAGAGAGAAAGTATAGAGAGAATAAAAGAGAAAGAAGAAGAGTATTTTGTTACTACACTCGCCGCAATTATTCAATCTCCTACCAAATGTAAGGGGTGTTATTCTTTCTTATTCATGAAGAGAACTGTTGTTATTCCATTGCTTATTATTACATTGGAATAACTTTGTATCTGTGATTTACCCTATACTTGGTGACATTCTTCTATTATTCATTTGGAACATCCCGTCTGCATGTGTTTTACAGGACTGGTTTAAAATCTTTATTATTACATTGGAATATCCTATCTCGTGTGTTTTACACCGGATCCGGGTTCCATCTTTATTATTCTTTGGAACATCCGCTTGATTGTGAATTTCACGACGACCGGTTCTCATTATTTATTATTACATTGGAATAACTCGTCATGCATGGTCTATCGCATGCATGGTGATTTCTTTTGTTATTCCATTCTTTATTATACCCCAATTGGTTAAAACTTTGACTTCTATACTCCATGAAATTAGTGGAATATCCTTGATATTTGCGTTTCATCCAAAGATCTTTCATGAAAATATTCTTCCGATCATTCTTGAATTTTACTCTACAAAACAAAGATCATATTGATAATTTGGACGTTAATAATTCATGGATAAAATAATTCTTGAACTTGTTTTATTGAATTCTTATATCATTGTCATCATCCTCATGTTTATATTTTTTAAAGTCATCTGTGGCCTGTAGTGCATAGATGGACTTGGTATGATTATGACCAGAGACTATTCGGTGTAATCATGACCGTAATGTTACAAATAATGTGGTAAAAATCCTCAGTGGCCGTAGTGCATTGATGGACAGTTGTTGGCATGATCATGACCATTAATGAATACACAAATATTCTTGGCCCGTAGTGCATGAATAATTGTGGTCGTGATACTAAAGAATATCCTTGGCCGTAGTGCAGGGGTGATTCGATGATGTGGAATATTTATTAAAGTTGAGTCTCAGCTATAACAGTGATGAAAAACCTTTTAAAACCTAAAAGATAGTAGACTTTATTTTCTACTTGACTCTTTTAATGGATTAGATATTCACTGCAGATTAAACCGGTTGTCTATTGTGTATTTTATCGGTTTAACATTGTTGAAGACTATTGATAATTTATTTCGCATTATCTTAGTCATAATATTTCTTCTTGGGCTAGTTGAGCTCACCCTTTCTTTCATTTATTCTTCTTCGTGAAATGAGAATATAGCCGGGACGAGTCTGGGGCAACGAGTGATGGTCTGAAGATAGCATTAGTAGTCCTCACTATTCGTGAAATAGTGTGATAATAATTGTAATGAGGACTCCTTTTTGAGTTTGTATAATATCTAGTGAAGCGATATTTGTATTTAAACTCACGCTTTATGTCGTACAGTATACTATGCGTATTATGTTAGTAAGTTGTATTTAAATTCGTACCATGTAAGTGGCGACCCAAGATGGGTGATGTATCCCTAATTTTGGGGGCGTCACAGTTGGTATCAGAGCTTAGGGATATGATCCTTGGCTAAGATGTGAGAATAGTACTAGGATGGGAGAAACGGGGAATACCTTCGCTAGTATGACCTACCTAAGTTTATGTGCTATTTTATTGGTTGGTCAGAAGATAGGGATAATTTGTTACATGTCAATTAACCTTTTGTTTTGTGGCAGTATTTGAAAATGACATCTGAGAATGTTGAGAATAGCAATGGAGCGCAGGCTATCGTTGATTCACCACATATCAATAATCAGGATAATGTGCATCAGGAAGGCGACAATCCTCATGCAAACAACAACACTGACCAAATGATGAATGATCAAATGTTCAGAGGCTTTATGCAATTTATGCAACAAAGAAGTGAGAGCGACTCTCGCCCAAAACATAGGTGGAAACACGGAAAACTCTAAGCGGTCACCGCTAAACAATTCAAGGAGCCGGGACCACCGGGAGTTTAAGGGAGAGCCAAAACCACTTCAGCGGAAGCATGGATAAAACAGATTACCAAGATATTTGATGTCTTGGGATGCTCGAGGAGCAAAAGGTTCCTTTCACGCCTTTTATATTTGTTGCGGAGAGGCGGATTCTTGGTGGGAATCCAGAAACGTACTCAACCCATCAGCATCAAGATATCTTGGGAGAAGTTCCAGAGTCGTTTCAACGACAAATACTTTCCCGAAAGTATTCGCCCACATGAAGGAGGTGGAATTTATCAAGTTGGAACAAAACAATATGACCAAGTGTCGCAATACGAGGCAAAATTTGCGGAGTTATCACCTTTATTCGCGCCCCACTTGGTGGATAATGAAGAGAGAATGACGCTAATGTTTTTAAGAGGTTTAAAGTCGGAGATACGTCAACATCTTATTTCTCATAAACCGTGTTTGTATTCAGATGTTGTAAATAGGGCTCGATTAGTGGAACGCGATAATGAGTCAACACAACTAAAAGAGAGCAAAACCGACAAAATTATAATACCGGTGAGAGTAGTCATCAAGCGGTGACAACAAGCGTGGAGGGGAATCAACGGCCGGATATGGTAACCACTTGGTGGTAATCGTAACAAAACAATAAGAATGGACATTTCAAGAAACGGAGATTCAACAATGGTGGAAAGACGCCAAGACCAAAGACCCATTGTTAAGGAAGGAGAAAGACCACCTATCATATGCTTCAAATGCGAGGAGAGGACACATCACCAAATGCGTCATGCCGTCCAAAGCATGTTATAATTGTGGAAGAGAAGGTCACTTAGCTCGATTTTGTTGCGTTTCATCAAGACAAATTCAGCTAGGATGGAGGCACCAAAGGCCATCCGAAAATTCAAAACCGGTAGTAGTAAGGGAGAGCGTTTGTTGTGACCTCCCAAAGAGCAAGGAATCGAGAATGAGGTCATCACGGTAAGCTTATCATAAACTCTAATGAAGTCTATACTTTATTTGATACCTGGTTCTACCCATTCTTTTATTTCTCCTACTTGCGCCATCGATTAAATTTGACTCGGAGAAATTAGACTTTGACTTATCTGTGGAAACTCCGTTGGGAGAAACCTTCATTACATCCACTTCGCTTATAAGTCTTGTTTGGTTCAAATCGGTACCCTCACATTACCGTCGATCTTATTTCATTAAAAATACTTGCATTTGACGTGATTCTAGGATTGATTGGTTAACTACTTATCATGCAAAAATTGATTGTTTTCGTAAGGTTGTTAGCTTTCATATTCCTAATCAACCTATTATGCTAATTCAAACGACCAAACCATTAAAATCAATCACGGTCATCTCAAGCCATAAAGCTATTCGCTTATTGAAAAACGGATGTCAAGCTTTCTTAGCTCATGTCACGATTTAAAATAAAATACGCCGCTTTTAAACGATATTCCTATTGTTAATAAATTTCCGACGTATTCTCAAGAACTTCCCCTGGCTTACCCCAGAAAGCGTGAAATTAAATTTTGTATCGACCTTAAACCCAGACAAAACCTATTTCCAAAGCCCCATATCGAATGGCTCCTATTGAGTTTAGGAGTTAAAGACCCAATCGCAGGAATTGTTAGACATTGGCTTTATTCGTCCTAGTACTTCTCCTTGGGGTGCTCCTGTTTCTATTCGTGAAGAAGAAAGATGGGAGTATGCGACTTTTGTATAGATTATCTGGAGTTGAATTATGTCACCATCAAAATAGGTATCCATTGCCACGTATTGATGACTGTTTGACCCCGATTGCAAGGAGCCAAATTCTTTTCAAAGATTGATCTTCGTTCCGGATATCACCAATTGAAGATTAGAAACCACGACATTCCAAAACGGCTTTCGAGAACTCTGCATGCGGGCATTATGAATTCCTAGTCATGTCCTTTGGATTGACTAATGCTCCCGCCGCCTTCATGGATATGATGAACCGAGTATTCAAGGAATATTTAGATCACTTTGTGGTCGTCTTTATTGATGACATCCTTATTTATTCCAAAAGCCGTGAAGATCATGAGCAACACTTGAGGTCGACACTCCAAAAGCTTCGTGAATATAAGCTTTATGCCAAGTTGAAGAAATGCGAGTTCGGCTTGAAGAAGTAGCATTCCTTGGGCACGTGGTATCAAGTCATGGAATATCATTGACCCAAAGAAAGATTGAAGCTATTCAAAGCTAGGAACAACCTAAATCGTTGACCAAGTATCGTAGCTTTCTCGGTTTAGCTAGTTATTATCGGAAATTCGTGGAAGGATTTTCTCGAATCGCTATTCCATCGACTCGGTGACTCGGAAAGATACAAAGTTTGGTTGGGAGCGAAGAATGTGAGAAGAGTTTTCAAGAACTCAAGAGGAGACTTTTTCATTTTGTTACGCTCGGACAATACCATCGCTCGGAGGATTTGTCATCTCTGATGATGCTTGGGCAAAGGGTTGGGATGTGTTCTTATACAACATGGAAAAGTTATAGCCTATGCCTCACGACAACTCAAAGAATATGAGAGGAATTATCCTACTCATGATCTAGAGTTAGCGGTACCGTTATCTTTGCACTTAAAATTTGGAGGCATTACTTGTATGGGGAGAAAGTGGAGATCTTTACGGATCATAAAAGCCTCAAATATTTCTTCACTCAAAAGGAACTCAACATGCGACAACGACGTTGGCTTGAACTCATTGAAAGATTATGATCATACCATACAATACCATCCTCGGAAAAGCGAACGTGGTAGCCGACACATTGAGTAGAAAATCATATGCAAGCACGAAAGTGCGATATTGTCAACGTAAAAGCCCATTTTGTGTGACTTGCAAAGGATGGAGATAGAGTTAAAGACTCGAGGACGCATGTGATGATAGCGAGTATACAAGTAGAACCGACTTTAATCGATAAAGTTAAAGTCGCTTTCAAGCTACTGGACTTGGAGCCGATGCGTATGAGGAAAAAAAAGTGCAAGAAGGTGCTATCAAGGAAGCAAGAATCGATGAAGAAGGAATACTTGAGTCAACTCAGACTTTGTGTTCCTAACGACCCGATTTAAAGTATAATATCATGATGGAGGCGCACAACACACCATTTGCAATCCATCTCGGGAGTACCAAAATGTATCATGATATTCGTTATACATTTTGGTGGAGCAATATGAAGAGAGATAGCTTGTTTATCTCAAGGTGTCTAACTTGTCAACGAGTTAAGCGGAGCATCAAGTACCAAAAGGTCCATTGCAACCACTTGAAATTCTAGAATGGAAGTGGGAGCACATTACCATGGATTTTGTTTACGGCCTTCCTAAGGTTTCTCAAGGCATTGATGCGATTTGGGTCATTGTTGATAGATTGACCAAGTCCGCTCATTTCTACCGATACGAGAAACTTATACACTTGAACGTCTTGCTCAGATGTACATAAACAAGATTGTAAGGCGCATGGTATGCCTGCAGTATCCATAGTTTCGATCGAGACCCAAGATTCACTTCACGATTTTGGGTTAGTTTGCAAAAAGCTATGGGCAGACTTACGATTTAGCTCTAAGATATCATCCTCGCAGACGGACGGACAATGGAGAGGACTATTCAAACTCTTGAAGATCTATTAAGACTCGTGTCCTTGATTTCAAGGGAGTTGGGACAAGTTCTTACCATTGGTGGAGTTTTCCTACAACAACAGTTATCAAGCAAGTATTGGCATGGCTCCATTCAAGCGTTGTATGGAAGAAAGTGTCGTTCTCCAAGATATCTTTGGGATGAGGTGGGTGAAGCAACGTTGTTGGGAATAGGAGTTGGTACGTATGACTACGGAAAAGATTCAAACGATCCGACAACGATAAAAAACCTCACAAAATCGATAAAAAGAGTTATCCGATCTTCATCGAAAGGACGTGGAATTCGATATAGGAGATCATGTGTTGTTAAGAGTTGCTCCATGGAAAGGAGTTACAAGATTTGGAAAGAGAGGAAAACTTAACCCTCGATTCATCGGTCCATTTTAATCCTCGATGGAGTAGGAATCGTGGCCTATAGACTCGCTTTTACCGCCAAATATGTCTCGTGTTCATAACGCTTTTTCACATATCTATGTTACGTAAATATGTGAAAGACCCAACCATATTATTGAGTTAGAACCGGACGAAATAGCGGAAGATTTGACGTATGAAGAGGTTCCTGTTCAAATTTTTGATAAGAAGGAACATATTCTACGCTCCAAGGTTATACCTCAAGTCAAAGTTTTGTTGAGGAACCACGATGTTGAGGAAATGACTTGGGAGTTAGAATCAAATGAAATCAAGGTATCCTTACCTCTTCAACATACCAGTATCGCACTTAATTTCGAGGGCGAAATTTCATAAGAAGGAGGTTGTAAGACCCAAACTTTTATAAATAAAGATGAATTTTTCTATAAATATTATTTTTGAATATTATGGAATAAATTTGATATAATGTTATAGTTGTGGGTAATATTTATAAATTTTGCAAAGTATGCAAGTTGTTATAAAATATTCGTTTGGTCGGAGAATATTCTTTTGTTAGGGAATATTCTGATATAATGGCTCAATCATTGGTGGACCCCACAATGTAATTATTGTTTGATTGAGAAAACGACAAAAATATTTTATTAAAATAACTACGGAGGGTGTTACCGTTAAAAACTGCTGAACTACCCGGTGGTAAAAGTACGAAGAATATGCCGTAGTTGCATAATAGCACACTCAGTATTGATTATCGATGCTTACGTGAGAAGTCACTCATTTACGCTCAATTATTTCTACAAGAATTGCCGTGATCATATCTCTTATATTATTGATTCAATTATTGTCACAAGATCATCTCAGATAATATGTTATAGTATTAAATCAATAATTGAGACGACAAGTTATAAATGATTAATAATTGTTGAAAGATTAAATATGTGTTGATGAAAAAAATGATTTGTGGTAAGTTTGATTATTTTATGGGGGCTCATATGTCATCATCTAAGAGTCTCTTCATCATATAGTAATTACCTTCGTCAATAGTAATTACCCTTGTGAATAGTATTTACCTTCATCAATAGTATTTACCTTTTCATTAATAGTAATTACCTTCGCCAATAGTAATTACCCTTGTGAATAGTATTTACCTTCGTCAATAAGTAATTACCTTCGTCAATAGTAATTACCCTTGTGAATAGTATTTACCTTCGTTAATAGTATTTACCTTCGTTAATAGTAATTACCTTTACTAGACGTTGAACCACTTGTCGTTTCACATTATAGGCGTCGAACCACTTGTCGTTTCACATTACAAAGCGCCAAACCAAACCAATCAAGCCACTTGCCTTTTCACACTAAGAAAAGCTAGAAATCTTCTATAAATAGAGGCCTAGGGCTTCATTATTTTCACTTAATTCATTCAAGCTATAGAGAGAGAAAGTATAGAGAGAATAAGAGAGAAAGAAGAAGAGTATTTTGTTACTACATCGTCATAAAGATTCAATCTCCTACCAAATGTAAGGGGTGTTATTCTTTCTTATTCATGAAGAGAACTGTTGTTATTCCATTGCTTATTATTCTCGTTGGAATAACTCAGATACGCTGTGTTTTTACCCTATACTTGGTGACATTCTTCTATTATTACATTGGAACATCACATGCGTGTGTTTTACACCGGACCGGTTTAAATTTTTATTATTCTCATTGGAACATCCTCGCTCGTGTGTTTTACAGGACCGACCGTTCCGCTTTTATTATTCTCGCTGGAATATCCTATCTGTGTGTTTTACATCGGATCCTGGTTCCATCTTTATTATTACATTGGAACATCCGCTTGGTGTGAATTTCACCTGACTGGTTCCGTTATTTATTATTCTGTTGGAATAACCCGTCTGTGCGGTCTATCGCATGCATGGTGATTTCTTTTGTTATTCCATTCTTTATTATACCCAGTTGGTTAAAACTTTGACTTCTATACTCCATGAAATTAGTGGAATATCCTTGATATTTGCGTTTCATCCAGTATCTTTCATGAAAATATTCTTCTGATCATTCTTGAATTTTACTCTACAAAATAGTATCATATTGATAATTTGGACGTTAATAATTCCTGGATAAAATAATTCTTGAACTTGTTTTATTGAATTCTTATATCATTGTCATCATCCTCATGTTTATATTTTTTTTAAAGTCATCTCGTGGTTCAGTAAAGTGCATAGATGGACTTGGTATGATTATGACCAGAGACTATTCGGTGTAATCATGACCGTAATGTTATAAATAATGTGGTAAAAATCCTCAGTGGCCGTAGTGCATTGATGGATAGTTGTTGGCATGATCATGACCATTAATGAATACACAAATATTCTTGGCCCGTAGTGCATGAATAATTGTGGTCGTGATACTAAAGAATATCCTCGTCAGAAAAGTGTAAGGGTGATTCGATGATGTGGAATATTTATTAAAGTCGAGTCTCAAATATATAAAGTGATGAAAAACCTTTTAAAACCTAAAAGATAGTAGACTTTATTTTCTACTTGACTCTTTTAATGGATCAGATATTCACCGCAGATTAAACCGGTTGTTCTATTGTATTTTATCGGTTTAACATTGTTGAAGACTATTGATAATTTATTCTCGCATTATCTTAGTCATAATATTTTTCATTGGGCTAGTTGAGCTCACCCTTTCTTTCACCGTTCTCTTCAAGAAATGAGAATATAGCCGGGACGAGTCTGGGAAACGAGTGATGGTCCGAAGATAGCATTAGTAGTCCTCACTATTCGTGAAATAGTGTGATAATAATTGTAATGAGGACTCCTTTTTGAGTTTGTATAATATCTAGTAGAGCGATATTTGTATTTAAACTCACGCTTATATATCGTATTACAGCACACGACAGTTATGTTAGTAAGTTGTATTTAAATTCTGTACCATGTAAGTGGCGACCCACGATGGGTGATGTATCCCTAATTTTGGGGGCGTCACAGGTGGGACCAACAGAATTCAAGGGAACCACAGATCTAATTGAAGCCCAAACCTGGGTAAAGGAGACGGAGAAAGAATTCATTATCGCCAGAGTAGCGGAGGAGCAAAAGACAGCTTTTGCAACGTACTTGATGAAGGGAGAAGCCAATTACTAGTGGGAGACTAATCAAGCCAGAGCTGGTACATCCATAGTGACTTGGACAAGATTCAAGGAGTTGTTCTTTGAGAACTACTTTTCACCGAGTATGCAAGCTCGGATGGAAGTCAAGTTTTTAGAACTAAAGCAGGAGAACATGTTGGTTTCTGAGTATGCTGCCAAATTCAACGAGTTGGCGAGATTTGCACCTCATCAGGTGGACACAGAGGCAAGAAAAGAGAGAAGATTTGAGAATGGAATGAAGCCGGGGATATACAACAAAGTAGCCGTATTAAAGATAAATACGTTTGCAGCTTTGATGGAGAAAGCGTTAATTACTGAAGGAAGGAGAAAAGCTGCATCTCGATTTCATCAGGAGAAGAAGCAGAATACAAGTGATGGAGGAAGCAGTGGTGGTAGTAATTCGAACAAGAGAAAGTGGAGCGAGAATACCCAGTCGGGTAATAGGACAGAAGAGAATATGAAAGGGAGAGAGACATGTATAACTTGTGGGAAGAACCATTCTTGAGTTTGTTTGAAGAAGAAGGGAGTTTGTTACAACTGCGGATAAGAGGGGCACATGTCGCCCAATTGTCCCAATCCAAAGAAGATACAAGCTACTTTGCGTGTGGATCGACTGATCATCTGGTTAGAAAGTGTCCAAAGAGAAATGCGGAGAAGGAAAGTGGCAACAAGGGACCCGATAGCGGAACCTTAGCGATTTGAGGACCTGCACACCAGGAAGACCAACGGACCGTACATTCAACATGACGGCGCAAGATGTAGTGACTACTCAGGAGGTGGCAACAGGTAACGATTTCATTTAGAAATTTTATTACGCAAGTAATCTTGGTTAGATATTGCTGTGAATTTTTTTCTTTTATAGATCCAAGTCACAGGTTAGAATATAAGACATAATTTAATATTGTGTTGAGAAGAATGAATTGATGATACAACTTTAAAAGATTATAGAGAATAAGAAAGCGGTGATTCCGAGGACGGAATCCTTTTAAGGAGGGGTGAATGTGATAACCCGAGATTTCGAATAATCTGAATTATTACGAATAATTTTTTTTTAATATTAATATTGATTATCAATTTTGTGCTGAGTATATGTGATACGAGTCTCGAGATGTGGTCAATTTGTGTATTGACTGAGAAAATAAGAGTAGAGTTATGCTTAACAGAGAATAGAAACCCTAAATTTTTAATTATATTGATGAGTACGTGTTTGTACTGTATAGAATGTTGATCAATGATTGGTCGGATAGGGTACAATATTTGTAAACCCTAATAAGTGATTAAAAACCCTAATCTGAAGATTAGAAACCCTAACGCGTAGTTAGGAACCCAAATCGAAAGTCGGGAAACCCTAATTTTTAATTCAGGAATTCTGAACCCTAATTAGGAAACCGTAATCCTAATTAGTAAGCCCTAAAGTGATTAGTAAACTTTAATGTGTTTAGTAACCTTTAATATAATTAGGAAACACTAATTATATTTTAGAAATCTTACTTTTCTATTTTAAAACCGTAATTTAGAAAATCCTAGAACCTAAGGTTGTAAAACCTAAGGGTTATAACCTTAGGGTTAAACCCTGAGGGTTTGGCAAGTTACCTATATACCATTAAAATTTTATGTCCAATGTCCAAAATACCCTTTACTGAGATTTTCAGTTAAGAGATTTGCAAGATCTAATGAGTCATCACTTAAGGATTATCCCATGTGCTGCAAATCCTTACCAAATCTGATCCATATGTGCCACCTAGCAAGTGTAGAAACATTGAATCAAAGTTATACGTGTTGGAAGAGAGAGAAAGTTCACAAAAGTTGCCCAATTGCTCTCTAACGCTCAACGAACCTTTTCTCTCTCCTTAGCCACAAAAATCTTAAGTTTTTCAGTCACTAGAACACCCCTTAGATCATCAAGATCAGTGGAGAAGAGCTTAGATCAAGGATTGGATAATAGAAGGTATAAACTCTAAACCTACTTTGATCTTGTATGGAAAGAAATATTTCGTGTTTATGTGTTTAGATGTTTGCTAGAAGGTGTTTTATGATGATCTATGGTGATATACCATAGATCCATAGCATCAAATGGCTTTAAAAGGGGTGATTTTCAAAACTGTCCAAGAACATGATTTATGGTCTGACAAGCTAATGTCAGGAGCCACAGATTTTTGTTTGTTTATGATTTGTGTTGTTTTAAGCTTTGGATTTGTAGTATGCCAGAAGTACTTTGATTTGGAAGTGGAATCCAAGCTATTCAATTTCCAGATTTCAAGATATAATCAATCAAAGTCGGTTGACCGACCACGATCGAAAGTAAAATTCAGGTAACCGTAAAGCCGTGAAACAATGGTATACAAGTTATTCTAAGGCCCTGATCTGTTAGTTGTTAAGTTGTTTGTTGATTTTGTTGTATGCATGTTGTACCCAGTAATATGGACTTTAGATCCTCGACTTTATAACCAAAAACAGTCAATATAATCGAAGTAATGGGTGGTCAAACTAGACCACTCGGCACTAACTTGCAGTTTCTGAAAAACCTAGAAATAGTGTAAACAAAATTTCTGACAAGGTTTGACCGTGTCGTAACCTGTGAATCCGTTGTTGTTGGACTGAGATCTTGATATGTCGTTAGTCCTTGTCATGTATACTACATGTATGAACCAAAAAATCACCAAAATCATGATCAGAACTCCGATTAATTTGAACTTGAAAGTGTCCACTCGGACTGCCTGGGTTTTTGGAAAACCCAGGAACCGTCTGACAAGTACTTTGAAGGCACAAATCTTCCTAGTATGTTGTTCTATGACCTATCTAATTGTGTGAACATGTAATATTACATTAGTACTACGACTTATGGACATTAGTTGGCCCAAAAACATGTTGAGATGAGAATCATAGCCGGTCAAATGAGCACCCTCGAGACTTGCCTGACAATGTTCTTGAGGCTCAAGATCACCTAAGGCGACAGAAAGCGTCGCAATAGACTATAGCAACGGATTATTTAATTTCTAATTTCTGATTTTCCAGAAATTAAATTAAAAATAGAAATAAATTTTAAAAAAATTTCAAAAATAGTTTTAAAAATTATTTTAAATTATGAAAAATAATTTTTGACTATTTGGGATATTTTTCATTAATATTTATAATTATTTGAATAATAATGATATTTAATTTATTTAATTAGTGTACTAAATAAATTAGAGAAAAATGATTTAATATTATAAAAATCATTTTAAATAAGAATAAAAGTAGTTAAAAATATTTTGAGTTATAAAATGTAACTTTTAATATTTATAAAGAATTTTCATTAATAATTTAATATTAATGATATTAGATTTATTTTATTATTTTATTAAATAAATAAGTTAAAAATGATTTTATTGAATTAAAATTCATTTTAAATGAGAATAAACTGTTAGAAAATATTTTGAATTATAAAATATAATTTTCAATATTTTTGGAGAATTCTCATTAATAAATTAATATTAATGATATTAGATTTAATTAATTATTATATTAAATAAATGAATTAAAAATGATTTTATTGATTTAAAAATCATTTAAAAATGAGAAAATGATTTAAAAATATTTTAAGTTATAATTAATAACTTTTAATATTTTGATGATAATTTCATTAATATTTAAATATTAATGGGGATGGTTTAAAAATGATTTTATTTAATTTAAAAATCATTTAAGTAGAATATTGATGATTTAAAAATAATTTAAGTTATTCATAATAACTTTAATATTTTGACAAGTATAACATTAATATTTTTATATTATTAAATATTAATGATGATAAGATTAGTTGATAATTAAATCATTTAAAAATGATTTAAGTGTTTGAAAAATTATTATAAATTATAATAATTGTTTATAAATTACTAAAAGCTTCCGAAAAATATTATAAAGGTTAATTGACTTATCTAAAATAATATTGAAACTTAGAGACCAAGTTTAATTGACAATCAATGTGTTAATTGTCGGATAGGGTGACCGTAATAATCGAGAATGTAATCAAGTTCAACCGAATCAACTAGTTAGACTTGATAAGTGTTTATATAAGTTATAGACACTGATGTGACTATGTGGTAATGTGCCTAGGAGAAAGATTGACTGTGTATTATAGTGTTATGTGTTATAAATTATTGTGCTAATTGTGACACCGATATTATTGGTTATAGGTCTTTCAAACGCAGATAAGTATATTGTGTAGCAGTAATCAATGAAGAAGGCAAGTTTCCTAACTCAACCTTGAGTTATATCTTTTCAAATATTATGGTGGTTAATTATTTTTGATTAAACCACGTCTAAGAATTTATTGTTGATTATTCGCAGTTAGTACATGTTTATTAATTCAAATTGAACCAATGATTCTGAAAATATATTAGGAGAATGATTATTGTTGGATATTTACATCCGTAGAAGTTATTATTGATAACACCGATAATTCCTACCTATTGTCGAATTATTTTGAGAAATATCCTAGCTAATTATTCTGGCCAGACGTACATTTGTTAGAAGTTGATAGCTTCGAGAATAGAAGAGAAGAGAATTCAATTATTATTGATTGATCGAGGCCAATTGTTTCGGTTAGATCAAAAAAGAAAACTTGATAGATTTGAGAAGAGAAGAGATTAGATATTGAAATCATTGTATTTCATTGTTAAATCAAATTCTGATTCAAAGATTGAGAAGAACAACCTTTTATATAAAGGGAACATTTTTGGTCGTATATTCGGCCTTTTCTCGCGTGTAAGTATTATGCATAATATAGGGTACTAGGAGTTGGCCGCTCTAAGTACTTGCGGAGGGGTATGATTTAATTTTTATGGTTATCTGATACACCTGGGTATATCAAAGTTAAATATTTGATAGTTACTCGAGAAGAGAAGTTCAAGATCCAATGGACCACTCAGCATAAATCTGGAAAATATTCCACTTTGTTATTGCGTAGAATTGATTCTTGGTTATTCAATAGAATATCGTAGAAACTTTGAAAGCGTTGTACTCTTTCATTTATCAGATTATTGTGGTGCACAGAATGCGAGAAGACTTGTTAGTTAATAAAGAATTGTTTAGCTATTTTAAAGTTCCCCGAACTTTGGTGTTATTCTATCAAATTAGATAGTTTGTAATCTTGATTCTTATACATTTATTGTATGTCTAAACGTGCGGGGAAAATCTGTTGCTCATCCTTGCTAAATAAAATATTTCAGCTAGGGAAGAAGAGGCTAGCGGGTCTAAGAAGAACAAAGGCAAAGGCAAAATACCGGAGTAGTTATAATGAACTTATTATCATGTTGTATTCGTAAACCCTTTTTGTATATCTAGAGGGTAAGTTTGTAATGTTAAGGTTAGATGACCTAGGATGATGTTGTTAACCTATTAATTAATGTTATGTAAGTTTATATTCATTAATGAATGGGTAGTTAGATGTTATTATATTGTGGATCGTGAGCACCAAACTCGGGGGTCAGGTAACCCGAATTTGGGGGTGTCACATCAACGAGAAGTGACTGAGGCAGACATTGACCAAAATCCAAATCAAGCACTAGCAAATATCTTGTTAGGGGCTTTACAAGGAAGACAAACAAACCCATTACCAGCCACACCAAATACATCAAATGTTACTTAATTTAAATATTTTAAATTAGTAAGACCTCCAAAATTTAAAGGAACTGATGAACACATCAAAGCTCAGGCTTGGGTTACGGAGATGGAGGAGATGTTTAGAGTGACTAAGGTGAATGCGGATCAAAAGACCAATTTTGCTACGTTTTTTTTTGAAGGATGAAGCCAATCACTGGTGGGAGGCTAACAAAACTAGAGCTAGAGAAGGTGTTATTTCATGGGATAGGTTTAAAGAAGTTTTCTTTGTGAATTATTTTCCTGATTCGATGAAGGATCGTATGGAAGATCAGTTTCAAGAGTTGAAGCAAGGAGAGATGACGGTGTCTCAGTACATAGCAAAATTTAACGAGCTGGATAGGTTTGAACCTCACCAGGTAGATACTGAAGCGAGAAAAACTACACGGTTTGAAGAGGGGTTGAAACCTCAAATAAGAAGTAAAATATCGGTATTTCAAGTGAAGACATTTTCGGAGATTCTTGAAAAAGTAACTATAGCTGAAAAGGAGGGAAAGGCTCTACAAAAGTTTCATAAGGAGAAAAAGAATAACACAGGGAGATGCAGCAATGGTGGGAACAATAACAACAACAACAATAACAACAAAAGAAGATGGGAGGTGGCGTTTCCAAATAATTCTGGGAAAGGAGGAGGTAATTTTAAAGGGGGAAATAGTAATACCAATCCAAAGAATGAACAGTGTCAAATTTATGGTAAAGGTCACAAGGGAGTTTGTTACTTTAGCGGAACAAAATGTTATACATGTGGAGAGGAGGGGCACTATTCAAATTTTTATCCTAAAAAGAAGAGCAAGAATAACAATATTAAATGTTTCAACTGTGGAACGGAGGGACATGTGGCTAAGTTTTGCCCAAAACCCAAAAAGGCCAATGTGGGAGGAATTCAAAATAACCCCGGACCAGTAGTAGCAGGAGTTGCTCAAAATCGCCCGAATGCATGAACATTTAACATGATGGTGAAGGATGTTGTTGCAGCGCAAGACGTGGTAACAGGTATTCTTCCGATCAATGCTGAAAATGCTTATGTTTTATTTAACTCTGGTGCTTCTTGTTCATTTGCATCTATGGGTTTTGCTAAGAAATTGAAAATGCCATGTGAAGACCTAAATGTGCCATTTAATGTAGAAATTGCTAACAAAGAGAAAATGTGACACCCCCAAATCCGGGCACTTCAATCTCACAGATTTGGTGTTCACTGTCCAATTAAATCATAACTAACTACCCATAAACAAAGGATATAATTAAACTCAAAAGTTTAAACAATTAATCTCCTATTAAAGGGTTACATAATCTAAAATAAATCCCTGGTCATCCAACCTTTATTACAATCATTAGCGGAATATTAAAACATAGCCACAATCAAAACTATTACATAAGCTTCATAAACAAAAGGTAAATTAAACGTCGTCGTCTAATCAAGTAGTTTGTCCTTACCCATGCTTGTAGAAAGCTCTTCAAACTTCTTAACTTCATCTGTATTATTTTGTGCAAGAGTGAGCAAACAATTGCCCACAAGAAGGATAATATAAAATAATATTTTATAAATGACAATTAACTGAACTTTCAATGGTAAAATACTCTTACCGGAACAATAAACTTTAATTCAAAAGCTACGAGTTCAAAAGAATAATGAACGTTTAAGTTAAAAATAGATATCAACATCTAAGAATACACTGAGGGTCACAAGACCACGAACTATACTCTTCAAGTATTTCTATTTTAACCTTTAATAGTCTAAAAGACTATACTCACCATCTATATCCTAGGTTAACAGGTGTTTCTACTGTAACCTTTAACAGTCTAAACGACTATATGGACCATCATCTCGTACTCCAGGTGATCAGCCCTTTGTACTATGTATTGCACAAACATTTTAACGCTATTGCGTAGCTCTAAAATAATCCCCTAATATAGGGTTGTTCATCTCAGCTTAGATTATCAGGTTCCGAACCAAAGGAAGTTTGGCTGGGAATTAACTTCAAAGGAATTTTAGATCTTTAGAATGCTCATCAACCAAGTACTGGTTGAATCAGATATAGACCAATAACTATTCAAGAGTTTAATTATAATATCTTCATTAACAAGGTATTTCGATGAATCAATAAGAGCTAGAGTATTAACAATCTCTAAATTGAACAAATGTTATCATTAACAACATGCTTTCAAAATTTTGTGAGTCCATAAGCAAACCAAAGGAAGTTTGGTTTGGGATGACTTCAAGGGTAATTTAGAGTTTTGAACATTCATCAACTTAAGATTAGTTGAATTAGTAAAGAATCGCTAAGCAACTTAGAGTTCGGTACAATAATGTAAGATAGTACAATGACATTGGAGAACGAAGATCAAACAACAGTTATTAGTAGCTGAATAAACACATTTCTTACAACAAAATTACAGACTTTGAATAACCAAATTAATCTCGTTTGGAATAAAGAAATAAAGATTAATTAACTTGCTCAACAGTAAATGAGAGTTAAAGAACTTGCATAACAATAAATTGCTCAACAAGAGATTAGAAATAGAGAACTTGCAAAAGTATATCATGACAGTGAAAAGTAACCTTCTTTGAATAATAAAGTAGCAAAGGTTAGGAACTTTCCTCTTCGCGTAAGCTATACAATTATAACTCACGTACTCCAATGTCCTACACATACCATTAGGATTATCACATCAATTAGCTACATAAATTAACCTCATAGATTCAATTCTCATCTTATTTAAGTTATAACCTTTAGTTTAAGGTTTAACCATATTAATAAACCACATAACACGAATCTGAAGACCCACTAACACATATATAAGACTTTTAGCATCCAAATCACATTTTTAACTCTTATTAATCAATACTACACTTCTTCTTAATCAAACTTGAAGTTCAATCAAGTGTTTAAGTCTTCCTAGGACTCATTGGTTTTATATTAATCACCTTCTATATCTTAGTGTTCATTTCAGAAATTTCCAAGTGTTAACCTCACAACACTTATCTAACATTCATTGTATAAACTAAGTTATAACATAACACGTTCATAACTTAATAATCACTTTTACAAAGTTGAAATTATCATTGACATGACACGATTCTGTTTTAACCTCCTTACTACAAGTTTGTTACTTTAACATATCATTGAACTCAATTATCATGGCATCCAAGGTCTACAAAATGAAAGATAACTCACTATCTCGAGCGAAGGTATGGTGGTGCATTGCGCCATACCTAAGCTTCTGAATTCGGTAGTGATTCGCGCCATTTCGCACCAACTTACCTGCGCAATTGCAACCAAAGGTCTGCGAAAAAAACCGAAAAGGCTATGAACGATGGCAGATTTTAGCCCAACTAACACGAATTTCACTCACAAAAAAGTGAATTTAACACAAACAATTGATATAGAACTATTACAAACATGTTTCCTCATATATTCATCAACATAGAACAATTTAACAACTTTTGCTAACTTAATTCCTCAAATTCCATGTTTTCATACAAAAGCACCATTTTTGACATCCTTTACAAAAATCATCACTGTAATCTCAGTTTTATACCGAATCACTTCGTTCAAACTACGTTCTCTTCGTTTTTTAATGAACTAGCATAATCAAAACTTAATTCACAGATTAACATGCAAATTGACCACTAAAATTGGTACTTTCACAACCCATATGTATAAACACACACTGTAATTAGTTTTCTTCTTTTTAAACACAATTAACACAATAATTCTTGTCTAAATACCATCTCTAACATCATAACTATATACAATCACCATAAACAAAGTTACATAACAACAATTTCTGTAAAACTGGAATTCACGTAATATAAAACTTTCTTAGTGAAACACATATACATGTATTTATTTATATATATATATATATATATATATATATATATATATATATATTATTAAGGTTATGAACAATACCTTCACTTAGCTTGAACAACCTTGCTAAACACGTAATTTTGCTTTGGAAAACTCAAGATTTCACTTTAACAAATATCACAAAATTATAATTTCATTATATTTTTATTTAATAATTTAGCATACCATCTTAAATTATTAAATCAAAACAACAATATAACATCTCAAAATAACAATATAACATCTCTGTTATATTAAAACTCTTTAAATTATAAATTACATTAAATTTAGAATTTTATTAATTCATAAATATTTAGTAACAACAAACACCTCAAATAAAACATTTATTCAACAATAAACACCTCAAATAAATATTTATATAATTCAATAAATATTTAAAATTACAATTTGAAATTTCGGATTGTTACAGAAAATTCCCGTTCACACAGTACATAAAAATTGTAGTGTAGAGATTCAGGGACACAAATTTCTGGTAAACCTTATTCCTATACAGTTAGGAGAGTTTGATGTGATTTTGGGAAAAGATTGGTTGGGTAGTCATAGGGTAGTAATTGATTGTATGTGGAAACAAGTAAACTTAGGGACATTTTCAAAGAAGAAGGTAGTATTTAAGGGGAGTTGTTCACCAAAGAAAGTTTGTTGTTTAACAGTTATGCAGGCTAAGAGATTGCTTAAGAAGGGTAGTACAGGTTACTTGGCCTTTATGGTTGATACACGTAAGGAAGGGGGAAAGTTAGATCAAATCCCTATAGTGAATGAGTTTCATGATGTATTTCCAAATGACCTACCCGGTCTTCCTCCTGACAGAAAAATTGAATTTGTGATCGACCTTACACCTGGTACATCACCAGTTTTAAGGGCACCATATTGGATGGCACCAGTTGAATTGAATGAGTTACAGGTTTAATTAGAAGAACTCTTAGACAAGAAATACATACAACCTAGTGTTTCACAATTGGGAGCACCTGTGTTGTTTGTAAAGAAGAAGGATGAGACTTTAAGATTATGTATAGATTATCGAGAATTAAATAAGTTGACCATGAAGAATAAGTATCCTTTACCGAGAATTGATGATTTGTTTGACCAATTAAATGGAGCTGAGCATTTTTCAAAGATTGACCTACGATCGAGATATCATCAACTGAAGGTAAGGAAAGAAGATGTACCACAAACAACGTTTTGGACTCGATATGGACATTCATGAATTTTTGTGATGTCTTTTGGGTTAACAAATGCACCGACAATTTTATGGATTTGATGAATTCCAAAGGTGTTTAAGTCATGCATGGATAAATTTATGGTGGTTTTTATTGATGATATCTTAGTATACTCGAAGACACGGGAGGAACATGCAGAACATTTGAGAAGGGTATTACAGATATTACGGAAGGAACAACTCTATGCAAAATTTTCGAAATGTGAATTTTGGCTAGAGAAGGTTCAGTTTTTAGGTCATGTGATTGATAAAAATGGGGTAGCAGTAGATCCAGCAAAGATAGAAATAATTATGAAATGGGATCAACCAACAACTCCAACTAAAGTACGAAGTTTTCTTGGTTTAGTAGGGTACTACCGACGTTTCATAAAAGATTTTTCAAAAACAGCAACCCCACTAACCAATTTAACTCGAAAAATTGTGAAGTATGTGTGGACAGACAAATGTGAAGAGAGTTTTCAGGAATTAAAGAAGTTATTAAGAAGTGTGCCGGTATTATCTTTACCAGATGACCGGGGGGGTCTAGTTGTTTATAGTGGACGCTTCACATAGTGTATTAGGGTGTGTGTTGATGCAACATGGGAAGGTGATCGCATATGCTTCTGCGACAACTTAAGGATTATGAGAAATGTATCCTACTAATGATCCAGGTCAGTCTGTGGTGGTTTTTATGTTAAAAATTTCGTGACATTATTTATATGGGGAAAAGTGTGAAATATACATGATCATAAAAGTCTCAAGTATATTTTTACACAGAAGGAGTTAAATATAAGGCATAGAATATGGTTAGAGTTAATAAAAGATTTTGACTGCAAAATTCTATATCATCCTGGTAAAGCTAACGTGGTTGCAGATGCATTGAGCCGAAAGAATCAAGAGAATTTGAATGTCATAACAAACAACGAGATACTGATAAAGGAATTTGAAAGGCTCAAGATTGAAGCAAGAGTTCCAGCTGACCCTAATCAGAAGTTATTTATGATTGAAAATGGCTCCACTTTAATAGACAGAATCAAAGAAATGCAAGACAAATATGACGCGTGTCAAAAGTGTAAAGTAGAAATAACTCAAGACAAGAACATCAAGTTTCGAATAGATAAGGATGGAGTACTGGGATTTGAAGATAGAATTTGGGTTCCATCGATACCAGCACTAAAAGAGGAAATTCTAGAAGCAGCTCATAACTCTAAGTTTGATGTACAGTTAGGGAGTACTAAGATGTATAAAGACGCGAGTCAGCACTTTTGGTGGTCGAATATGAAACGAGAGATAGCGGAATGGGTAAGCAAGTGTCTCACATGCCAAAGGGTGAAAGCCAAGCATCAAAGACCAAGCAGATTACTATAACCTCTACCGATTCCTGAGTAGAAGTGGGAGCATATCACCATGGACTTTGTGGTAGGACTTCCTCTCACACAAAAAGGTCACAATGCCATTTGGGTAATAGTTGATCGTCTCACCAAATCAGCCCATTTCCTGCCTATTAAAATTTCTTATACCCTTGACCAATTAGCTAAATTGTATATAAATAAAATCATTTCTAAATATGGAGTTCTTGTATCTATAGTATCAGATCGAGACCCACGGTTTACTTCAAATTTTTGGAGGAGTCTTTAAACCCACTTAGGAACTCAGTTGAGATTAAGTACAACATATCACCCACAAGCAGATGGACAAAGTGAGAGAACCATTCAAACGTTGGAAGATATGTTGCGAACCTGTATCATGGATTTCAAGGGAAGTTGGGAAGATCAATTGCATTTAGTAGAGTTTTCCTACAACAATAGTTACCATGCCAGTATAGGGATGCCACCATATGAAGCTTTGTGCGGCAGAAAGTGTAGAACACCTTTGTGCTGGAACGAAGTTGGGGAAAGAAAAATGCTAGGACCTGAGATAGTTCAGCAAACCACTAAGAAGGGCAAGATGTATTCTTGAAGGTATCCCCGTGGAAGGGCAAGATTTGCATTCATGTATTCTTGAAGGTATCCCCGTGGAAGGGCAAGATTCGTTTTGGTAAGAAAGGGAAGTTAAGCCCAAGATTCATTGGATCATTTCAAATAGGGAATTGTTAAATCCACAAAAAAATGTTATTTCCACAACAAAAGTGTCGCTATAGATCCTATAGTGACGGTGAAAATTGTCGCTATACATCTACAGAGTGACACTTTTGTTGTGGAAATAACAAAAAGTGTTATGGATTTAACAATTCCCTTTCAAATATCACGAAGGATAGGTGAAGTAGCATATGAGGTAGCCTTACCCCATGAGTTAGAACACATCCATAATGTGTTTCATGTGTCAGTACTACGTCCATATAAAGCAAATTACAAACATGTTATAAACTATGAACCTATTCAGATTTAGAAAGATTTATCTTATACGAAAGTTCCAGTATAGATACTTGATCGAAAAGAACAAGTATTGAGAAACAATATTATATCATCAGTTAAAGTGATATGGAAGACTCATGATATTTAAGAAGCTATGTGGGAGCTTGAAGATAAAATGCGAGAAGAATTTCCACATTTGTTTTATAATATATGTTTTTAATTTCAAGATGAAATTCTTATAAGGGGAATGGATGTAATAATCTGAACTTAAATTAGGATTATCAAGAAATTGAGAATTATAATTTTCAAATTCTTGTATGCTATTGTTGCAATAACTAAGTTCTGACTTGGTAAGGTTTGATATATGGTAGAAATCCTAAAAAGTTAATAAGAAAACTTTAGTTAAGACTTTGATCTTAGAATAGAAACCCTAACCCTAATTAGGGTTATAACAAGAAATTAAATTAGGGTTTATTGATTATTATGTGATTAACATTAAGTGTGGCTAAGTAGAGTTTTTATTAAGTATACCTGCCATGATAAACCCTAACTAAGGATGTGATAACCTTAATGTTAAACTAATAAACCCTAAACTTAAATATTAAACCCTAATTGTAAAATTAGTAAACCCTAATTCCTATTTTGTAATATTTTAATGGTTAATAACTTAATAAAAATTTTAAGCATATATACATATGTGAAGTTACTAATTTACCCTCAAAGTTGATGAGGAATTTAGAAAAATACCCTTAGTACATAAGAAGTTACTAAAATACCCTTATCTTCCAAATTTTGATGACAAGGCCAAATCTATGACTCATCACTTATAGGATTTGCAACATGTGCTCAAAACAACCCCACCATCATCCTTCTGACACCGTATAGCTGATAAAAGCCTTAGTGTTGATTAATTCACGTTCTAGCCTAATGTTTTGATGATGATTTGATCATCGGTACTAAATTATGATTTGTGGATTTCCGGAAACTATTTCAAGAAGTGTATGTTGGATTATTCAAGAAGAATGAAGATGTTTTGAGTCCTAAGAAAAATATGTAAGGTCATTGCAAATATCTAATTTTTCAATTCAAGGTTCTAGGACATTTTATATGTGCATTAAATATGATCTTGTGCATGTCTAAAAATATGTCATTCACTATTATCTGCTATTAAGAGAAATGAGTTTGCATGCATTCATAAGAGTCCTGACCGATTAAGTATTACATATTTAAAGATAATTGATAGCTAAAATGTTGTTTGTAAACCCTAATAAGTGATTGGAAACCATAATCTCAAGATTAAAAACCCTAACGCGTAGTTAAGAACCCTAATCAAAAGTTGGAAAACCCTAATTCAAAATTTAGGAATCCTAAACCCTAATTAAGAAACCCTAATCCTAATTAGTAAACCCTAAAGTGATTAGTAAACTTTAATGTGTTTAGTAACCTTTAATATAATTAGGAAACACTAATTATATTTTAGAAATCTTACTTTTCTATTTTAAAACCCTAATTTAGAAAATCCTAGAAGCTAAGGTTGTAAAACCTAAGGGTTATAACCTTAGGGTTAAACTCTAAGGGTTTGGCAAGTTACCTATATGCCATTAAAATTTCATGTCCAATGTTCAAAATACCCTTTACTTAGATTTTTAATTAAGAGATTTGCAAGATCTAATGAGTCATCACTTAAGGATTATCCCATGTGCTGCAAATCCTTACCAAATCTGATCCATATGTGCCACCTAGCAAGTGTAGAAACATTGAATCAAAGTTATATGTATTGGAAGTGAGAGAAAGTTCACAAAAGTTGCCCAATTGCTTTCTAACTCTCAACAAACCTTTTCTCACTTCTTAGCCACGAAAAATCTGAAGTGTTTTGATCACTAGAACACCCCTTAGATCATCAAGATCAGTGGAGAAGAGCTTAGATCAAGGATTGGATAATAGAAGGTATAAACTCTAACCCTACTTTAATCTTGTATGCAAAGAAAGATTTCATGTTTATGTGTTTAGATGTATGCTAGAAGGTGTTTTATGATGATCTATGGTGATATAACATAGATCCATAGCATCAAATGGCTTTAAAAGTGATGATTTTCAAAACTGTCCGAGAACATGATTTGTGGTATGACAAGCTAATGTCAGGAGCCACAGATTCTTGTTTGTTAATTATTTGTGTTGTTTTAAGCTTTGGATTTGTAGTATGCCAGGAGTACTTTGATCTGGAAGTGGAATCCAAGCTATTCAATTTCCAGATTCAGATATAATCGGTCAAAGTCGGTTGACCGACCATGACCGAGTAAAATGCTGGGTAACCGAGAAAGCTATGATTAGGGTCTGACAAGTTATTCTAAGGACTTGATCTGTTAGTTGTGAAGCTGTTTGTTGATTTTGTTGTATGCATGTTGTAGCCTGTAATATGGACTTTAGATCCCTGACTTTATATCCCAAAAACAGTCAACATAATTGAAGTAATGGGTGGTCAAACTAGACCACTCGTCACTGACTTGCTGTAAGACCCCGAAATTTTTAAATAAAAAGGAATTTCCTTTATTTATTATTTTGAAATAGTAAGGGTTGATTTGATTAATGTGGATAGTTAAGGGTTAAATATGCAAATATTTCAAATTAAGCAAGTGGTTATAAAATATTCATTATCGTAGGGAATATTCGTTTGGTCGTGGAATATTCGTCTTTGTCGGGAATATATTAAATGACAGCCTTGACCGTGTGTGGGGCCCATAACGGAAAGTGATTGGATGAAGAAAGCGACAAATATAAGTTGTTTTTAAATAGCGTAGTTATTCACAGATTATCTTGTTGGAATACCCGGTTGGTTAAAACACACTAATACGCGTTGTTGAGCGAGTAGCACTTGGTATTGCACCAATTATTGATTCTTACGTGAAGGCACTACTCGATAATGGTTCGATGTAATTCTTATTCGATTATTTTATTGAGTTAATAATTCTTTGCGTTGATATTTTATATTTTGTTGTTTTGATAATTGTCATTACGAGTATCTTTCATTATCGAAGCAATAATTCATATTATCGAATAATATTATTAGATAACATTATTGGCAATGTCTAGAAAGTTACATCTAAGGAGAGGTTTGGTCACACTAATTTGCGCTTGATGAAGAAATTCTTATTGGAAAGCCCCTCTTTCTGAGGGAGCTGCTGGTTGTCAATATTGTGATTACGTAATATTATTTGTGAATAATTAATTATTGATTTATATGATGAGGAAAATATTGATTTTATGTGGATATAGATGGAGAAAATTTTTAAAATGACAATTGTTGAAAATTAATATTTTATCTTTTACGATAAAATAATTCATTTAAATATATTATTTTAATAATATATTAGCGGTGATATTTTACAACGAATGTGGGATATATGAGTATACGAGGAGGAAGAGTATTTTTGTTGCAATAAATGTTTAAAACATGTTAAACATGTCGGTGGACCCCATTTATTATTTGAAATTTGATTATAGCTTTATAAAATCGCTTGGTTTGTGGATTTGGTCAATTTCTATTTGGAATTTGGAAAAACTTTCTTCTGCAAAGTTGTAGAGAATTGAATTTCCTATAAAAACTCATGAGATTCGAATTTTCTGATGAAAAGGCTATTTATTATGAATTATTGAAGTTACGAAGCAAAATAATTAATTTTGTAAGTTTTAATTATTTATTTTATGAAAACGTTTTTTATCATTTCTTTCTAGAAGGTGGCATGTGGGAAATGCTAGGATCTGAATTCTAAGGTTGGCGTATGATGAATTATATATATATATATATATATATATATATTAATTTATTAAATTTTTAACTTTGGTGTTCTAAGCGATTTCTATAAATAGGGTGCTTAGGTTAGAATTGAAAATCACACGAAGCTGAAGTTTTCTCTCTCTATATTATCGGCGTATTCTTGTGAGTATTTTGAGTATACTTTGAGTATTGCTATATCTGGTGCAAGTCAAGTCATAGCTTTATATCAGGTGTTTAATTAGAAATCTTGATCTTTCGAGGTAAGGGATATTATTTTTTTTGTAATGATATTATTTCTTCAATATCATTATCTTTGAAATGTTGATCTGAAGTTTTTATCAAATTTGGAACTTTTTCATATGGGGGTTACTATTCATGGGTTCTTATTCATGAGTTACTATTCACGAGTTACTATTCATGAGTTCTTATTCACGATTCTTATTCACGAGTACTATTCATGAAGCGTGAAGATGTTTTTGTGGAATTTCTATCTTTTGGTGTCGGAGTTACTATTCACGTGTCTCGGCTTTATTCACATCTCTGACACTATTCACGTATCGGCCTTTATTCATAGAAAAATAAAATTTCTTCTTTTTGTCCAAAATATCTAATACGGATACTAACTCGATTGTATCCATGTTTTGATCATTCTTGAATTTTACACCACTATGATTATTTTTGAGGTATTTTTGGGCGTGGATAAAACCAAGTACGAATCCTTAATCCTTAATCCTTGTCATTTTGTTTCCTTTGGATTCGTTTCTTTAAAAATATTTTCATCATCCTCGGTCTTAAATGATGATATTATTGAATATCTTTGGCACTGTAGTGCAAAGATGAATGATTCTGAAGAATATCTTTGGCTGTAGTGCAAAGATGAGCAGTGTTGAGATGAACATGGCCAGATTGATTAATATCTTTGGCACTGTAGTGCAAAGATGAGCAGTGTTTAAATGAACATGACGGTGATGAATATCTTTGGCTGTAGTGCAAAGATGAATATTTGATTCGGATGTATATTGATTGATGTTACGAGGATAAAATATTGATGATGGAATATTAAATTCATAGATTATAGTAGATTTCATTCTCTACGTAACTCTTCTATGAATTATTATTTCATTGCGAATATTGATACGAAACTTGTTGTCTATTGTATTCTATCGATTTTTCCTGTTGAAGACTAACGATAATTTGTTGTATATTATCTTAGTCATAATATTCTTTACTGGGCTAGTTGAGCTCACCCTTTTCCTTGTTGTTCCATTTTTTTCTTCTCGGGAGGCGAGAATGTAGCGAGTACTAGTCGGGGTATGGAATGAAGGTTCTAGAGAGAGTTGTTTAGTAGTCCTCACCATTTTTGTAAAATAATGAATCAATAATTATGATGGGGATTTATTTGCGTGTGGATATTGTCTAGAAGACAATATTATATTTAAACTCACAGTATATATTGTCGTATTTCACACGACATTTGTATTATTGAAGTTGTAGTTTGCTTTTTGTACCATGTATTTGGCGACTCAGAATGGGTGTTGTGTATACCTATTTTGGGGGCGCGTCGCGGTTAATATCGAGCTTAGGGATATGATCTCTGGCGGAGATCGGGGAATAGAACTAGGAGGAGAGGCGAGTAAATCCTTCGCTAGTGTGTCCTACTAAGCTTATTTGTTAGTTAGTGGTATATATAGGGATATTATGTGATATATTGATTTCCTTAATTAACCCTTGTTTTATGGCGGTATTTGAGAATGTCGATTGAGAATATTATGATGGAGTAAATGAGGCCAGTGGAGATGCTGTACTTACCAGCGAGGAGAGCGTTACTGACGGTGGCAATGTTCCTCTGTGAACAACACCTTGAAGCGAGATGATGAGCGAGGGATGTTTAGAAGCTTTTTGGTTCATGCAAAATCGGACGAGGAGACTTCGTGTTCAAAATCTGAGGAGAAATGATAGCAATTCACGGGTGGTCTGCCAAGCGATTCAAAAGTTGGGACCACGAGTATTGGGAAGCGGATCCGATTAAAGGCGGAGCGTGGGTCAAACAAATTACCAAGATATTCGATGTCTTGGGATGCGGAGGAACAGAAAGTTCCATTCGCCACCTTTATGTTAAAGTGGCGATGATTCTTGGTGGGAATCGTGAAGCGTACCCATCATTGCACTTTTCGGATGTCATGGGAGAGCGTTTGAAGCAGTTCAATGACAAGTACTTCCACGAAAGTATTCGTCGTATGAAGGAAGTGGAGTTTATTAGACTAGAAGAGAATAACATGGCGGTGTCGATCTGGCGAAGTTAGCGGAGTTATCGAGTTTGCACCTCATTTGGTGGAGAATGAGGAGCATTATATGGCGGATGTTTACGAGAGGTTTGAAACCCGGCATACGTCGATATCTCATTTCTCATAAATTTTCTCTCTATTCGGATGTTGTCAGCAGGGGGCTCGGTTGTTAGGCGAGATAACGAAATACGTTCAGCGAGGGGACCATAACCGAGGATCATCAAGAAGATAGCGGTCATCGAATAACGATAACCGGCGGAGAAAGAAGAATCTGAGAAAAGCGGTAACCACTACTGGTGGTAATCGTGGCCATGAAAATAGAAGAAGCGAGTCGGGAGGAGATTTTAAAAAGGAGATTCAACAACGACCATGTGAAGGCGTCGGCCTTGATAGCAACTAGTTTTAAGGGAGGAGAAGCGACCACCGGTCGTATGTTACAAATCACGGAAAAGAGGGACATATCGGTCAAGCGCCCTACAACAGTTCAAGGTATGCTATAATTGTGGAAAAAGGAAGGACATATCGCTCGAGATTATGCGATGGCGAAACCTAGTTCAGTGAGGGACGGTGACTCGAAAAAGGACATCCCGAGAAAAGTCAAAGTCAGCGATTAGGGAAGGCGTTTGTTGTGGTGGTCAAAATCGAGGAACGACGAAGTTAGCACAGGTTAGTTAATTATAAATTCTTCTTGAAGTATATACCTTACTAGATATTGGTTCTACCCATTCTTTTTTATCTCTCTTACTTGCGCTCAGCGTTTGAACTTGACTACGGAGAAATTAAACTTTGACCTATCTGTGGAGACTCCATTAGGAGAAACTTTCATTACATCCGTTGTTTAAAAATCTTGCTTGATTCAAGTTGGCACTATCACATTACATTAACCTTATTCTATAGAGATATTTGCTTTTGATGTGATTTTAAGGTTAACTACTCATCATGCCAAATTGATTGCTTTTGTAAGGTTGTTAGTTTTCATATTCCTAAGCAACTTTGTTATTGAATTCAAGCAATCAAACCATTGTAGTCAAACATTTTCATATCAAGCCATGAAGTCATTCGTTTATTACGGATGTCGAGTTTTCTTAGTCCATGTTATGGATTTGAATAAAGACACGTCGATTTGAATAATATTCTGTTGTTATTGATTTTTCACGGCGTATTTCTGAAGAATTTCTTGGCTTACTCCCAAAGCGATATTAAATTTTGTATCGACTTTGAACCCGGTACAAAACTCATTTCTAAAATCTCATATCGAATGGCTCTATTGAACTTGAGGAGTTAAAAATTCAACTATAAATTTGGTACTGAGCCTTTATTTTGTGACTTCCTTTGTGGAATTCACTAAGCGAGACTCTCTGTGGGGGCGTCGTATTAGATGCGCGAGTAAAGCGATAGGTGTCATTGTGACGTCTTTATCAAGATTGGGATATGAGTCGCGGTTGAGAGCAACCTAAGTCGATTATCGAAAGGCGTAGCTTTCAAGCTTAGTTGGTTATTATCGGAGATTCGTTGAAGGATATTCTCGAATCGCTATTCCATTCTTGCGGTGACTGACTCGTAGAGATACAAAATTCGAATGGAGCGAGGAATGTGGGAAGAGCTTGAAGAACTCGAGGAGACTCATTTGGCACATATTACGATCGTACCATCTGGAAAAGCGAGCGTGGTAGGCGTAGCGATGAGTAGAAGATTATATCACGAGGAGCGAGTGCGATGATGTCAAGTATCGTACCGCATAGAGTATAATCGACTTTAATAGAAAAGTTAAGGTTGCTCAAGCCGCCAGAGGCCGGAGTTGATGCGTATGAAGAAGAAAGTACAAGAAGGAGCTATTAGGAGGCGAGAATTGATGAAGAAGGAATACTTGAGTCCACTCTAGACTTTGTGTTCCTAACGACTACGATTTGAAGTACAAGATTATGATGGAGGCACAATCGCCATTTGCAATCCATCTGGAAGTACTAAAATGTATCGTGATCTTGACATACATTTTGGTGGAACAATATGAGAGAGAGATTGCAAAGTTTATCTCGATGTGTTTAACTTGCCAGCGCGTAAAAAGCGGAGCATCTTGTACCTAAGGGTCCGTTGCAACCACTTGAGATTCCGGAATGGAAGTGGGAACACATTACTATGGATTTAGATTACGGGTCTTCCTGCGGTTTCTCAAGGCATCAATGCTATTTGGGTTATTGTTGATAGATTAACCAAGTACGCTCATTTCTTACAAATCGAGAGACTTATTCCTTGAGCGTCTTTCTCGTATATGCGTAAATGAGATTGTGAGATTGCATGGCATGCCGGTATCCATAGTTTTAGATCGTGACCCAAGATTCACTTCATGATTTTGGGTTAGAAAGCTATAGACGCAATTTACGATTCGATTTGGCATACCATCCTCAAGCGGATGGGCAATCGAAAGGACTACTCAAACTCTTGAAGATATATTAAAACTACGTGTCCTAGATTTCAAAGGAAGTTGGGATAAGTACTTGCCATTGGTGGAATTCTCATACAACAATAGTTATTAAACAAATATAGGCATGGTTCCATTGAAGCATTATATGGCCGAAAATGTCGTTCTCGATATGTTGGGATGAGGTGGGTGAAGCAACATTGTTGGGACCCGAGTTAATACGATATGACTCAAGAAAAGATCAAATGATTCGACAAGCGTATACAAAGCGGCACAAGATCGACAAAAAGAGTTATGCGGATCTTCATCGAAAGGGCGTGGAATTTAATGTAGGGGATCATGTATTGTTGCGAGTTGCTCCATGGAAGGAGTTACAAGATTTGGGAAGAGGAAAGCTCGATCCACGATTTATCGGTCCATTTCAAATTCTTGGCCGAGTAGGAAATGTAGCCTATAGACTTGCGTTACCTCAAGTATGTCTCGTGTTCATAATGTGTTTCACATATCTCGTACTTCGTAAATATGTGAAAGACCCGAACCACGTTATAGAGTTAGAGCAGGACGAGATAGTAGAAGACTTAGCGTATGAGGAGGTACTGTCAAGATTTTGGATAGGAAGGAGCATGTCCTCTGTATGAAAGGTTATACCACAAGTTAAAGTTTTGTGGAGGAATCATGCTTTATAGAGGAAATGACACGGGAGTTGGAAGCGGAAATGAAAGCGAGGTATCCTCACCTTTTGAAAAACAGAATCGTCGTCGATTTCGAGGGCGAAATTTCATAAGGAGGGAGGTTGTAAGACCCCGAAATTTTTTAAATAAAAGGAATTTCCTTTATTTATTATTTTGAAATAGTAAGGGTTGATTTGATTAATGTGGATAGTTAAGGGTTAAATATGCAAATATTTCAAATTAATGAGTGGTTATAAAATATTCATTATCGTCGGGGAATATTCGTTTGGTCGTGGAATATTAAATCTTTGTCGGGGAATATTAAATACGACAGTAGCTTGACCATGTGTGGGCCCATGCGGAAAGTGATTGGATGAAGAAAGCGACAAATATAAGTTGTTTTTAAATAACTTGGCGTAGTTATTCAGATTATCTTGTTGGAATACCCGGTGGTTAAAACACACTAATCTGGCGTTGTTGAGCAGTAGCACTTGGTATTGCACCAATTATTGATTCTTACGTGAAGGCACTACTCGATAATGGTTACGATAATTCTTATTCGATATTTTATTGAGTTAATAATTCTTGCGTTGATATTTTATATCTTTTTGTTGTTTGATAATTGTCATTACGGTATCTTTCATTATCGAAGCAATAATTCATATTATCTGAATAATATTATTAGATAACATTATTGGCAATGTCTAGAAAGTTACATCTAAGGAGAGGTTTGGTCACTAATTTGCGCATGATGAAGAAATTCTTATTGGAAGCCCCCTCTTTCTGAGGAGCGCTTTTGGTTGTCGATATTGTGATTACGTAATATTATTTGTGAATAATTAATTATTGATTTATATGATGAGGAAAATATTGATTTTATGTGGATATAGATGGAGAAAATTTTAAAATGACAATTGTTGAAAATTAATATTTTATCTTTTACGATAAAATAATTCGTTTAAATATATTATTTTAATAATATATTATTAGCGGTGATATTTTACAACGAATGTGGGATATATGAGTATCTGAGGAGGAAGAGTATTTTTGTTGCAATAAATGTTTAAAACATGTTAAACATGTCGGTGGACCCCATTTATTGGTGAAATTTGATTATACTTTGTAAAATCGCTTTGTTTGTGGATTTTGGTCAATTTCTATTTGGAATTTGGAAAAACTTTCTTCTGCAAAGTTGTAGAGAATTGAATTTCCTATAAAAAATCACGAAATTCGAATTTTCTGATGAAAGGGCTATTTATTATGAATTATTGAAGTTCCGAAGCTCCGAAATAATTAATTTTTGTAAGTTTTAATTATTTATTTTATGAAAAACGTTTTTTATCATTTCTTTCTAGAAGGTGGCATGTGGGAAATGCTAGGATCTGAATTCTAAGGTTGGCGTATGAATATGATATATATATATATATATATATATATATATTAATTTATTAAATTTTACGCTTTGGTGTTCTAAGCGATTTCTATAAATAGGGTGCTTAGGTTAGAATTGAAAATCACACGTAAAGCTGAAGTTTTCTCTCTCTATATTATCGGCGTATTCTTGTGAGTATTTTGAGTATACTTTGAGTATTGCTATCTGGTCTGAGTCAAGTCATGCTTTATATCAGGTGTTTAAATTAGAAATCTTGATCTTTCGAGGTAAGGGATATTATTTTTTTTTGTAATGATATTATTTCTTCAATATCATTATCTTTGAAATATTGATCTGAAGTTTTTATCAAATTTGGAACTTTTTTTCGGGGTTACTATTATGGGTTACTATTCATGGGTTCTTATTCATGAGTTCTTATTCACGAGTTCTTATTCATGAGATTCTTATTCACGATTCTTATTCACGTCTACTATTAAATGAAGCGTGAAGATGTTTTTGTGGAATTTCTATCTTTTGGTGTCGAGAGTTACTATTCACGTATACGGCCTTTATTCACGTATCTGACACTATTCACGTATCTGACACTATTCATAGAAAAATAAAATTTCTTCTTTTTGTCCAAAATATCTATACGGATACTAACTACGATTGTATCCATGTTTTGATCATTCTTGAATTTTACACCACTATGATTATTTTTGAGGTATTTTTGGGCGTGGATAAAACCAAATACGAATCCTTAATCCTTAATCCTTGTCATTTTGTTTCCTTTGGATTCGTTTCTAAAAAATATTTTTCATCATCCTCGGTCTTAAATGATGATATTATTGAATATCTTTATCTTTCTGTAGTGCGAAGATGAATGATTTCTGAAGAATATCTTTGGCTTTGTAGTGCAAAGATGAGCAGTGTTGAGATGAACATGTGGATTGATTAATATCTTTGGCTGTAGTGCAAAGATGAGCAGTGTTTAAATGAACATGACCCGGTGATGAATATCTTTGGCACTGTAGTGCAAAGATGAATATTTGATTCGGATGTATATTGATTGATGTTCTGAGGATAAAATATTGATGATGAATTTATTAAATTCATAGATTATAGTAGATTTCATTCTCGTAACTCTCTTATGAATTATTATTTCATTGCGAATATTGATGCGAAACTTGTTGTCTATTGTATTCTATCGATTTTTCCTGTTGAAGACTAACGATAATTTGTTGTATATTATCTTAGTCATAATATTCTTTCTTGGGCTAGTTGAGCTCACCCTTTTCCTTGTTGTTCCATTTTTTTCTTCTCGGGAGGCGAGAATGTAGCGAGTCTTAGTCGGGGTATGGAATGAAGTTTAGAGAGAGTTGTTTAGTAGTCCTCACCATTTTTTGTAAAATAATGAATCAATAATTATGATGGGGATTTATTTGCGTGTGGATATTGTCTAGAAGACAATATTATATTTAAACTCATGATATATATTGTCGTATTTCACACGACATTTGTATTATTGAAGTTGTAGTTTTTTTTTTGTACCATGTATTTGGCGACTCGAGAATGGGTGTTGTGTATACCTATTTTGGGGGCGTCGCGGTTAATATCGAGCTTAGGGATATGATCTCTGGCGGAGATCGGGGAATAAAACTAGGAGGGGAGGCGAGTAAATCCTCCTTAGCTAGTGTGTCCTACTAAGCTTATTTGTTAGTTAGTCGAGTATATAGGGATATTATGTGATATATTGATTTCCTTAATTAACCCTTGTTTTTATAGCGGTATTTGAGAATGTCATTGAGAATATTATGATTGGAGTAAATGAGGCCAGTGGAGATGCTGTGCTTACCAGCGAGGAGAGCGTCTGTGCAGTGGCAATGTTCCTCTGTGAACAACACCCTTTGAAGCGAGATGATGAGCGAGGGGATGTTTAGAAGCTTTTTGCAGTTCATGCAAAATCAGACGAGGAGACTCGTGTTCAAAATCTGAGGAGAAATGATAGCAATTCACGGGTGGTCACTGACCAAGCGATTCAAAAGTTGGGACCACGAGTGGGAAAGCGGATCCGATTAAAGGCGGAGGCGTGGGTCAAACAAATTACCAAGATATTCGATGTCTTGGGATGCGGGAGAAGAGAAAGTTCCATTCGCCACCTTTTGTTGTTAGTGGCGAGGCGATTCTTGGTGGGAATCGTGAAGCGTACCCATCATTTGCACTCGGCATATATGGGAGAGCGTTTGAAAGCAGTTCAATGACAAGTACTTCCACGAAAGTATTCGTCGTATGAAGGAAGTGGAGTTTATTAGACTAGAAGCGAGAATAACATGGCGGTGTCCCGTCTGGCGAAGTTAGGGAGTTATCGAGTTGCACCTCATTTGGTGGAGAATGAGGAGCGTATGCGCGGATGTTTACGAGAGGTTTGAAACCCGACATCGTCGATATCTCATTTCTCATAAATTTTCTCTCTATTAGGATGTTGTCAGCGAGGGCTCGGTTGTTTAAGCGAGATAACGAAATACGTTCAATGGGGACCATAACGAGGATCATCACAAGAAGATAGCGATCATCGAATAGCGATAACCGGCGGAGAAAGAAGAATCTGAGAAAAAGCGGTAACCACTCTGGTGGTAATCGTGGCCGTGAAAATAGAAGAAGCGAGTCGGGAGGAGAGATTTTAAAGAGGAGATTCAACAACGACCATGTGAAGGCGTCGGCGCCCGATGCAACTAGTTTTAAGGAGGAGAAGCGACCACCGGTCATATATGTTACAAATCACGGAAAAAAGGGACATATCGATCAAAGCGCCCACAGCAGTTCAAGGTATGCTATAATTGTGGAAAGGAAGGACATATCGCTCGAGATTATGCGATGGTGAAACCTAGTTCGGTGTGGGACGGTGACTCAAAAAAGATGTCCCGAGAAAAGTCAAAGTCAGCGATTAGGGAAAAGCGTTTGTTGTGGTGGTCAAAAAAATCGAGGAACGACGAAGTTTACGCAGGTTAGTTAATTATAAATTCTTTGAAGTATATACCTTACTAGATATTGGTTCTACCCATTCTTTTATCTCTCTTACTTGCGCTCAGCGTTTGAACTTGACTACGGAGAAATTAAACTTTGACCTATCTGTGGAGACTCCATTAGGAGAAACTTTCATTACATCAGTTGTTTAAAAATCTTGCTTGATTCAAGTTGGCTTTATCACATTACACATTAACCTTATTTCTATAGAGATATTTGCTTTTGATGTGATTTTAAGGTTAACTACTCATCATGCCAAATTGATTGCTTTTGTAAGGTTGTTAGTTTTCATATTCTAAGCAACTTTGTTATTGAATTCAAGCAATCAAACCATTGTAGTCAAACATTTTCATATCAAGCCATGAAGTCATTCGTTTATTACGGATGTCAAGTTTTCTTAGTCCATGTTATGGATTTGAATAAAGACACGTCGATTTGAATAATATTCTGTTGTTATTGATTTTTCGGCGTATTTCTGAAGAATTTCTTGGCTTACTCCCAAAGCACGATATTAAATTTTGTATCGACTTTGAACGGTACAAAACTCATTTCTAAAATCTCATATCGAATGGCTCTATTGAACTTGAGGAGTTAAAAATTCAACTATAAATTTGGTACTGAGCCTTTATTTTGTGACTTCCTTTGTGGAATTCACTAAGCGGAGACTCTCTCTGTAGGGGCGTCGTATTAGATGCGATAGTAAAGCGATAGGTGTCATTGTGACGTCTTTATCAAGATTGGGATATGAGTCGCGATTGAGAGCAACCTAAGTCGATTATCGAAAAGCGTAGCTTTCTAGGCTTAGTTGGTTATTATCGGAGATTCGTTGAAGGATATTCTCGAATCGCTATTCCATTAACTTGCTTGGTGACTTCGTAGAGATACAAAATTCGAATGGAGCGAGGAATGTGGGAAGAGCTTGAAGAACTCGAGGAGACTCATTTAAGCACGTATTACGATCGTGCCATCTGGAAAAGCGAGCGTGGTAGGCGGCGCGATGAGTAGAAGAAGATATATGCGAGGAGCGAGTGCGATGATGTCAAATATCGCATGGAGAGCGACTTTAATAGAAAAAGTTAAAGGTTGCTCAAGCCCGCAGGCCGGAGTTGATGCGTATGAAGAAAGTCAAGAAGGAGCTATTAGGGCGAGAATTGATGAAGAAGGAATACTTGAGTCCACTCTAGACTTTGTGTTCTAACGACTCGATTTGAAGTACAAGATTATGATGGAGGCACACAATCGCCATTTGCAATCCATCTGGAAGTACTAAAATGTATCGTGATCTTGACATACATTTTGGTGGAACAATATGAAGAGAGAGATTGCAAAGTTTATCTCGATGTGTTTAACTTGCCAGCGTGTAAAGGCGGAGCATCTTGTACCTAAGGGTCCGTTGCAACCACTTGAGATTAGGAATGGAAGTGGGAACACATTACTATGGATTTCGTTTACGGGTCTTCTGCGGTTTCTCAAGGCATCAATGCTATTTGGGTTATTGTTGATAGATTAACCAAGTACGCTCATTTCTTACCAAATCGAGAGACTTATTCCTTGAGCGTCTTTCTCGTATATGCGTAAATGAGATTGTGAGATTGCATGGCATGCGAGTATCCATAGTTTTAGATCGTGACCCAAGATTCACTTGATTTTTTTGGGTTAGAAAGCTATAGACGCAATTTACGATTGATTTGGCATACCATCCTCAAGCGGATGGGCAATCGAAAGGACTACTCAAACTCTTGAAGATATATTAAAACTCTGTGTGTCCTAGATTTCAAAGGAAGTTGGGATAAGTACTTGCCATTGGTGGAATTCTCATACAACAATAGTTATTAAACAAATATAGGCATGGTTCCATTGAAGCATTATATGGGACGAAAATGTCGTTCTCGATATGTTGGGATGAGGTGGGTGAAGCAACATTGTTGGGACCGAGTTAATACGATATGACTGACGAAAAGATCAAATGATTCGACAAGCGTATACAAAGCGGCACAAGATCGACAAAAGAGTTATGCGGATCTTCATCGAAAGGGCGTGGAATTTAATGTAGGGGATCGTGTATTGTTGCGAGTTGCTCCATGGAAGGGAGTTACAAGATTTGGGAAGAGAGGAAAGCTCGATCCACGATTTATCGGTCCATTTCAAATTCTTAATAGGAGTAGGAAATGTAGCCTATAGACTTGCGTTACCTCAAAGTATGTCTCGTGTTCATAATGTGTTTCACATATCGTGCCGTAAATATGTGAAAGACCGAACCACGTTATAGAGTTAGAAGCAGGGGAGAGATAGTAGAAGACTTAGCGTATGAGGAGGTACTGTCAAGATTTTGGATAGGAAGGAGCATGTCCTACTGCATGAAAGGTTATACCACAAGTTAAAGTTTTGTGGAGGAATCATCTTATAGAGAAATGACACAGGAGTTGGAAGCGGAAATGAAAGCGAGGTATCCTCACCTTTTCAAAACACAGAATGCGTCGTCGATTTCGAGGACGAAATTTCATAAGGAGGGGAGGTTGTAAGACCCAAAATTTTTAAATAAAAAGGAATTTCCTTTATTTATTATTTTGAAATAGTAAGGGTTGATTTGATTAATGTGGATAGTTAAGGGTTAAATATGCAAATATTTCAAATTAATGAGTGGTTATAAAATATTCATTATCGTAGGGAATATTCGTTTGGTCGTGGAATATTAAATCTTTGTCGGGAATATTAAATGCGACAGTATGACCGTGACCATGTGTAGCCCCATATGTGAAAGTGATTGGATGAAGAAAGCGACAAATATAAGTTGTTTTTAAATAACTTGGCGTAGTTATTCACAGATTATCTTTGTTGGAATACCGGTGGTTAAAAAAACACTAATGTCTGGCGTTGTTGAGCAGGTAGCACTTTGCAGTATTGCACCAATTATTGATTCTTACGTAAAAAGGCACTACTCGATAATGGTTACGATAATTCTTATTCGATATTTTATTGAGTTAATAATTCTTTGCGTTGATATTTTATATTCTTTGTTGTTTGATAATTGTCATTTACGGTATCTTTCATTATCGAAGCAATAATTCATATTATCGAATAATATTATTAGATAACATTATTGGCAATGTCTAGAAAGTTACATCTAAGGAGAGGTTTGGTCACCTAATTGCGCGCATGATGAAGAAATTCTTATTGGAAAGCCCCCTCTTTCACAGGAAGCGCACTTTTGGTTGTCGATATTGTGATTACGTAATATTATTTGTGAATAATTAATTATTGATTTATATGATGAGGAAAATATTGATTTTATGTGGATATAGATGGAGAAAATTTTAAAATGACAATTGTTGAAAATTAATATTTTATCTTTTACGATAAAATAATTCATTTAAATATATTATTTTAATAATATATTAGCGGTGATATTTTACAACGAATGTGGGATATATGAGTATCTGAGGAGGAAGAGTATTTTTGTTGCAATAAATGTTTAAAACATGTTAAACATGTCGGTGGACCCCATTTATTGGTTGAAATTTGATTATAGCTTTTTGTAAAATCGTCCGTTTGTGGATTTGGTCAATTTCTATTTGGAATTTGGAAAAACTTTCTTCTGCAAAGTTTAGAGAATTGAATTTCCTATAAAAACTCATGAGATTGAATTTTCTGATGAAAGGGCTATTTATTATGAATTATTGAAGTTACGAAGCTCAAAATAATTAATTTTTGTAAGTTTTAATTATTTATTTTATGAAAAACGTTTTTTCATCATTTCTTTCTAGAAGGTGGCATGTGGGAAATGCTAGGATCTGAATTCTAAGGTTGGCGTATGAATTGATATATATATATATATATTAATTTATTAAATTTTCTAACTTTGGTGTTCTAGCGATTTCTATAAATAGGGTCTTTGGGTTAGAATTGAAAATCACACGTAAAGCTGAAGTTTTCTCTCTATATTATCGGCGTATTCTTGTGAGTATTTTGAGTATACTTTGAGTATTGCTATCTGGTGCAAGTCAGTCAAGACTTTATATCAGGTGTTTTAATTTAAATCTTGATCTTTCGAGGTAAGGGATATTATTTTTTTTGTAATGATATTATTTCTTCAATATCATTATCTTTGAAATATTGATCTGAAGTTTTTATCAAATTTGGAACTTTTTTTCATGTCGGGGTTACTATTCATGGGTTACTATTCATGAGTTCTTATTCACGAGTTACTATTCATGAGTTCTTATTCACGAGATTCTTATTCACGAGTACTATTAAATGAAGCGTGAAGATGATTTTTGTGGAATTTCTATCTTTTTGTGTCGGAGTTACTATTCACGTATCGGCACTATTCACGATATCTGACCTTTATTCACGTATCTGACCTTATTCATAGAAAAATAAAATTTCTTCTTTTTGTCCAAAATATCTAATACGGATACTAACTTCGATTGTATCCATGTTTTGATCATTCTTGAATTTTACACCACTATGATTATTTTTGAGGTATTTTTTGAGGCGTGGATAAAACCAAGTACGAATCCTTAATCCTTAATCCTTGTCATTTTGTTTCCTTTGGATTCGTTTCTTTAAAAATATTTTTCATCATCCTCGGTCTTAAATGATGATATTATTGAATATCTTTGGCTTTGTAGTGCAAAGATGAATGATTTCTGAAGAATATCTTTGGCTGTAGTGCAAAGATGAGCAGTGTTGAGATGAACATAATGGATTGATTAATATCTTTGGCTTTGTGTAGTGCAAAGATGAGCAGTGTTTAAATGAACATGACCAATGATGAATATCTTTGGCTGTAGTGCAAAATGAATATTTGATTCGGATGTATATTGATTGATGTTCTGAGGATAAAATATTGATGATGGAATATTAAATTCATAGATTATAGTAGATTTCATTCTCTACGTAACTCTTTATGAATTATTATTTTCAGCTGCGAATATTGATCGAAACTTGTTGTCTATTGTATTCATCAGTTTTTTCCTGTTGAAGACTAACGATAATTTGTTGTATATTATCTTAGTCATAATATTCTTTCTTGGGCTAGTTGAGCTCACCCTTTTCCTTGTTGTTCCATTTTTCTTCTCGGGAGGCGAGAATGTAGCGAGTACTTAGTCGGGGTATGGAATGAAGGTTCTAGAGAGAGTTGTTTAGTAGTCCTCACCATTTTTGTAAAATAATGAATCAATAATTATGATGGGGATTTATTTGCGTGTGGATATTGTCTAGAAGACAATATTATATTTAAACTCACGATATATATTGTCGTATTTCACACGACATTTGTATTATTGAAGTTGTAGTTTGCTTTTGTACCATGTATTTGGCGACTCGGAATGGGTGTTGTGTATACCTATTTTGGGGGCGTCAGAACACCTAAAGCGACATAAAGCGCCGCTTATAGGCTATATCGATGGATTATTTAATTTCTAATTTCGATTTTTGAAAATTAAATTAAAAATAGAAATAAATTCTAAAAAATTACAAAAATGGTTTTAAAATTATTTTAAATTATGAAAAATAATTTTTTGACTATTTGGGATATTTTTCATTAATATTTATAATTATTTGAATATTAATGATATTTAATTTATTTAATTAGTGTATTAAATAAATTAGAGAAAAATGATTTAATATTATGAAATATCATTTTAAATAAGAATAAAGTATTTAAAATATTTTGAGTTATAAAATGTAACTTTTAATATTTTTAGAGAATTTTCATTAATAATTTAATACTAATGATATTAGATTTATTTAATTATTGAATTAAATAAATAAGTTAAAAATAATTTTATTGAATTAAAATTCATTTTAAATGAGAATAAAGTGGTAGAAAATATTTTGAATTATAAAATATAATTTTCAATATTTTTGGAGAATTCTCATTAATAAATTAATTTTAATGATATTAGATTTAATTAATTATTATATTAAATAAATGAATTAAAAATGATTTTATTGATTTAAAAATCATTTAAAAATGAGAAAATGATTTAAAAATATTTTAAGTTATAATTAATAACTTTTAATATTTTGATTATAATTTCATTAATATTTAAATATTAATGGGGATGGTTTAAAAATGATTTTATTTAATTTAAAAATCATTTAAGTAGAATATTGATGATTTAAAAATAATTTAAGTTATTCATAATAACTTTAATATTTTGACAAGTATAACATTAATATTTTTATATTATTAAATATTAATGATGATATGATTAGTTGATAATTAAATCATTTAAAAATGATTTAAGTGTTTGAAAAATTATTATAAATTATAATAATTGTTTATAAATTACTAAAAGCTTCCGAAAAATATTATAAAGGATAATTGACTTATCTAAAATAATATTGAAGCTTAGAGACCAAGTTTAATTGACAATCAATGTGTTAATTGTCGGATAGGGTGACCAAAACACCAAAAATAGACCGAAGTTCAACTAGACCGAACTAGTTAGACTTGATAAGTGTTTATATAAGTTATAAACATTGATGTGACTATGTGGTAATGTGCCTAGGAGAAAGATTGACTGTGAATTACAGTGTTATGTTTTATAAATTATTGTGCTAATTATGAGATCAATATTATTAGTTATAGGTCTTTCAAACGCAGATAAGTATATTTTGTAGCAGTAATCAGCGAAGAAGGCAAGTTTCCTAACTCAACCTTGAATTATATCTTTTCAAATATTATGGTGGTTAATTATTGTTGATTAGACCACGTCCAAGAATTTATTATTGATTATTCGCAGTTAGTTCATGTTTATTAATTCAAATTGAATCAATGATTCTAAAAATATATTCGGAGAATAATTATTGTTGGATATTTACATCCGTAGAAGTTATTATTGACAACACCGATAATTCCTGCCTATTATCGAATTGTGTTGAGAAATGTCCTAACTAATTATTCTGGCTAGACTAACATTTGTTAGAACTTGATAGGTTCGAGAAGAGAAGAGAAGAGAATTCAATTATTATTGATTGATCGAGGCCAATTATTTTGGCTAGATCGAAAAAGAAAACTTGATAGGTTTGAGAAGAAAAGTGAAGAGAAGAGATTAGATATTGAAATCATTGTATTTCATTGTTAAATCAAATTCAGATTCAAAGACTGGGAAGAACAACCTTTTATATAAAGGGAAAATTTTTTGTCGTATATTCGGCCTTTGCGCGCGTGTAAGTATTATGCATAATATAGGGTACAAGGATTTGGCCTCTCTAAGTACTTGCAGAGGGGTATGATTTAATCTTTATGGTTATCTGATACACCGGGGTATATCAAAGTCAAATATTTGATAGCTAGTCGAGAAGAGAAGTTCAAGATCCAATGGATCGCTCAGCATAAATCTGGAAAACATTCCACTTTGTTATTGCGTAGAATTGATTCTTGATTATTCAATAGAATATCGTAGAAACTTTGAAAGCGTTGTACTATTTCATTTATCAGATTATTATATTGCACAAAATGTGAGAAGACTTGTTAGTTAATAAAGATTTGTTTAGCTATTTCAAAGTTCCCCGAACTTTGGTGTTATTCTATCAAATTAGATAGTCTGTTAATCTTGATTCTTATACATTTATTGTATGTCTTAACTTGCGGGGTAAATTTTTTGCTCACCCGTGCTAAATAAAAAATTTCAGCTAGGGAAGAAGAGGCTAACGGGTCTAAGAAGAACAAAGGCAAAGGCAAAATACTAGAGTAGTTATAATGAACTTATTATCATGTTGTATTTGTAAACCCTTTTTGTATATCTAAATGGTAAGTTTGTAATGTTAAGGTTAGATGACCTGGGATGATGTTGTTAACCTATTAATTAATGTTATGTAAGTTTATATTCATCAATGAATGGGTAGTTAGATGTTATTATATTTTGGATCGTGAGCACCAAACTCAGTGGGTCAGGTAACCAGGATTTGGGGACGTCACAGGTTGGTATCAAAGGTGTAGGTTATAAACCTTAAGTGGGTGGGATTATAAGCATAAGCGAGATATAGAATACTCATTTAGAGTACTAAGTCAGGGATTACCAAAGCGTATCGATAGTGAGATATGTGGACACATAGTGTTAGAATTTCGTACTGGTGAAGTACTAATCAAGTTGTTTAAACTGATTGTAGGATGTCGGGAGAAGATGAAATGAGTACGGAGATGCTAGCGGCTGTTGCACCAGTGCCAGTAGCTGAGGTGCCAGCACAAAGCGAGTCAGTTAAAGAAGTGGGGAGATATGAGCCGGTGGTTAATCTTGGGAGTGATCATGATGATTATCCCGAGATGTATCTGAGTGGTGATGAGGAGGCAGAGTCTGAAGAAGCTAAGGTGGAGAAAGGGAATAAGACTAAAGTTGGAAAACAAGATCAAGTATCTGCAGAAGTCCAGGAACTCCGGAGTTAAGTGTTTCTCTTGGAGGAGTTATGGAAGACGGAGAGGCGAGTATGCGTTACGAAAAATGATGAAAAGCGAACGAGCTAAAGGCGTAGGTGGAAAGGATGAAGACTGAATGTGGTGGATTGTCTGAAGGAACAATCAAGCAGAAGAAGGGCAAGTAATAAAATAAAGAGGGACAACGGCAGCTATAATTCTAAAAATTCAAACCCGAAGAAGAAGCAAGTCTGTAACAGGTGTGGAAAGACTCACTTGGGAGAGTGCATGATGTGGAAGAACGTGTGTTTCAACTGTAATTAGGAAGGACATATTTCCCTACATTGTCCTAAGTCGAATATGAGAAAGTTTTTTTTATGTGGAAGAACGGGTCACAGATTCAACAAGTGTCCCAGCAAGAAGAAGACTGGTGAAGGGAGTGGATGGTAGATAGTTTAAGTTTGAGCGTTAGTATCTTTTGGTAGTATGTGATATTCACGGATGTAATATCGAGAAATGATGTGTAAGCATATTTAAATATATATGTTTGTATGAATGAAATCTTTATTTTCTATATGAATATAAGATTAATATTAATTTGGGAGTTCTTAAAACTCATACTTATGGTAAGTTCATGACTCATAATTATATGAAATGTTTTGAACCCCTTAGCGAATGGACACCAAAGGTCTGACTAGGATAAGTTCATACACTCATATAATTATGGCAAGTTCCTGAACTCATAAGTGTGGTAAGTTTGTCAAACTGGAAATAGTTATGTGAAAATGGTGAATTACAACTTTTTGTGTAAAGTTATGTGTTATTCCTAAAAATTATTTAAAAAGGGATAGTAATATGTGTTAAGTACTAAATATACTATGTGCTATTTGAATAAATATGTGATTATATGAGAACTATGTGTTGAATTCTAATTGTGTTAAGAATTTGTATAGAGAAAGAGAATTAATGTAAGATTCTTATTTAAATCAGATCATGTCGCCTAGACCACAGAATCGAAATCAACGAGAAAAACATTCAGTGAATAATGAAGGAGGTCAAGCTAACCCGATGCAAAACTTTGCAAATATGATAGCCGAAGCTATGGGTAATAGAGCTCCAGCAGGAAGAGCGAGAAATTAGCCAGCTGATAGATTAGCTAACTTCAAAGACTTTAAATTGGTCGGACCACCAGAATTCAAGGGAACCACAGATCTGATTGAAGCCCAAACCTGGGTAAAGAAGATGGAGAAAGAATTCATTATCGCCAGAGTAGCGGAGGAGCAAAAGACAGCTTTTGCAACGTACTTGATGAAGGGAGAAGCCAATTACTAGTGGGAGAATAATCAAGCCAGAGCTGGTACATCCATAATGACTTGGACAAGATTCAAGGAGTTGTTCTTTGAGAACTACTTTTCACCGAGTATGCAAGCTCGGATGGAAGTCAAGTTTTTAGAACTAAAGCAGGAGAACATGTTGGTTTCTGAGTATGCTGCCAAATTCAATGAGTTGGCGAGATTTCCACCTCATCAAGTGGACACAGAGGCGAGAAAAGAGAAAAGATTTGAGAATGGACTGAAGCCGGGGATATACAACAAAGTAGCCGTATTGAAGATAAATACGTTTGCAGCTTTGATGGAGAAAGCGTTAATTACTGAAGGAAGGAGCAAAGCTGCATCACGATTTCATCAGGAGAAGAAGCAGAAGACAAGTGATGGAGGAAGCAGTGGTGGTAGTAATCCGAACAAGAGAAAGTGGAGCGAGAATACCCAGTCGGGTAATAGGACAGAAGAGAATATGAAAGGGAGAGAGACATGTATAACTTGTGGGAAGAACCATTCTGGAGTTTGTTTGAAGAAGAAGGGAGTTTGTTACAACTGCGGACAAGAGGGGCACATGTCGCCCAATTGTCCCAATCCGAAGAAGATACAAGCTACTTTGCGTGTGGATCGACTGATCATCTGGTTAGAAAGTGTCCAAAGAGAAATGCGGAGAAGGAAAGTGGCAACAAGGGACCCGGTAGCGGAACCTTAGCGATTTGAGGACCTGCACACCAGGAAGACCAACGGACCGTACATTCAACATGACGGCGCAAGATGTAGTGACTACTCAGGAGGTGGCAATAGGTAACGATTTCATTTAGAAATTTTATTACGCAAGTAATCTTGGTTAGATTTTGCTGTGAATTTTTTTCTTTTATAGATCCAAGTCACAGGTTAGAATATAAGACACAATTTAATATTGTGTTGAGAAGAATGAATTGATGATACAACTTTAAAAGATTATAGAGAATAAGAAAGCGGTGATTCTGAGGAAGGAATCCTTTTAAGGAGGGGTGAATGTGATAACCCGGGATTTCGAATAATCTGAATTATTACGAATAATTTTTTTTTAATATTAATATTGATTATCAATTTTGTGCTGAGTATATGTGATACGAGTCTCGAGATGTGGTCAATTTGTGTATTGACTGAGAAAATAAGAGTAGAGTTATGCTTAACAGAGACTAGAAACCCTAAATCTAAGTCCGGATAGGGATTCGATTGAAAATATAATTAAAATAATTATATTGATGAGTACGTGTTTGTACTGTATAGAATGTTGATCAATGATTGGTCGGATAGGGTACAATATTTATAAACCCTAATAAGTGATTAAAAACCCTAATCTCAAGATTAGAAACCCTAACGCGTAGTTAGGAACCCAAATCGAAAGTCGGGAAACCCTAATTTTTAATTCAGGAATCCTAAACCCTAATTAGGAAACCCTAATCCTAATTATTAAGCCCTAAAGTGATTAGTAAACTTTAATGTGTTTGGTAACCTTTAATATAATTAGGAAACACTAATTATATTTTAGAAATCTTACTTTTCTATTTTAAAATCGTAAGTTAGAAAATCCTAGAAGCTAAGGTTGTAAAACCTAAGGGTTATAACCTTAGGGTTAAACCCTAAGGGTTTGGCAAGTTACCTATATACCATTAAAATTTTATGTCCAATGTCCAAAATACCCTTTACTGAGAGTTTTAGTTAGGAGATTTGCAAGATCTAATGAGTCATCACTTAAGGATTATCCCATGTGCTGCAAATCCTTACCAAATCTGATCCATATGTGCCACCTAGCAAGTGTAGAAACATTGAATCAAAGTTATACGTGTTGAAAGAGAGAGAAAGTTCACAAAAGTTGCCCAATTGCTCTTTAACGCTCAACGAACCTTTTCTCTCTCCTTAGCCACAAAAATCTTAAGTTTTTCAGTCACTAGAACACCCCTTAGATCATCAAGATCATTAGAGAAGAGCTTAGATCAAGGATTGGATAATAGAAGGTATAAACTATAAACCTACTTTGATCTTGTATGGAAAGAAATATTTCGTGTTTATGTGTTTAGATGTTTGCTAGAAGGTGTTTTATGATGATCTATGGTGATATACCATAGATCCATAGAATCAAATGGCTTTAAAAGGGATGATTTTCAAAATTTTCCAAGAACATGATTTATGGTCTGACAAGCTAATATCAGGAGCCATAGATTCTTGTTTGTTTATGATTTGTGTTGTTTTAAGCTTTGGATTTGTAGTATGCCAGGAGTACTTTGATTTGGAAGTGGAATCCAAGCTATTCAATTTCCAGATTTCAAGATATAATCAGTCAAAGTCGGTGAATTGACCACGACCGAAAGTAAAATTACAGGTAACCCGTAGCCGTTAAACGTAGTCGACAAGTTATTCTAAGGCCCTGATCTGTTAGTTGTTAAGTTGTTTGTTGATTTTGTTGTATGCATGTTGTACCCAGTAATATGGACTTTAGATCCTCGACTTTATATCCCAAAAACAGTCAATATAATCGAAGTAATGGGTGGTCAAACTAGACCACTCTAAGACCGACTTTCTGCATTTCTCGAAAAAACCCGAAAAAGTGTAAACAAAATTTCTGACAAGGTTTGACCGTGTCGTAACCTGTGAATCTGTTGTTGTTGGACTGAGATCTTGATATGTCGTTAGTCCTTATCATGTATACTACATGTATGAACCAAAAAACCACCAAAATCATGATCAGAACTCCGATTAATTTGAACTTGAAAGTGTCCACTCGGACTGCCTGGGTTTTTGGAAAACCCAGGAATCGTCTGACAAGTACTTTGAAGGCACAAATCTTCCTAGTATGTTGTTCTATGACCTATCTAATTGTGGGAACATGTAATATTACATTAGTACTACGAGTTATGGACATTAGTTGGCCCAGAAACATGTTGAGATGAGAATCATAGCCGGTCAAATGAGCACCCTTAAGACTTGCCTGACAATGTTCTTGAGGCTCAAGATCACCTAAAGTGATGTAAAGCGCGTCATAATAGACTATAAGCAACGGATTATTTAATTTCTAATTTCGATTTTCCGAAATTAAATTAAAAATAGAAATAAATTTTAAAAATTACAAAAATAGTTTTAAAAATTATTTTAAATTATGAAAAATAATTTTTGACTATTTGGGATATTTTTCATTAATATTTATAATTATTTGAATATTAATGATATTTAATTTATTTAATTAGTGTACTAAATAAATTAGAGAAAAATGATTAAATATTTTAAAAAATCATTTTAAATAAGAATAAAGTAGTTAAAAATATTTTGAGTTATAAAATGTAACTTTTAATATTTTTAAAGAATTTTCATTAATAATTTAATATTAATGATATTAGATTTATTTTATTATTTTATTAAATAAATAAGTTAAAAATGATTTTATTGAATTAAAATTCATTTTAAATGAGAATAAAGTGTTAGAAAATATTTTGAATTATAAAATATATATTTTCAATATTTTTGGAGAATTCTCATTAATAAATTAATATTAATGATATTAGATTTATTTAATTATTATATTAAATAAATGAATTAAAAATGATTTTATTGATTTAAAATCATTTAAAAATGAGAAAATGATTTTAAAATATTTTAAGTTATAATTAATAACTTTTAATATTTTGATGATAATTTCATTAATATTTAAATATTAATGGGGATTGTTTAAAAATGATTTTAATTAATTTAAAAATCATTTAAGTAGAATATTGATGATTTAAAAATATTTGAAGTTATTAATAATAACTTTAATATTTTGACAAGTATAAAATTAATATTTTTATATTATTAAATGTTAATTATGATAAGATTATTTGATAATTAAATCATTTAAAATGATTTAAGTGTTTGAAAAATTATTATAAATTATAATAATTGTTTATAAATTATTAAAAGCTTAGAAAAAATATTATAAAGGATAATTGACTTATCTAAAATAATATTGAAACTTAGAGACCAAGTTTAATTGACAATCAATGTGTTAATTGCCGGATAGGGTGACCGAGAACACCGAGAATAGTAATCAAGTTCAACCGAATCGAAACTAGTTAGACTTGATAAGTGTTTATATAAGTTATAGACACTGATGTGACTATGTGGTAATGTGCCTAGGAGAAAGATTGACTGTGTATTATAGTGTTATGTGTTATAAATTATTGTGCTAACTGTGAGACCGATATTATTGGTTATAGGTCTTTCAAACGTAGATAAGTATATTGTGTAGCAGTAATCAACGAAGAAGGCAAGTTTCCTAACTCAACCTTGAGTTATATCTTTTCAAATATTATGGTGATTAATTATTTTTGATTAAACCACGTCCAAGAATTTATTGTTGATTATTCGCAGTTAATACATGTTTATTTATTCAAATTGAACAATGATTCAGAAAATATATTAGGAGAATGATTATTGTTGGATATTTACATCCATAGAAGTTATTATTGATAACACCGATAATTCCTGCCTATTGTCAAATTATTTTGAGAAATATCCTAGCTAATTATTCTGGCTAGACGAACATTTGTTAGAACTTGATAGCTTCGAGAAGAGAAGAGAAGAGAATTCAATTATTATTGATTGATCGATGCCAATTATTTCGGTTAGATAAAAAAAGAAAACTTGATAGGTTTGAGAAGAGAAGAGATTAGATATTGAAATCATTGTATTTCATTGTTAAATCAAATTCTGATTCAAAGATTGAGAAGAACAACATTTTATATAAAGGGAACATTTTTGGTCGTATATTCGGCCTTTTCGCGCGTGTAAGTATTATGCATATAGGGTACTAGGAGTTGGCCGATCTAAGTATTTGCGGAGGGGTATGATTTAATTTTTATGGTTATCTGATACACCTGGGTATATCAAAGTCAAATCTTTGATAGTTACTCGAGAAGAGAAGTTCAAGATCCAATGGATCACTCAGCATAAATCTGGAAAATAATCCACTTTGTTATTGCGTAGAATTGATTCTTGGTTATTCAATAGAATATCGTAGAAACTTTGAAAGCGTTGTACTCTTTCATTTATCAGATTATTGTGGTGCACAGAATGCGAGAAGACTTGTTAGTTAATAAAGATTTGTTTAGCTATTTCAAAGTTCCCCGAACTTTGGTGTTATTCTATCAAATTAGATAGTTTGTAATCTTGATTCTTATACATTTATTGTATGTCTTAACGTGCAGGGCAAATCTGTTGCTCATCCTTGCTAAATAAAACATTTCAGCTAGGGAAGAAGAGGCTAGCGGGTCTAAGAAGAACAAAGGCAAAGGCAAAATACCGATGTAGTTATAATGAACTTATTATCATGTTGTATTTGTAAACCCTTTTTGTATATCTAGAGGGTAAGTTTGTAATGTTAAGGTTAGATGACCTAGGATGATGTTATTAACCTATTAATTAATGTTATGTAAGTTTATATTCATTAATGAATGGGTAGTTAGATGTTATTATATTGTGGATCGTGAGCACCAAACTCGGGGGTCAGGTAACCCGGATTTGGGGGTGTCACATCAACGAGAAGTGACTGAGGCAGACATTGACCAAAATCCAAATCAAGCACTAGCAAATATCTTGTTAGGGGCTTTACAAGGAAGACAAACAAACCCATTACCAGCCACACCAAATACATCAAATGTTACTTAATTTAAATATTTTAAATTAGTATGACCTCCAAAATTTAAAGGAACTAATGAACCCATCAAAGCTCAGGCTTGGGTTACGGAGATGGAGGAGATGTTTAGAGTGACTAAGGTGAATGCGGATCAAAAGACCAATTTTGCTACGTTTTTTTTTGAAGGATGAAGCCAATCACTGGTGGGAGGCTAACAAAACTAGAGCTAGAGAAGGTGTTATTTCATGGGATAGGTTTAAAGAAATTTTCTTTGTGAATTATTTTCCCGAGTCGATGAAGGATCGTATGGAAGTTCAGTTTCAAGAGTTGAAGCAAGGAGAGATGACGGTGTCTCAGTACATAGCAAAATTTAACGAGCTGGCTAGGTTTGAACCGCACCAGGTAGATACTGAAGCGAGATAAACTACACGATTTGAAGAGGGGTTGAAACCTCAAATAAGAAGTAAAATATCGGTATTTCAAGTGAAGATGTTTTCGGAGATTCTTGAAAAAGTAACTATAGCTGAAAAGGAGGGAAAGGCTCTACAAAAGTTTCATAAGGAGAAAAAGAATAACACAGGGAGATGCAAAAATGGTGGGAACAATAACAACAACAACAATAACAACAAAAGAAGATGGGAGGTGGCGTTTCCAAATAATTCTGGGAAAGGAGGAGGTAATTTTAAAGGGGGAAATAGTAATACCAATCCAAAGAATGAACGGTGTCAAATTTGTGGGAAAGGTCACAATATTAAATGTTTCAAATTTGCGGAACAAAATGTTATACATATGGAGAGGAGGGGCACTATTCAAATTTTTATCAAAAAAAGAAGAGCAAGAATAACAATATTAAATGTTTCAACTGCGGAACGGAGGGACATGTGGCTAAGTTTTGCCCAAAACCCAAAAAGGCCAATGTGGGAGGAATTCAAAATAACCCCGGACCAGTAGTAGCAGGAGTTGCTCAAAATCGCCCGAATGCATGAACATTTAACATGATGGTGAAGGATGTTGTTGCAGCGCAAGACGTGGTAACAGGTATTCTTCCGATCGATGCTGAAAATGCTTATGTTTTATTTGACTCTGGTGCTTCTTGTTCATTTGCATCTATGGGTTTTGCTAAGAAATTGAAAATGCCATGTGAAGACCTAAATGTGCCATTTAATGTAGAAATTGCTAACAAAGAGAAAATGTGACACCCCCAAATCCGGGCACTTCAATCTCACAGATTTGGTGTTCACTGTCCAATTAAATCATAACTAACTACCCATAAACAAAGGATATAATTAAACTCAAAAGTTTAAACAATTAATCTCCCATTAAAGGGTTACATAATCTAAAATAAATCCCTGGTCATCTAACCTTTATTACAATCATTAGCGAAATATTAAAACATAGCCACAATCAAAACTATTACATAAGCTTCATAAACAAAAGGTAAATTAAACGTCTTCGTCTAATCAAGTACTTTGTCCTTACCCATGCTTGTAGAAAGCTCTTCAAACTTCTTAACTTCATCTGTATTATTTTGTGCAAGAGTGAGCAAACAATTGCCCACAAGAAGGATAATATAAAATAATATTTTATAAATGACAATTAACTGAACTTTCAAAGGTAAAATACTCTTACCGGAACAATAAACTTTAATTCAAAAGCTACGAGTTCAAAGGAATAATGAACGTTTAAGTTAACAATAGATATCAACATCAAAGAATACACTGAGGGTCACAAGACCACGAACTATACTCTTCAAGTATTTCTATTTTAACCTTTAATAGTCTAAAAGACTATACTCACCATCTATATCCTAGGTTAATGTGTGTTTCTATCAGAACCTTTAAATGCCTAAACGACTATATGGACCATCATCTCGTACTGTGTGATCACCCTTTGTACTATTATGTACAGACAAACATTTTAACGCTATTCACGTAGCTCTAAAATAATCCCCTAATATAGGGTTGTTCATCTCAGCTTAGATTATCAGGTTCCGAACCAAAGGAAGTTTGGCCGGGAATTAACTTCAAAGGAATTTTAGATCTTTAGAATGCTCATCAACCAAGTATTGGTTGAATCAGATATACACCAATAACTATTCAAGAGTTTGATTATAATATCTTCATTAACAAGGTATTTCGATGAATCAATAAGAGCTAGAGTATTAACAATCTCTAAATTGAACAAATGTTATCATTGACAACATGCTTTCAAAATTTTGTGAGTCCATAAGCAAACCAAAGGAAGTTTGGTTTGGGATGACTTCAAGGGTAATTTAGAGTTTTGAACATTCATCAACTCAAGATTAGTTGAATTAGTAAAGAATCGCTAAGCAACTTAGAGTTCGGTACAATAATGTAAGATAGTACAATGACATTGGAGAACGAAGATCAAACAACAGTTATTAGTAGCTGAATAAACACATTTCTTACAACAAAATTACAGACTTTGAATATCCAAAGTAATCTCGTTTGGAATAAAGAAATAAAGATTAATTAACTTGCTCAACAGTAAATGAGAGTTAAAGAACTTGCATAACAATAAATTGCTCAACGAGAGATTAGAAATAGAGAACTTGCAAAAGTATATCATGATAGTGAAAAGTAACCTTGCTAAATAATAAAGTAGCAAAGGTTCGGGAACTTTCCTCTTGTGTAAGCTATACAATTATAACTCACGTACTCCAATGTCCTACACATACCATTAGGATTATCACATCAATTAGCTACATAAATTAACCTCATAGATTCAATTCTCATCTTATTTAAGTTATAACCTTTAGTTTAAGGTCTAACCATATTAATAAACCACATAACACGAATCTGAAGACTCACTAACACATACATAAGACTTTTAGCATCCAAATCACATTTTTAACTCTTATTAATCAATACTACACTTCTTCTTAATCGAACTTGAAGTTCAATCAAGTGTTTAAGTCTTCCTAGGACTCATTGGTTTTATATTAATCACCTTCTATATCTTAGTGTTCATTTCAGAAATTTCCAAGTGTTAACCTCACAACACTTATCTAACATTCATTGTATAAACTAAGTTATAACATAACGCGTTCGTAACTTAATAATCACTTTTACAAGGTTGAAATTATCATTGACATGACACGATTCTGTTTTAACCTCCTTACTACAAGTTTGTTACTTTAATATATCATTGAACTCAATTATCATGGCATCCAAGGTCTACAATGACGAGATAACTCACTATCTCGAGCGAGGGTATGAAGTGCAATTGTGCGCCATACACAAGCTTTCGGGGCCGATAATGATTTGCGTGCGTTTCTAGCCTTGGCACCCAAGCGTTAGCCACGCCAAAGGCTACAGAACAAAACCGTAAAGGCTATGAAGCGAGCTTCGATTTTAGCCCAACTAACACGAATTTCACTCACAAAAAAGTGAATTTAACACAAACAATTGATATAGAACTATTACAAACATGTTTCCTCACATATTCATCAACATAGAACAATTTAACAACTTTTGCTAACTTAATTCCTCAAATTCCATGTTTTCATACAAAAGCACCATTTTTGACATCCTTTACAAAGTTTTCATACAAAAGCACCATTTTTGACATCCTTTATAAAAATCATCACTGTAATCTCAGTTTTATACCGAATCACTTCGTTCAAACTACGTTCTCTTCATTTTTTAATGAACTAGCATAATCAAAACTCAATTCACAGATTAACATACAAATTGACCACTAAAATTGGTACTTTCACAACCCATATGTATACACACACACTGTAATTAGTTTTCTTCTTTTTAAACACAATTAACACAATAATTCTTGTCTAAATACCATCTCTAACATCATAACTATATACAATCACCATAAACAGGTTACATAACAACAATTTACAGAAAATTGGAATTCACAGAATATAAAACTTTGCCGTGAAACACATATACATGTATATATATATATATATATATATATATATATATATATATATATATTATTAAGGTTATGAACAATACCTTCACTTAGCTTGAACAACCTTGCTAAACACAGAATTTTGCTTTGGAAAACTCAAGATTTCACTTTAACAAATATCACAAAATTATAATTTCATTATAATTTTATTTAATAATTTAGCATACCATCTTAAATTATTAAATCAAAACAACAATATAACATCTGAAAATAACAATATAACATCTCCTGTTATATTAAAACTCTTCAAATTATAAATTACATTAAATTTAGAATTTTATTAATTCATAAATATTTAGTAACAACAAACACCTCAAATAAAACATTTATTCAACAATAAACACCTCAAATAAATATTTATATAATTCAATAAATATTTAAAATTACAATTTGAAATTCCGGATTGTTACAGAAAATTCCCGTTCAAACAGTGCATAAAAATTATAGTGCAGAGATTCAGGGACACAAATTTCTGGTAAACCTTATTCCTATACAGTTAGGAGAGTTTGATGTGATTTTGGGAAAAGATTGGTTGGGTAGTCATAAGGCAGTAATTGATTGTATGTGGAAACAAGTAAACTTAGGGACATTTTCAAAGAAGAAGGTAGTATTTAAGGGGAGTTGTTCACCAAAGAAAGTTTGTTGTTTAACAGTTATGCAGGCTAAGAGATTGCTTAAGAAGGGTAGTACAGGTTACTTGGCCTTTATGGTTGATACACGTAAGGAAGGGGGAAAGTTAGATCAAATCCCTATAGTGAATGAGTTTCCTAATGTATTTCCAAATGACCTACCCGGTCTTCCTCCTGACAGAAAAATTGAATTTGTGATCGACCTTACACCTGGTACATCACCAGTTTTAAGGGCACCATATTGGATGGCACCAGTGGAATTGAATGAGTTACAAGTTTAATTACAAGAACTCTTAGACAAGAAATACATACAACCTAGTGTTTCACAATGGGGAGCACCTGTGTTGTTTGTAAAGAAGAAGGATGGGACTTTAAGATTATGTATAGATTATCGAGAATTAAATAAGTTGACCATGAAGAATAAGTATCCTTTACCGAGAATTGATGATTTGTTTGACCAATTAAAAGGAGCTGAGCATTTTTCAAAGATTGACCTACGATCGAGATATCATCAACTGAAGGTAAGGAAAGAAGATGTACCATAAACAACGTTTTGGACCTGATATGGACATTGCGAATTTTTTGTGATGTCTTTTGGGTTAACAAATGCACCGACAATTTTTATGGATTTGATGAATCGGGTGTTTAAGTCATGCATGGATAAATTTATGGTGGTTTTTATTGATGATATCTTAGTATACTCGAAGACACGGGAGGAACATGCAGAACATTTGAGAAGGGTATTACAGATATTACGGAAGGAAAAACTCTATGCAAAATTTTCGAAATGTGAATTTTGGCTAGAGAAGGTTCAGTTTTTAGGTCATGTGATTGATAAAAATGGGGTAGCAGTAGATCCAGCATAGATAGAAATAATTATGAAATGGGATCAACCAACAACTCCAACTAAAGTACGAAGTTTTCTTGGTTTAGTAGGGTACTACCGACGTTTCATAAAAGATTTTTCAAAAACAGCAACCCCACTAACCAATTTAACTCGAAAAATTGTGAAGTGTGTGTGGACAGACAAATGTGAAGAGAGTTTTCAGGAATTAAAGAAGTTATTAAGAAGTGTGTTGGTATTATCTTTACCAGATGATACTGGGGGTCTCGTTGTTTATAGTGACGCTTCACATAGTGTATTAGGGTGTGTGTTGATGCAACATGGGAAGGTGATCGCATATGCTTCGCGACAACTTAAGGATTATGAGAAAAGGTATCCTACTAATGATCTGGAGTTGGCTGTGGTGGTTTTTGCGTTAAAAATTTCGCGACATTATTTATATGGGGAAAAGTGTGAAATATACACAGATCATAAAAGTCTGAAGTATATTTTTACACAGAAGGAGTTAAATATAAGGCATAGAATATGGTTAGAGTTAATAAAAGATTTTGACTGCAAAATTCTATATCATCCTGGTAAATCCAACGTGGTTGCGGATGCATTGAGCCGAAAGAATCAAGAGAATCTGAATGTCATAACAAACAACGAGATACTGATAAAGGAATTTGAAAGGCTCAAGATTGAAGCAAGAGTTCCAGCTGACCCTAATCAGAAGTTATTTATGATTGAAAACGGCTCCACATTAATAGACAGAATCAAAGAAATGCAAGACAAATATAACGCGTGTCAAAAGTGTAAAGTAGAAATAACTCAAGACAAGAACATCAAGTTTCGAATAGATAAGGATGGAGTACTGAGATTTGAAGATAGAATTTGGGTTCCATCGATACCAGCACTAAAAGAGGAAATTCTAGAAGCAGCTCATAACTCTAAGTTTGTTGTACAGTTAGGGAGTACTAAGATGTATAAAGACGTGAGTCAGCACTTTAGGTGGTCGAATATGAAACGAGAGATAGCAGAATGGGTAAGCAAGTGTCTCACATGCCAAAGGGTGAAAGCCAAGCATCAAAGACCAAGCAGATTACTACAACCTCTACCGATTCCTGAGTGGAAATGGGAGCATATCACCATGGACTTTGTGGTAGGACTTCCTCTCACACAAAAAGGTCACAATGCCATTTGGGTAATAGTTGATCGTCTCACCAAATCAGCCCATTTCCTGCCTATTAAAATTTCATATACCCTTGACCAATTAGCTAAGTTGTATATAAATGAAATCATTTCTAAATATGGAGTTCTTGTATCTATAGTATCAGATCGAGACCCATGGTTTACTTCAAATTTTTGGAGGAGTCTTCAAACCCACTTGGGAACTCAGTTGAGATTAAGTACAACATATCACCCATAAGCAGATGGACAAAGTGAGAGAACCATTCAAACGTTGGAAGATATGTTGCGAACCTGTATCATGGATTTCAAGGGAAGTTGGGAAGATCAATTGCCTTTAGTAGAGTTTTCCTACAACAATAGTTACAATGCCAGTATAGGGATGCCACCATATGAAGCTTTGTGCGGCAGAAAGTGTAGAACACCTTTGTGCTGGAACGAAGTTGGGGAAAGAAAAATGCTAGGACCTGAGATAGTTCAGCAAACCACTGAGAAGATTTGCATTTTACGTCAAAGATTGCAAGCATCTCTAAATAGAAAAAAAAAGTATGCAGATCAGCATAGAAAGTTACGAGAATTTTATATTGGGAGTCATGTATTCTTGAAGGTATCCCCGTGGAAGGGCAAGATTCGTTTTGGTAAGAAAGCGAAGTTAAGCCCAAGATTCATTGGACAATTTCAAATAGGGAATTGTTAAATCCACAAAAAAATGTTATTTCCACAACAAAAGTGTCGCTATAGATCCTATAGTGACGGTGAAAACTGTCGCTATACATCTACAGAGTGACACTTTTGTTGTGGAAATAACAAAAAGTGTTATGGATTTAACAATTCCCTTTCAAATATCACGAAGGATAGGTGAAGTAGCATATGAGGTAGCCTTACCCCATGAGTTAGAACACATCCATAATGTGTTTCATGTGTCAGTACTACGTCCATATAAAGCAAATTACAAACATGTTATAAACTATGAACCTATTCAGATTTAGAAAGATTTATCTTATACGAAAGTTCCAGTATAGATACTTGATCGAAAAGAACAAGTATTGAGAAACAATATTATATCATCAGTTAAAGTGATATGGAAGACTCATGATATTTAAGAAGCTATGTGGGAGCTTGAAGATAAATTGCGAGAAGAATTTCCATATTTGTTTTATAATATATGTTTTTAATTTCGAGATGAAATTCTTATAAGGGGGAGTGAATGTAATAATCTGAACTTAAATTAGGATTATCAATAAATTGAGAATTATAATTTTCAAATTCTTGTATGCTATTGTTGCAATAACTAAGTTCTGACTTGGTAAGGTTTGATATATGGTAGAAATCCTAAAAAGTTAATAAGAAAACTTTAGTTAAGACTTTGATCTTAGAATAGAAACCCTAACCCTAATTAGGGTTATAACAAGAAATTAAATTAGGGTTTATTGATTATTATGTGATTAACATTAAGTGTGGCTAAGTAGAGTTTTTATTAAGTATACCTGCCATGATAAACCCTAACTAAGGATGTGATAACCTTAATGTTAAACTAATAAACCCTAAACTTAAATATTAAACCCTAATTATAAAATTAGTAAACCCTAATTCCTATTTTGCAAGATTTTAATGGTTAATAACTTAATAAAAATTTTAAGCATATATACATATGTGAAGTTACTAATTTACCCTCAAAGTTGATGAGGAATTTAGAAAAATACCCTTAGTACATAAGAAGTTACTAAAATACCCTTTGTCTTCCAAATTTTGATGACAAGGCCAAATCTATGACTCATCACTTACAGGATTTGCAACATGTGTTCAAAACAACCCCACCATCATCCTTTTGACACCGTATAGCTGATCAAAGCCTTAGTGTTGATTAATTCACGTTCTAGCCTAATGTTTTGATGATGATTTGATCATCGGTACTAAATTGTGATTTGTGGATTTCAGGAAACTATTTCAAGAAGTGTATGTTGGATTATTCAAGAAGAATGAAGATGTTTTGAGTCCTAAGAAAAATATGTAAGGTCATTGCAAATATCTAATTTTTCAATTCAAGGCTCTAGGACATTTTATATGTGCATTAAATATGATCTTGTGCATGTCTAAAAATATGTCATTCACTATTATCTGCTATTAAGAGAAATGAGTTTGCATGCATTCATAAGAGTCCTGACCGATTAAGTATTACATATTTAAAGATAATTGATAGCTAAAAAAGTTATTTGTGTCGTTTAAAGAAATTATCATTATCTGTTAGTGGTAAATTGAATATGACGGTAGAGTGTTCAACTTATACCGTGAAAGTAGGAAATCATGGTTATCTTTGAAGAGTTGGAATTTGTTCCGTGACTTTATGATAAGTAATGGCTGCAGACTTTATGGAAAATATTCTAGAGTTACTCTTTTTGTTTGACTTAAACTCTATCTAGATTATTTTTAAAAGAGTCCTATATTTATCCAAAGGTTATTAGTTTAAGTATGTTTTTCAACTGAAATAATCCATGTGGATTATTTAGACTTAGTGTTGTCTAAGGGAATTTAATCCATGTGGATTAAGGTTTGTTTACAAACAGGTTCAAGGAAGCATAGGTGCTTAAGGAGTGCATTGGTGCATAAGGAGCAAGAGTGCTCAAGTGAATTATTGTAATTCAATTTTTATAGAATCTGTGTTGTAAAAAGAGTCTTTTAAAGAAATAAAAGTGAGTCTCCAATACTAGTTAGTATTAAACGTGGAGTAGGCTATTATTATAGAGGGTAATAGTCGAACCACGTAAAAATCTTGGTGTTATTTTCATTAATTGATTTTACTTAATTACACTCAAGTTAATTGATTTGCTAAATAAACAAAATTCGATCATAAGCATTTTTGTTATCATTAAATATTTCATTTAACTTATAAAATCACAAAGATAATTTTTTTTAAACACAAAGTCAATTCGGTAGATCATATTCATTCAGCAAGCTGCATTCATTTATATAGTTGACTACATTCAATAATTTGGTTAAAAGATTTTAACTGGTCATAGTTTGTATCAACACTTATTCAACCCCACCCCCCCCCCCCTTCTAAGTGTGCCTTATCTGAATTTCACTTAGTTATCAACAATTTAGTGAAATTAGGTAAATTACCCCTACTAGAAATTTCTACATATAAGCTAAGTGTTGGTAGACCAAAGCAACGAAATTTCACTAAGCCTATACAAGGAATCTATCCACAAACAGCTCATAACAAGCCAGCATTCATATCCCAAATACATTTGTCAAAGATTGCTTGAAAAGGTAAGAACACTAACCCTAACCCTAGATCTTTGAAGCTATATCAAAAGTTATGATTTAGTGTTTATATATATGATATAATATGTTATTTAGGGATATGGGTTGCTTAAACATGAATCCATAACTGTTAAATACATAAAAATTAAGATTTAAGATAGCAATCATGAACCCTAAAAATGTTGTCTAACAGCCGAATGTCAGGCCTCTTAGATCCTAAACTTTTAAGCTATTAAGTGTATGGTTAGTGTACTATGACATGAGCTTAGTAATATAGAATTGAAATCAGAGCCAAAACATGTAAGGATTATAAGTTATTCAAGGTCAAAACCGTTAACCGTTCACGAAAAATTTTCTGGAAAACCCAGAACTTCAAGAACAGCATCTGACAAGATTTTTGACACCTTAGATCTTTCAATTGTGGTAGTTATAGGACCCCTAATTCTATCATTTTTGTAGACTGACATATGGCCTACATGTCCATAACAACCAACTTACCATTACATCAACCGATTAAAAGTTATGATCGCTCAAAAGTATGACCCTGAAACTAGAAATCCAGATTTCTGGGTAACCCAGAAAGTTATAAAGCCATGTTTGACAGCTAGTTTGACCAACCTCAAATTCGATCGTCTGATGTTGTTATGAACTTTTAGATGTTGTATTATTATAGTATGACATATATATTACATGTTAAATACACTGGAACCTTTACCTAATACCTAGAATCCATGTTATTAAACCTTGAAATAGGGTGACTGACGTTTACCGAGTTTCTGGTAACCCAAAAACTCAAGATCATGCTTTGATGTTTACTTTGACCAACCATAGATTTCTGAGGAGATGCAATTAGACCACAAATTTGTTATCTACTTATAGTGCTACATTAGTACTACCTTGTTGAACCTTTTTCACAACCAAAACCATTGTCAGTAAAGAATTAAAGTCGGTCAAACCATTCACCAAAGCGTTGACTTTCGTGTTTTTTAATTGGTGAAGAACGCCAATAGCGACGGTTTCTATCACTATAGAGGCCTTTAGCGTCAGTTAGCTGGAAAAATAATAAAAATAATAGAAATAAATAAAAAATAATTATTATAAATTAATAATTAATTTCTAAAATACATTTTAAATTATAATAAATTAATTTAAATATTTTGACATAAAATTTCATTAATATTGAATTTATTTAAATATAAATTAGTAAAAATAATAATAAATCATTTTAAATAATAATAAATTATTTAAAAATAAAACTAATGATTGAAAAATCATTATCAATAATAATGAATTATTTGAAAGTTATATTGATGGTTTAAAAATCAATATGAGTGATTATTAATTATTTAAAAATAGTATTAATGATTTTAAAATCATTTTAATTAATAATAAATTAAGTAAAATTATTATTAATTATGGAGAAGTTATTTTAAGCTTCTAAAAATTATAATAAATAAAAATTAACTTATTTAAAGTAATATTTAGACTTTTAAAACAAAGTTTATTAGAAAAATAATTCAAAAATTATCCTATCAAGTTATAAAACACCAAATGGACCTCGAATACATCCCAGACACTAATAGCTTGACTAGTTTTTAGTTGAGATTATTTCTAATGACTTATATAATCATATTTAGGTTGCATAGACGGCCTAAATAACATAGGATAGCTAACCTCCGAGCAGGCAAGTTCTCATATACATTTAATGTTTGTATTAAATGTACTTGTTATATTGATGTTGTATGAACTTGTTTATATGTTTGTTATTTAAAATAAGGTTATATCTTATTTTTCAAGCATAAGCAAGTCATATGAACTGTTATTTGCGTAAAATGCATTTAATTTGATATATAATCATAGACTGGGGTAAAACCAATGTTGTTTGGTGAAAATATATAGTGATACTATTATGACCGGCAGTTATATACTGACCGGGGTTTTTATGATCGTCATTTATAGTAATGACCGGGGGTTAATTAAAAGGATGATATGCATACTCCTAGGATGTTTGGTTGAGCGAATCAACCCGGGTTGCTAATTCTATAGGACTTATAGTAACTCGTAATGTGCAGGGTTTGGCAGATAAACCTCAATATATAAACCTTGAAAAACTTCTGAACTATATGTTCATCTATTTTCGATATAATGTGAGTATATAATACACTTTGCATAAACATGCTAAGCCTTTTAAAGCTCATCCCTTGCAAATATTATTTTCCTTTGCAGCTGTGACTGATATTTTGGGAAGTTCAAGTGTGCATTCTTGTGGCTAGAGAAGACTGTAATAGTTTAAGTTATTTCTGTTTCTGTAAGACTCAAATGTAATAATTATAATTTGGGATTGTGTATTAAGTTTTAGGTATTAAACTGTTTAGTTATTTTACCTTTCTGATTAAAAACTAGAAATCAAGTACAGTATTAATATAAACAATTTATCTGAATAAGGGTATTTGATGTCGAGTGAGTTTTGTAAAAACTGAGGTTGCGCCCCTCAGTTCCAGGAACAATCTTGTCATTGGTACTGTGAATGTCAGATAAATAGGAATTATTGATATGAAAGAAATATCTGTAAGATTATAAATCTATACATCTAAGTGATAATATTCATCATGATAATTGTTCTGACGAGAACTAATTATATTTGTTATGAATATTATGAAACTTGGAATGATAGAGATTATTTTCTTATAGAATATTTACGTGAGCACCAAATCGGCTACAGGAAATGTAGGGAGTTTGGGGGCATCACACAATCTCTGAAGGATCGTATGGAGCTACGATTCCTAGAATTGAAACAAGGAGACTGGATCGTATCTCAAAGATCTGACCAAATTTAATGGCTATCGGGTTTGCTCCACACGAAGTCAATACTGAACTTAGGAAGACTCGGAGGTATCAGGAAGGTTTAAAACCTCAAATACGAAGTAAATTATCTATATTCCAATTAAATACTTTTTCCGAAATACTCGAGAAAGCTTCCATAGTTGAGAGAGAAAACGAGAATCTCATTAGAAAAAGAAGAATCAAAATGAGAAGGGGAAATCTAAGATCGAACCTAGTTCAGGTGCGTTTAATAATAAAAGGAAATGGGATACTACTTTTTCTAACAACCTGGGGAAAAAGGTAGGTAATAATAATAATAAATTTAATAATAATAAGAGAGAACCGTGTCCTATATGTGGGGGAAAACATAAAGGAGTGTGTTTTTAAAGTATAAATAAATGTTACAATTGTGGACAAGTGAGACACTTTTCTCCACAGTGTCCTCTCCCTAATAAAAATAAATGTTTCAACTGTGGTTCGTCTGAACATTTAGCTAGGAACTGTAATAAACCTAGGAACCAGGGAGGAAAGGGAAATAGAGTACCGGAGAATATCAATAATCAGTCAACAGTAGCTGTAGTTGGAGCTCAGAATCAACCAACCACGAGAACATTTAATATGTCGATGAGGGATGTTGTTGCTTCACAGGACGTGGTGATAGGTATCATCCCTATCAACACTTTAAATGCATATATGTTATTCGATTCTAGTGCTACTTGTTCCTTTGTGTCTAAATTTTTTTCTAAAAACATGAATATACCATGTGAAAATTTAGATATACCGATCTATGTAGAAATTTCAAACAAGGAAAAGATTCTTGTTAAGACTATATATAGGAACTGTAGTGTGGAGATAAAGGGACATAATTTTCTGCTAAATCTTATTCAATTCAGTTGGGAGAATTTAATGTAATCTTAGGAATGGATTGGTTAGTTAACCATAATGCGATGATCTATTATCATAAAAAATGTATAAACCTATTGACTACATCAAAGTCAAAGGTAGTGTTCAACGAAGGTTGTTCACCTAAGCAATCTCGATGTCTGACCATAACTCAGGCAAAAAGGTTACTTAGAAAAGGTTGTTTAGGATATTTGGCCTATATAGTTGATACTCAATAGGAAGGAGTAAAACTAGATTAGATACCTATAGTTAACGAATTTCCCGATGTATTCCCAGATGACTTATCAGGTCTACCTTAAGATAGGGAAATTGAGTTTGTCATTGATCTTGTACTAGGAACGACACCAGTTTCTAAGTCACCATATAGAATGGCACCTGTAGAACTAAAAGAGTTACTAGTAACTCTTAGATAAAAAGTACATACAACCTAGTGTTTCACCTTGGGGAGCACCAGTATTGTTTGTAAAGAAGAAGGATGGAACCATGAGGTTTTGTATAGACTATAGAGAATTAAATAAATTAACCATTAAGAATAAATATCCTTTACCAAGAATTGATGATTTGTTTGACCAATAAAGGGGGCCAAACACTTTTCAAAAATTGACCTTAGGATAGGTTATCATCAGTTAAAGGTAAGCAAGGAAGATGTGCCGAAGACAGCGTTTAAGACACGCTATGGACATTATGAGTTTCTTGTAATGTCTTTTGGGTTGGCAAATGCACCTGCAGCAATTATGGACTTGATGAATCGAGTGTTTAAACCATGCTTAGACAAATTTGTTGTAGTGTTTATCGATGATATTCTGGTATACTCAAAAACACGGGAAGAGCATGCTGAATACTTGAGAGTCATTTTGGAGATATTACGAAAAGAATAACTTTATGCAAAATTTTCCAAATGTGAATTCTGGTTAAAGAGAGTTCAATTTTTAAGTCATATAATTGACAAAATTAGAATATCTGTATATCCAACTAAGATCGAAACGGTTGTGAATTAGGAACAACCAATAACTCTAACAGAAGTAAGAAGTTTTCTCGGTTTAGCGGTTTATTATCGACGGCTCATAAAAGATTTTTCAAAAATAGCAACCCCACTAACCAATTTAACTCAAAAGACGATGAAATACGTTTGGACAGATAAATGTGAAGAGAGCTTCCAAGAGTTGAAGAAGTGACTGAGCATGGCTCCAGTGTTGTCCTTAACAGATGATATAACATGCCTTGTTGTATTTAGTGATGCATCACACAGAGGTTTAGGGTGTGTGTTGATGCAACATGGGAATGTAATTGTTTATGCATCACGACAACTAAAAGATTATGAGAAGAGGTATCCTACTCATGACCCTAGAGTTAGCCACGGTAGTTTTTGCCCTAAAAATTTGGAGGCATTACTTGTACGTGGAGAAGTGCGAGATATATACAGATCACAAAAGTCTGAAATATATTTTTACACAAAATGAGTTAAACTTAAGGCAAAGGAGATGGTTAGAACTGATAAAGGATTTTGATTATGAAATCTTATATCATCCCGGTAAAGCCAATGTCGTAGCTGATGCATTAAGTAGAAAGAATCAAGAAAAGTTGAACGTAATAACCACCAATGAAAGGTTAATAAAAGATTTTGAAAAACTAGAAATTGAGATGGGATGTCCAACTACCTCGACCCAAAATTTATTCATCCTAGAGGGAGTTTCATCTCTACTTGATAGAATCAAAGAGAAGCATGAGAAGGATGAAGAATGTTAAAAATGTAAGTTTAATTTAACTCATATCAATTATAACAAATTCAGAATAGATAAGGATGGAATAATAAGATATGAAGATAAGATTTGGGTTCCGTTAAATTAAGCATTAAAATATGAAATCTTAAATGAAGCTCATAATTCTAAATCTACCATACATCTGGGCAGTACTAAAATGTACATGGACATAAGTCGACACTTTTGGTGGTCGAATATGAAAAGAGAAATAGTTGAATGGATAAGAAAATGTCTCACGTGTCAAAGGGTTAAGGTAGAACATCAAAATCCGAGTGGTTTACTTCAACCCTTACCAATTCCTGAGTGGAAGTGGGAACATATAACCATGGACTTCATGGTAGGCCTTCCAGTTACACAGAAGGGCCACAAATGCCATTTGGGTAATAGTTGACCGTCTAACCAAATCAGCTCACTTCCTACCTATTAAAGTTACTTATAACATAGACTAACTTGCCAAACTATACATTAATGAAATTATCTCTAGGCATGGAATGCCTGTTTCTATAGTATCGGATCGAGATCCACGCTTTACCTCAAACTTTTGGAAGAGCCTTCAAAAACACTTAGGAACACAATTAAGATTAAGTACAACTTATCACCCTCAAACTGATGGTCGAAGTGAGAGAACCATTCAAACATTATAGGATATGTAAAAACATGTATCATTGACTTCAAAGGAAGTTGGGAAGATCAATTACCTTTGGTGGAATTTGCCTACAACAACAGTTATCATGTATGCTAGCATAGGTATTGTAGCATCCCCAAATCCGAGTCCTAAATCACCTAGGATCCGGTTCAATCATTCTATAACTATTGTGGAAGATATAAACATAAATTGTTTATACAATAACTTTACACACTATTCCCCAAGGTCGAGTAACCTTAACTTATACACAATTCATAAACTATCTAACATATAATGTTATTATCATACTATACTATTACATTTTAACTGCACACGTAATCCCAAGTTGAACTTGGCTTTGTCCTTTCCTGTATTCGACGTATTCGTCTTAATCTCCAATGTTAATCATGATATAGCAAGGGTGAGTAATAAGTTTGCCCAACAAGTTTAAGTTCAATAATTTAAGGATATATCATGATGGAAAGAATTGAACAATAAGCTGGCTAAAGTTCTACAATATAATTGTGAACTAGCATGAACAAGTTTTACACAGCTAAACGAGCATTGAACATGAACATATATATATATATATCTGGACCGAATGGTAATGAAGGTGATCAACATTTCATACCTGATGAATACATGCAGTATGCACAGACTGCGATTTAATAATTCTTAGACATGGCAATCAGAAATGATTAACCATAAGTATAATTGAATAGTACAACTCGAGGTCGAGTTAAGAAAAACTTGCCTGTTCGGTCGATTACTGTTACGCATTTTAATAAGCTTTGTCTGAAGACCTAATATATAAATAATATAGATCTCCAATATTAGAATAATATCATCAAAATGTAATATTTTTATATATATATTTATAAAATAATCCTAAACACATAACACATAATCCTATCAATCTATGACACACCTAAGACTCGGTATCAAGTCAAACTATTTTAGTCTGAGTTGAATCCGACATAATTCTAACATCCCGATGATCTAGTCGGATAAATATCGAGTTTAAGTTCAATTAAACTCTGTCTAAACATTTAACAATTATCTTAGATAATTTATTATCAGTCAAAATATTTTTCATAAGCTCGTAATAATTTTAGGATAATTATTATCATTTATCATGAATTTTAAATCATTAAACTCAGTATTTATATGAATTAAATACCACATAATTCCTTTATCATTAATATTTATTTAATATCAAATATTAATGAAATACATATCATAATATTAGAATATATTTATAATATATCAAAGTAATTTTAATACCTTAAAATCACATTTATATGATTTTTAAACAATTAAATTCATTATCGATAATTGCCATTAATAATAAATATTAATGTTTTTCATGACAAAATATCAAAAGTTATATTTTATAACTTAAAATATTTTTATAACACTTAAATCATTTTTATATGATTTTTAAAACATTAAATCTATTTTTCCATAATTTATTTAATATATTAATTAAATAAATTACTTATCATTAATATTAATTAATTAATGAAATTCATCAAAAAATATTAAAAGTCATTAAAAATAACTTAAAATATTTTCTTATACCATAATATAATATTTTCATGATTTTTCAATTATTAAAATCATTTTTAAATATTTTATTTAATATTATAATTAAATAAATTAAATACCTTCTATATTCCAAAAATATTAAATATTTATAAAATATACTCAAAATAATTAAAAACTAATTTTTGAACTTTAAAATAATTTTTAGGAATTTATTATGTATTTTTAATAATTAAAAATCATTTTTTTCCTATTTAATAAATAAAATAATTATTTATCTAATTAAACTGTCGTTAAAGGGCCCTATAATATTTAAACTGCTATTCTATATAGGTGTTCTTGAAATGTTTCTTCATCAAACCAGAAGTGCGTAGGCGTTGTTCAAGGTAGGAGGTTTGACCAAGTCTAGATCATTGATCTTCATGATTCTGGGTTATCTAAAGTGTTACACATGTAGTATTTATGTCATACTACACAAACAAATTGATTTCAGGGTCATACATCATCATAATAGAGAGATATAAGTAATCAAAAAGTCTGACAAGGCTGTTCTTCATTTCTGGGTTTTCCAGAAAATGAAGAACAACACATGGTGCTATATCTAAATCCTTAGATCGTGAGCTCTAAGTCTGTTTTGGGTGATTTATGAGTTCAAACTTGTAGTCCAGATGTCAGGGTACATATATAACTCACTAGATCAACTTAAAAACATTACCATCGTAAGATCTGGACTAGTCAAAGTTGTGCCAAGAAACTGCCCTTTGAAGATCTGGGTTACCCAGATTTCTTCATCCGGCGAGTTGGTCAACGTAGGTTTGACCAACATTTAATCTGATTTCGTGTATGATCTGGGAGTTTTAGAGGCATGGATTAATAGTCCTAATGTCAGTCTACACAACCATAACAATAACAAGGCCCAAACACTTAGCAGTCGTCAGATCTAGCACCTGTAAAATCACTATCAGACAACAACTAGGTTTCTGGGTTGCCCAGAAACCCGTTTCCGTGCTTGGTCAACGCAGTTTGACTGCTCCTATCTTACTATCTAGACATGATTTGACACTATTTCCAGTTCCAAATCACATGTTACATGGCATAGAACAGATCCATAACATAAAACACACAGAAAATCTAATACACAAAGATCTAGAGGCCCTGATATATGGCTGTCAGACAACTTTTTAGGGTTCAAAGTCAGTTTCTAAAAACATGATTTTCGAGCACTTTGATGTTATGGATCTAGGATATAACAACCCAGATCACTAAATGACATCTTATAACACACTTCTAAACAATAAATCACATAATCACATAAAATTTTAAGGATCTAGCAAGGCTTAGGGTTTTATACCTTTAAAGCTTTGATCTTTGAACTGATCCTTGTGATCTGATCTTGGCAAGCTATGAAGTGTTCTTAGCTTTGATTCTCTCTCTCTCTCTCTCTCACTCCCCATTTCAAAAATTATAGAGAGAGAAGGTCTTGGATAATATGAAAAGTAAAGTAAGTTACTTTTCTTTAGTTTTAAGTTTAATCTTTGGATTCAATGAACCAAGAAGTTGCTAGGTGGCACAAATCTGATCTTGTAAAGATTTAAGGCACATGGGCTAAACCTTAGGCTTGATGACTCACAAGATTTGACATATCTTTTGCTTAGGTTTTAAGAAAGGGTATTTTAGTCATTTCACATTTAATTTTAAAGGCATACTTGTCATTTGCTACAATCCTTAGGGTTTGACCCTTAGGGTTTAACCCTTAGGGTTAAAACATAATGTTCTAAAAATTTAATTTTCTAGGATTTCAAAAATTAGGTTTTCAAAATAGAAAATTAATATTTCTAAATTATAATTAGGATTATATAATTATAATAAAATTTTCTAATCATAATTTAAGCTTGCTAATTAGGATTAATATTTCCTAATTAAAATTGCTAATTAAGCAATTAAGGATAAAATTGTACATTAGGGTTTCCAGCTGAACAATTAGGGCTTTCTAATAATCAAATAGGGTTATCCCTAATTAAACATATAATCAATAACATAGAAACCTTTATACTTATCTTCAAGCTCCCAAATTAGGGTTTCATATTCCAAATTAGGGTTTTGAAATCCTCAGAACTGAAATTAGGGTTTCAGAACCGATTTCTAGGGTTTCTTATCCATTGCTAGGGTTTTCTAACTGAACGATGACGTTCTTAATATATACTTAGGGTTTGCAACTGATATAGGCTATCTGGTCAACCCTTGACCCTTAACGACATACTGTACACTTATAATACAAAACATATACACATATACACTTAATCCTGAATAATTCACCAAAATCCTTTACAAATTTTTAAATCCTCAAAATTCCTTCCCAAAAATGTTAAATCCATACACTCATTTTATGTCTAGATTCTAATATTGAACGTTAAATCAATCAATTATGATTTTAAAAATTTTCTAAATTCTCGGGTTGTCACAAGTATGCCACCTTATGAAGCCTTATATGGGAGAAAATACAGAATACATTTGTGTTGGGATGAGGTCAGGGAAAGACAAATGCTAGGACCTGAGATAATCCAACAAAATCTGAAACCATCGTAAATTATCGTGAACGATTACAAGCATCTCAAGATCGACGGAAGAAAATGACGATCCACATCGTCAACAACAAAACTTTAGCGTATGAAGCCACTTATTCTTGAAAGTGTCCCTTGGAAGGGCAAGATACGCTTTGGCAAGAAGGAAAAGCGAGTGCGAGATTCATTGGACCCTTTGAAATTTTAAGAAGGATAGGTGAAGTAAACATGAAATAGCACTACCTCACGAGTTAAATCATATTCATAATGTGTTTCTTGTGTCCGTATTACGACCATACAACCCGATTATAAACACGTTATAAATTATGAGCCGACCCAAATCGAAGAAGATCTTTCTTATGTAGAAGAACCTGTGCAGATCATCGATCATAAAGAGAAAATCTTGAGGAATAAAGAGATAGCATCAGTTAAAGTGATCTGGAGGAATCAGAATGTTGAAGAGGCTACATGGGAGCTCGAAGATAAAATGCGAGAAAACTATCCCTAACTGTATACTTAACTTGTATTGTAATTTCGAGGACAAAATTCTTAGTAGTGGGAGTGAATGTGAAACCCCAAAACCCTAATAGGACTCGGTTATGTAAATTCAGTGTTTTGCGTTATTATAACCCCAAAACCCCAAAACCCTAATAAGACTATCCATTCTGAAAGTGTTTTGCATTATTATATACTTTGTTTAACAAATTAGGTCAAATAAATTTTCGTCCGAATTAAAATTGACGTGCTCGACACGTCGTGCTTAAAATTTTTCATCCGAAAATGGACTTTTCGCGCAGTATATATGTTTTGACAAACTGCTTTATCGTGCTTACACTGACAAAATGCTTTGTCATGCTTGTTAGGATTTGTGAAAAATCTAAGTTAGAAACCCTAGATTACAAACCCTAACCCTAAATTACAAACCCTAACCTTAATTATATTGAATAAACCCTAATTAGGTTATCCTAACACCTAATCATGATTGCTAAACTTTAATTAGGTACTAATAAACATCATTAAGCAACCCTAATCATAAAAACCAAAACCCTAATCAAGATTATAGAGGATTGAGGCATAATTAAGCTACTAATTTGATCAACTAGCTCACAAATAGGTTAGGAGTCATCAACACAAGTTCCAAAACATAACATGACCTGCTTCCAAACTCCTAGCAACATCAGAGTCATAGATCACATATTTTTAGAGGCAAGTTGGTGATTAAATGACCAAAAACCCTAGTATGAAAATTCTATAAAATGCATCCTTAGTTCAGTCCAAACCCACAAATTTTACAAACCAATACACTCTTATAACCTACATAAACAAGCCTTGGTGATAGCAACAACAGATTCAGTAGCCAGAAATCAAAATCAAGCAAGAAAAGGTGTAAACCCTAATTTTAAGCTAGATCTTTAATGCTATGTTTAATTTATTGTTTAGATGTTTAGATATATGTAATAACATGTTAGAAAGTATGCTAAGTTGATAGAACATGTTTTCATAACATCTAGATGCATCAAAATAGTGTTTTAAGCAAACTGGAAATTTTGGAAAAATAGGTCTGACAGTCGAATGTCAGAGCCTGTAGATTTGTGTATGTTAATAGTTACGTATGTTAATGTATGTTAGTTGTAGTCTGACATGAGGTCTTTAATCTGGAAAAGAAAATAAGTTCATTGGAACCATATATTGCAAGATATAGGTGGTCAAAAGTGGTTGACTGAGCACGAAGTTTTGTTTCTAGGTTACCCAGAAAACTCAAGAACAAGTTGAACCGACTACTTTGACCAACCTTTTAATCGCTTTCTATTTAATTTTATAATGACTAATTATAATGAATTAATACCTTGACATACATACTATGTATCTATGACACTCAATTGTTTAAACAATTCATAGGATTACCAGAATTAATGGTCAAAAGTCGTTGCCCGAGCATGACTAAGTTTTCTAGTTTACCCAGAAAACTGATGAACATGAAGAATAGCCTTTGGCTGTACTTTGACCAATGTTAACGCCAAATTTTGTACGCCTGACGAAATCACCAAAATAGCAGGCCAAAATCTCGCTAACGGTTGATGGAGTTATTCTTTGAGAACTACTTTTCACCGAGTATGCAAGCTCGGATGGAAGTCAAGTTTTTAGAACTAAAGTAGGAGAACATGTTGGTTTTACGAGTATCTTTGCCAAATTCAACGAAGTTTATAGATTTGCACCTCATCAGGTGGACACAGAGGCGAGAAAAGAGAGAAGATTTGAGAATGGACTGAAGCCGGGGATATACAATAAAGTAGCTAGATAAATACGTTTGCGGCTTTGATGGAGAAAGCGTTAATTACTGAAGGAGGGAGCGAAGCTGCATCTCGATTTCATCAGGAGAAGAAGAAGAAGACAAGTGATGGAGGAAGCAGTGATGGTAATAATCCGAATAAGAGAAAGTGGAGCGAGAATACCAAGTCGGGTAATAGGATAGAAGAGAATATGAAAGGGAGAGAGACATGTATAACTTGTGGGAAGAACCATTCTGGAGTTTGTTTGAAGAAGAAGGGAGTTTGTTACAACTGCGGACAAGAGGGGCACATGTCGCCCAATTGTCCCAATCCGAAGAAGATACAAGCTACTTTGCGTGTGGATCGACTGATCATCTGGTTAGAAAGTGTCCAAAGAGAAATGCGGAGAAGAAAAGTGGCAACAAGGGACCCGATAGCGGAACCTTAGCGATTCGAGGACCTGCACAGCCATGAAGACCAACGGATCGTACATTCAACATGATGGCACAAGATGTAGTGACTACTCAGGAGGTTGGAACAGGTAACGATTTCATTTAGAAATTTTATTACGCAAGTAATCTTGGTTAGATATTGCTGTGAATTTTTTTCTTTTATAGATCCAAGTCACAAGTTAGAATATAAGACATAATTTAATATTGTGTTGAGAAGAATGAATTGATGATACAACTTTAAAAGATTATAGAGAATAAGAAAGTGGTGTTTCCGAGGACGGAATCCTTTTAAGGAGGGGTGAATGTGATAACCCGGGATTTCGAATAATCTGAATTTTTACGAATAATTTTTTTTAATATTAATATTGATTATTAATTTTGTGCTGAGTATATGTGATACGAGTCTCGAGATGTGGTCAATTTGTGTATTGACTGAGGAAATAAGAGTAGAGTTATGCTTAACAGAGAATAAAAACCCTAAACCTAAGTCTGAATAGGGATTCGATTGAAAATATAATTAAAATAATTATATTGATGAGTATGTGTTTGTACTGTATAGAATGTTGATCAATGATTGGTCGGATAGGGTACAATATTTGTAAACCCTAATAAGTGATTAAAAACCCTAATCTCAAGATTAGAAACCCTAACGCGTAGTTAGGAACCCAAATCGAAAGCCGGGAAACCCTAATTTTTAATTCAGGAATCCTAAACCCTAATTAGGAAACCCTAATCCTAATTAGTAAGTCCTAAAGTGATTAGTAAACTTTAATGTGTTTAGTAACCTTTAATATAATTAGGAAACACTAATTATATTTTAGAAATATTACTTTTCTATTTTAAAACCCTAATTTAGAAAATCCTAGAAGCTAAGGTTGTAAAACCTAAGGGTTATAACCTTAGGGTTAAACCTTAAGGGTTTGGTAAGTTACCTATATACTATTAAAATTTTATGTCCAATGTCCAAAATACCCTTTATTGAGATTTTTAGTTAAGAGATTTGCAAGATCTAATGAGTCAACATTTAAGGATTATCCCATGTGCTGCAAAATCTTAGAATCGATCCATATGTATGCTTACTTTAGCAAGTGTAGAAACATTGAATCAAAGTTATACGTGTTGGAAGAGAGAGAAAGTTCACAAAAGTTGCCCAATTGCTCTCTAACGCTCAACGAACCTTTTCTCTCTCCTTAGCCACAAAAATCTTAAGTTTTTCAGTCACTAGAACACCCCTTAGATCGTCAAGATCAGTGGAGAAGAGCTTAGATCAAGGATTGGATAATAGAAGGTATAAACTCTAAACCTACTTTGATCTTGTATGGAAAGAAATATTTCGTGTTTATGTGTTTAGATGTTTGCTAGAAGGTGTTTTATGATGATCTATGGTGATATACCATAGATTCATAGAATCAAATGGCTTTAAAAGGGATGATTTTCAAAACTGTCCAAGAACATGATTTATGGTCTGACAAGCTAATGTAAGGAGCCACAGATTCTTGTTTGTTTATGATTTGTGTTGTTTTAAGCTTTGGATTTGTAGTATGCCAGGAGTACTTTGATTTGGAAGTGGAATCCAAGCTATTCGATTTCCAGATTTCAAGATATAATCAGTCAAAGTCGGTCATTGAAACCACGATCGATTAAAATTTCAGGTAACCCAGAAAGCCGTGAGCAGTGGTCGACAAGTTATTCTAAGGCCACGATCATTTAGTTGTTTAAGTTGTTTGTTGATTTTTTTGTATGCATGTTGTACCCAGTAATATGGACTTTAGATCCTCGACTTTATATCCCAAAAACAGTCAATATAATCGAAGTAATGGGTGGTCAAACTAGACCACTCGGCACTGACTTGCAGTTTCTGGAAAACCCAGAAACAGTTTAAACAAAATTTCTGATAAGGTTTGACCGTGTCATAACCTGTGAATCTGTTGTTGTTGGACTGAGATCTTGATATGTCGTTAGTCTTTGTCATGTATACTACATGTATGAACCACAAAACCACCAAAATCATGATCAGAACTCCGATTAATTTGAACTTGAAAGTGTCCACTCGGATTGCCTGGGTTTCTGGAAAACCCAGGAACCGTCTGACAAGTACTTTGAAGGCACAAATCTTCCTAGTATGTTGTTCTATGACCTATCTAATTGTGGGAACATGTAATATTACATTAGTACTACGAGTTATGGACATTAGTTGGCCCAGAAACATGATGATTGTTTAAAAATGATTTTAATTAATTTAAAAATCATTTAAGTAGAATATTGATGATTTAAAAATATTTGAAGTTATTAATAATAACTTTAATATTTTGACAAGTATAAAATTAATATTTTTATATTATTAAATCTTAATGATGATAAGATTATTTGATAATTAAATCATTTAAAAATGATTTAAGTGTTTGAAAAATTATTATAAATTATAATAATTGTTTATAAATTATTAAAAGCTTCAGAAAAATATTATAAAGGATAATTGACTTATCTAAAATAATATTGAAACTTAGAGACTAAGTTTAATTGACAATCAATGTGTTAATTGTCGGATAGGGTGACCAGAACACCGAGAATAGACCGAAGTTCGACCAGACCGAATTAGTTAGACTTGATAAGTGTTTATATAAGTTATAGAGACTGATGTGACTATGTGGTAATGTGCCTAGGAGAAAGATTGACTGTGCATTATAGTGTTATGTGTTATAAATTATTGTGCTAATTGTGAGACCGATATTATTGTTTATAGGTCTTTCAAACGCAGATAAGTATATTGTGTAGCAGTAATCAACGAAGAAGGCAAGTTTTCTAACTCAACCTTGAGTTATATCTTTTAAAATATTATGGTGGTTAATTATTGTTGATTAGACCACGTCCAAGAATTTATTGTTGATTATTCGTAGTTAGTACATGTTTATTAATTCAAATTGAATCAATGATTCTAAAAATACATTAGGAGAATGATTATTGTTGGATATTTACATCCGTAGAAGTTATTATTGATAACACCGATAATTCCTGCCTATTGTCGAATTGTTTTGAGAAATATCCTAGCTAATTATTCTGGCTAGACGAACATTTGTTAGAACTTGATAGCTTCGAGAAGAGAAGAGAAGAGAATTCAATTATTATTGATTGATCGATGCCAATTGTTTCGGTTAGATCAAAAAAGAAAATTTGATAGGTTTGAGAAGAGAAGAGATTAGATATTGAAATCATTGTATTTCGTTATTAAATCAAATTCTGATTCAATGATTGAGAACAACAACCTTTTATATAAAGGGAACATTTTTGGTCGTATATTCGGCCTTTTCGCGTGTGTAAGTATTATGCATAATATAGGGTACAAGGAGTTGGCCGCTCTAAGTACTTGCGGAGGGGTATGATTTAATTTTTATGGTTATCTGATACACCTGGGTATATCAAAGTAAAATCTTTGATAGTTACTCGAGAAGAGAAGTTCAAGATCCAATGGATCACTCAGCATAAATCTGGAAAATATTCCACTTTGTTATTGCGTAGAATTGATTCTTGGTTATTCAATAGAATATCGTAGAAACTTTGAAAGCGTTGTACTCTTTCATTTATCAGATTATTGTGGTGCATAGAATTCGAGAAGACTTGTTAGTTAATAAAGATTTGTTTAGCTATTTCAAAGTTCCCCGAACTTTGGTGTTATTCTATCAAATTAAATAGTTTGTAATCTTGATTCTTATACATTTATTGTATGTCTTAACTTGCGGGGCAAATCTGTTGCTCATCCTTGCTAAGTAAAACATTTCAGCTAGGGAAGAAGAGGCTAGCGGGTCTAAGAAGAACAAAGGCAAAGGCAAAATACCGGAGTAGTTGTAATGAACTTATTATCATGTTGTATTCGTAAACCCTTTTTGTATATCTAAAGGGTAAGTTTGTAATGTTAAGGTTAGATGACCTAGGATGATGTTGTTAACCTATTAATTAATGTTATGTAAGTTTATATTCATTAATGAATGGGTAGTTAGATGTTATTATATTGTGGATCGTGAGCACCAAACTCGGGGGTCAGGTAACCCGGATTTGGGGGTGTCACATCAACGAGAAGTGACTGAGGCACACATTGACAAAAATCCAAATCAAGCACTAGCAAATATCTTGTTAGGGGCTTTACAAGGAAGACAAACAAACCCATTACCAGCCACACCAAATACATCAAATGTTACTTAATTTAAATATTTTAAATTAGTATGACCTCCAAAATTTAAAGGAACTGATGAACCCATCAAAGCTCAGGCTTGGGTTACGGAGATGGAGGAGATGTTTAGAGTGACTAAGGTGAATGCGGATCAAAAGACCGATTTTGCTACGTTTTTTTTTGAAGGATGAAGCCAATCACTGGTGGGAGGCTAACAAAACTAGAGCTAGAGAAGGTGTTATTTCATGGGATAGGTTTAAAGAAGTTTTCTTTGTGAATTATTTTCCCGAGTCAATGAAGGATCGTATGGAAGTTCAGTTTCAAGAGTTGAAGCAAGGAGAGATGACGGTGTCTCAGTATATAGCAAAATTTAATGAGCTGGCTAGGTTTGCACCGCACCATGTAGATACTGAAGCGAGAAAAACTACACAGTTTGAAGAGGGGTTGAAACCTCAAATAAGAAGTAAAATATCGGTATTTCAAGTGAAGACGTTTTCGGATATTCTTGAAAAAATAAATATAGCTGAAAAGGAGGGAAAGGCTCTACAAAAGTTTCATAAGGAGAAAAAGGATAACACAGGGAGATGCAACAATGGTGGGAACAATAACAACAACAACAATAACAACAAAAGAAGATGGGAGGTGGCGTTTCCAAATAATTCTGGGAAAGGAGGAGGTAATTTTAAAGGGGAAATAGTAATACCAATCCAAAGAATGAACGGTGTCAAATTTGTAGGAAAGGTCACAAGGGAGTTTGTTACTTTAGCAGAACAAAATGTTATACATGTGGAGAGGAGGGGCACTATTCAAATTTTTATCCAAAAAAGAAGAGCAAGAATAACAATATTAAATGTTTCAACTGTGGAACGGAGGGACATGTGGCTAAGTTTTGCTCAAAACCCAAAAAGGCCAATGTGGGAGGAATTCAAAATAACCCCGGACCAGTAGTACCAGGAGTTGCTCAAAATCGCCCGAATGCATGAACATTCAACATGATGGTGAAGGATGTTGTTGCAGCTCAAGACGTGGTAACATGTATTCTTCCGATCGATGCTGAAAATGCTTATGTTTTATTTGACTCTGGTGCTTCTTGTTTATTTGCATCTATGGGTTTTGTTAAGAAATTGAAAATGCCATGTGAAGACCTAAATGTGCCATTTAATATAGAAATTGCTAATAAAGAAAAAATGTGACACCCCCAAATCCGGGCACTTCAATCTCACAGATTTGGTGTTCACTGTCCAATTAAATCATAACTAACTACCCATAAACAAAGGATATAATTAAACTCAAAAGTTTAAACAATTAATCTCCCATTAAAGGGTTACATAATCTAAAATAAATCCCTGGTCATCCAACCTTTATTATAATCATCAGCGGAATATTAAAACATAGCCACAATCAAAACTATTACATAAGCTTCATAAACAAAAGGTAAAATAAATGTCGTCGTCTAATCGAGTACTTTGTCCTTACCCATGCTTGTAGAAAGCTCTTCAAACTTCTTAACTTCATCTGTATTATTTTGTGCAAGAGTGAGCAAACAATTGCCCACAAGAAGGATAATATAAAATAACATTTTATAAATGACAATTAACTGAACTTTCAATGGTAAAATACTCTTACCGGAACAATAAACTTTAATTCAAAAGCTACGAGTTCAAAGGAATAATGAACGTTTAAGTTAACAATAGATATCAACATCTAAGAATACACTGAGGGTCACAAGACCACGAACTATACTATTCAAGTATTTCTATTTTAACCTTTAATAGTCTAAAAGACTATACTCATCATCTATATCCTAGGTTAACAGGTGTTTCTACTGTAACCTTTAACAGTCTAAACGACTATATGGACCATCATCTCGTACTCCAGGTGATCAGCCCTTTGTACTATGTATTGCGTAAATATTTTAACGCTATTGTGTAGCTCTAAAATAATCCCCTAATATAGGGTTGTTCATCTCAGCTTAGATTATCAGGTTCCGAAGCAAAGGAAGTTTGGCAAGGAATTAACTTCAAAGGAATTTTAGATCTTTAGAATGCTCATCAACCAAGTACTGGTTGAATCAGATATAGACCAATAACTATTCAAGAGTTTGATTATAATATCTTCATTAACAAGGTATTTCGATGAATCAATAAGAGCTAGAGTATTAACAATCTCTAAATTGAACAAATGTTATCATTGACAACATGCTTTCAAAATTTTGTGAGTCCATAAGCAAACCAAAGGAAGTTTGGTTTAGGATGACTTCAAGGGTAATTTAGAGTTTTGAACATTCATCAACTCAAGATTAGTTGAATTGGTAAAGAATCGCTAGGCAACTTAGAGTTCGGTACAATAATGTAAGATAATACAATGACATTGGAGAACGAAGATCAAATAACAGTTATTAGTAGCTGAATAAACACATTTCTTACAACAAAATTACAGACTTTGAATAACCAAAGTAATCTCGTTTGGAATAAAGAAATAAAGATTAATTAACTTGCTCAACAGTAAATGAAAGTTAAAGAACTTGCATAACAATAAATTGCTCAACAAGAGATTAGAAATAGAGAACTTGCAAAAGTATATCATGACAGTGAAAAGTAACCTTGCTGAATAATAAAGTAGCAAAGGTTCGAGAACTTTCCTCTTGCGTAAGCTATACAATTATAACTCACGTTCTCCAATGTCCTACACATACCATTAGGATTATCACATCAATTAGCTACATAAATTAACCTCATAGATTCAATTCTCATCTTAGTTAAGTTATAACCTTTAGTTTAAGGTCTAACCATATTAATAAACTACATAACACGAATCTGAAGACTCACTAACACATACATAAGACTTTTAGCATCCAAATCACATTTTTAACTCTTATTAATCAATACTACACTTCTTCTTAATCGAACTTGAAGTTCAATCAAGTGTTTAAGTCTTCCTAGGACTCATTGGTTTTATATTAATCACCTTCTATATCTTAGTGTTCATTTCAAAAATTTCCAAGTGTTAACCTCACAGAACTTATCTAACATTCATTGTATAAACTAAGTTATAACATAAAGCGTTCGTAACTTACTAATCACTTTTACAAAGTTGAAATTATCATTGACATGACACGATTCTATTTTAACCTCCCTACTACAAGTTTGTTACTTTAACATATCATTGAACTTAATTATCATGGCATCCAAGGTCTGCAGCAGTAGCAGAACTCACTATCTCGAAAGCAGGTATGGTGCGACCGCTTACACACAAGACTGGGCACAAGCCGTATGCTGATTCGTAGTTTCTAGCACTTAACATACAACGCCAAAGGCCGGTCTGTGAAACAGAACCGGAAAGGCTATGAGCGATGGCAGATTTTAGCCCAACTAACACGAATTTCACCCACAAAAAAGTGAATTTAACACAAACAATTGATATAGAACTATTACAAACATGTTTCCTCACATATTCATCAACATAAAACAATTTAACAACTTTTGCTAACTTAATTGCTCAAATTCCATGTTTTCATACAAAAGCACCATTTTTGACATCCTTTACAAAAATCATCACTGTAATCTCAGTTTTATACCGAATCATTTCAATCAAACTACGTTCTCTTCATTTTTTAATGAACTAGCATAATCAAAACTCAATTCACAGATTAACATACAAATTGACCACTAAAATTGGTACTTTCACAACCCATATGTATACACACACACTGTAATTAGTTTTCTTCTTTTTAAACACAATTAACACAATAATTCTTGTCTAAATATCATCTCTAACATCATAACTATATACAATCACCATAAACAGGTTACATAACAATAATTTATAGAAAACTGGAATTCACAGAATATAAAACTTTGCCGTGAAACACATATACATGTATATATATATATATATATATATATATATATATATATATATATATATATATATATATATATATTATTAAGGTTATGAACAATACCTTCACTTAGCTTGAACAACCTTGCTAAATACGTAATTTTGCTTGGAAAACTCAAGATTTCACTTTAACAAATATCACAAAATTATAATTTCATTATAATTTTATTTAATAATTTAGCATACCATCTTAAATTATTAAATCAAAATAAAAATATAACATCTCAAAATAACAATATAACATCTCTGTTATATTAAAACTCTTTAAATTATAAATTACATTAAATTTAGAATTTTATTAATTCATAAATATTTAGTAACAACAAACACCTCAAATAAAACATTTATTCAACAATAAACACCTCAAATAAATATTTATATAATTCAATAAATATTTAAAATTACAATTTGAAATTCTGGATTGTTATAGAAAATTCCCGTTCACACAGTACATAAAAATTGTAGTGCAGAGATTCAGGGACACAAATTTCTGGTAAACCTTATTCCTATACAATTAGGAGAGTTTGATGTGATTTTGGGAAAAGATTGGTTGGGTAGTCATAAGGCAGTAATTGATTGTATGTGGAAACAAGTAAACTTAGGAACATTTTCAAAGAAGAAGGTAGTATTTAAGGGGAGTTGTTCACCAAAGAAAGTGTGTTGTTTAACAGTTATGTAGGCTAAGAGATTACTTAAGAAGGGTAGTACAGGTTACTTAGCCTTTATGGTTGATACACGTAAGGAAGGGGGAAAGTTAGATCAAATCCCTATAGTGAATGAGTTTCCTGATGTATTTCCAAATGACCTACCCGGTCTTCCTCCTGACAGAAAAATTGAATTTGTGATCGACCTTACACCTGGTACATCACCAGTTTCAAGGACACCATATTGGATGACACCAGTGGAATTGAAGGAGTTATAGGTTTAATTACAAGAACTCTTAGACAAGAAATACATACAACCTAGTGTTTCACAATGGGGAGCACCTGTGTTGTTTATAAAGAAGAAGGATGGGACTTTAAGATTATGTATAGATTATCGAGAATTAAATAAGTTGACCATAAAGAATAAGTATCCTTTACCGAGAATTGATGATTCGTTTGACCAATTAAAAGGAGCTGAGCATTTTTCAATGAATGACCTACGATCGAGATATCATCAACTGAAGGTAAGGAAAGAAGATGTACCACAAACAGCGTTTTGGACCTGATATGGACATTACGAACTTTTTGTGATGTCTTTTGGGTTAACAAATGCACCGGCAATTTTTATGGATTTGATGAATCGGGTGTTTAAGTCATGCATGGATAAATTTATGGTGGTTTTTATTGATGATATCTTAGTATACTAGAAGACATGGGAGGAACATGCAGAACATTTGAGAAGGGTATTACAGATATTACGGAAGGAACAACTCTATGCAAAATTTTTGAAATGTGAATTTTGGCTAGAGAAGGTTCAGTTTTTAGGTCATGTGATTGATAAAAATGGGGTAGCAGTAGATCCAGCAAAGATAGAAATAATTATGAAATGGGATCAACCAACAACTCCAACTAAAGTACGAAGTTTTCTTGGTTTAGTAGGGTACTACCGACGTTTCATAAAAGATTTTTCAAAAACAGCAACCCCATTAACCAATTTAACTCGAAAAATTGTGAAGTATGTGTGGACAGACAAATGTGAAGAGAGTTTTCAGGAATTAAAGAAGTTATTAAGAAGTGTGTCGGTATTATCTTTACCAGATGATACTGGGGGTCTCGTTGTTTATAGTGACGCTTCACATAGTGTATTAGGGTGTGTGTTGATGCAACATGGGAAGGTAATCGCATATGCTTCGCGGCAACTTAAGGATTATGAGAAAAGGTATCCTACTAATGATCTGGAGTTGGTTGTGGTGGTTTTTGCGTTAAAAATTTCGCGACATTATTTATATGGGGAAAAGTGTGAAATATACACAGATCATAAAAGTCTGAAGTATATTTTTACACAGAAGGAGTTAAATATAAGGCATAGAATATGGTTAGAGTTAATAAAAGATTTTGACTGCAAAATTCTATATCATCCTGGTAAAGCCAACGTGGTTGTAGATGCATTGAGCCGAAAGAATCAAGAGAATTTGAATGTCATAACAAACAACGAGATACTGATAAAGGAATTTGAAAGGCTCAAGATTGAAGCAAGAGTTCCAGCTGACCCTAATCAGAAGTTATTTATGATTGAAAACGGCTCCACTTTAATAGACAGAATCAAAGAAATGCAAGACAAATATGACGCGTGTCAAAAGTGTAAAGTAGAAATAACTCAAGACAAGAACATCAAGTTTCGAATAGATAAGGATGGAGTACTGAGATTTGAAGGTAGAATTTGGGTTCCATCGATACCAGCACTAAAAGAGGAAATTCTAGAAGCAGCTCATAACTCTAAGTTTGATGTATAGTTAGGGAGTACTAAGATGTATAAAGACGTGAGTCAGCACTTTTGGTGGTCGAATATGAAACGAGAGATAGCGGAATGGGTAAGCAAGTGTCTCACATTCCAAAGGGTGAAAGCCAAACATCAAAGACCAAGCGGATTACTACAACCTCTACCGATTCTTGAGTGGAAGTGGGAGCACATCACCATGGACTTTGTGGTAGGACTTCCTCTCACACAAAAAGGTCACAATGCCATTTGGGTAATAGTTGATCGTCTCACCAAATCAGCCCATTTCCTGCATATTAAAATTTCTTATACCCTTAACCAATTAACTAAGTTGTATATAATTGAAATCATTTCTAAATATGGAGTTCTTGTATCTATAGTATCAGATCGAGACCCATGGTTTACTTCAAATTTTTGGAGGAGTCTTCAAACCCACTTGGGAACTCAGTTGAGATTAAGTACAACATATCACCCACAAGCAGATGGACAAAGTGAGAGAACCATTCAAACGTTGGAAGATATGTTGTGAACCTGTATCATGGATTTCAAGGGAAGTTGGGAAGATCAATTGCCTTTAGTAGAGTTTGCCTACAACAATAGTTACCATGCCAGTATAGGGATTCCACCATATAAAGCTTTGTGAGGCAGAAAGTGTAGAACACCTTTGTGCTAGAACGAAGTTGGGGAAAGAAAAATGCTAGGACCTGAGATAGTTCAGCAAACCACTGAGAAGATTTGCCTTCTACGTCAAAGATTGCAAGCATCTCTAAATAGACAGAAAAAGTATGCAGATCAAAGACAAGCGATTCACGAGAATTTTATATCGGGAGTCATGTATTCTTGAAGGTATCCCCGTGGAAGGGCAAGATTCGTTTTGGTAAGAAAGGGAAGTTAAGCCCAAGATTCATTGGACCATTTCAAATAGGGAATTGTTAAATCAACAAAAAAATGTTATTTTCACAACAAAAGTGTCATTTATAGATCCTATAGTGACGGTGAAAACTGTCATTATACATCTACAGAGTGACACTTTTGTTGTGGAAATAACAAAAGTGTTATGGATTTAACAATTTCCTTTCAAATATCACGAAGGATAGGTGAAATAGCATATGAGGTAGCCTTACCCTTGAGTTAGAACACATCCATAATGTGTTTCGTGTTATCGATACTACGTCCATATAAAAAAATTACAAACATGTTAGAAACTATGAATGCATTGATTTAGAAAGATTTTTCTTATCTGAAAGTTCGGTCTGAGATACTTGATCGAAAAGAACAAGTATTGAGAAACAATATTATATCATCAGTTAAAGTGATATGGAAGAGTCATGATATTTAAGAAGCTACGTGGGAGCTTTAAGATAAAATGCGAGAAGAATTTCCACATTTGTTTTATAATATATGTTTTTAATTTCGAGATGAAATTCTTATAAGGGGGAGTGAATGTAATAATCTGAACTTAAATTAGGATTATCAATAAATTGAGAATTATAATTTTCAAATTCTTGTATGCTATTGTTGTAATAACTAAGGTCTGACTTGGTAAGGTTTGATATATGGTAGAAATCCTAAAAAGTTAATAAGAAAATTTTAGTTAAGACTTTGATCTTAGAATAGAAACCCTAACCCTAATTAGGGTTATAACAAGAAATTAAATTAGGTTTTATTGATTATTATGTGATTAACATTAAGTGTGGCTAAGTAGGGTTTTTATTAAGTACACTTGTCATGATAAACCCTAACTGAGGATGTGATAACCTTAATGTTAAACTAAAAAACCCTAAACTTAAATATTAAACCCTAATTGTAAAATTAGTAAACCCTAATTCCTATTTTCAAGATTTTAATGGTTAATAACTTAATAAAAATTTTAAGCATATATACATATGTGAAGTTACTAATTTACCCTCAAAGTTGATGAGGAATTTAGAAAAATACCCTTTGTACATAAGAAGTTACTAAAATACCCTTTGTCTTCCAAATTTTGATGACAAGGCCAAATCTATGACTCATCACTTATAAGATTTGCAACATGTGCTCAAAACAACCCCACCATCATCCTTTTGACACCTTATAGCTGATCAAAGCCTTAGTGTTGATTAATTCACGTTCTAGCCTAATGTTTTGATGGTAATTTGATCATCGGTACTAAATTGTGATTTGTGGATTTCAGGAAACTATTTTAAGAAGTGTATGTTGGATTATTCAAGAAGAATGAAGATGTTTTGAGTCCTAAGAAAAATATGTAAGGTCATTGCAAATATCTAATTTTTCAATTTAAGGCTCTAGGACATTTTATGTGTGCATTAAATATGATCTTGTGTATGTCTAAAAATATGTCATTCACTATTATCTGCTATTAAGAGAAATGAGTTTGCATGCATTCATAAGAGTCCTGACCGATTAAGTATTACATATTTAAAGATAATTGATAGCTGAAAAGTTGTTTGTGCCGTTTAAAGAAATTATCATTACCTGTTAGTGGTATATTGAATATGACGGTAAAGTGTTTAACTTATACCGTGAAAGTAGGAAATCATGGTTATCTTTGAAGAGTCGAAATTTGTTCCGTGACTTTATGATAAGTAATGGCTGCAGACTTTATCGAAAATATTCTAGAGTTACTCTTTTTGTTTGACTTAAACTCTATCTAGATTATTTTTGAAAGAGTCCTATATTTATCCAAAGGTTATTAGTTTAAGTATGTTTTTCAACCAAAACAATCCATGTGGATTATTTAGACTTAGTGTTGTCTAAGGGAATTTAATCCATGTGGATTAAGGTTTGTTTACAAAAAGGTTCAAGGAAGCATAGGTGCTTAAGGAGTGCATTGGTGTATAAGGAGCAAGAGTGCTCAAGTGAATTATTGTAATTTAATTTTTATAGAATCTGTGTTGTAACAAGAGTCTTTTAAAGAAATAAAAGTGAGTCTCCAATACTAGTTGTTATTGGACGTGGAGTAGGCTATTATTATAGAGGGTAATAGTCGAACCACGTAAAAATCTTGGTGTTATTTTCATTAATTGATTTTACTTAATTACACTCAAGTTAATTAATTTGCTAAATAAACAAAATTCGATCATAAGCATTTTTGTTATCATTAAATATTTCATTTAACTTATAAAATCACCAAGCTGCATTCATTTATATAGTTGACTACATTCAATAATTTGGTTAAAAGATTTTAACTGGTCATAGTTTGTATCAACACTTATTCAACCCCCCCCCCCCCTTTCTAAGTGTGCCTTATCTGAATTTCACTTAGTTATCAACAATTTAGTGAAATTAGGTAAATTACCCCTACTAGAAATTTCTACATATAAGCTAAGTGTTGGTAGACCAAAGCAACTAAATTTCACTAAGCCTATACAAGGAATCTATCCACAAACAGCTCATAACAAGTCAGCATTCAGATCCCAAATACATTTTTCAAAGATTGCTTGAAAAGGTAAGAACACTAACCCTAACCCTAGATCTTTGAAGCTATATCAAAAGTTATGATTTAGTGTTTATATATATGATATAATATGTTATTTAGTGATATGGGTTGCTTAAACATGAATCCATAACTGTTAAATACATAAAAATTAAGATTTAAGATAGCAATCATGAACCCTAAAAATGTTGTCTAACAGCCGAATGTCTGGCCTCTTAGATCCTAACCTTTTAAGTTGTTAAGTGTATGGTTAGTGTACTATGACATGAGCTTAGTAATATAGAATTTAAATCAGAGCCAAAACATGTAAGGATTATAAGTTATTAAAGGTCAAAACCGTTAACCGTTCACGAAAAATTTTCTGGAAAACCCAGAACTTCAAGAACAGCGTCTGACAAGATTTTTGACACCATAGATCTTGCAATTGTGGTAGTTATAGGACCCCTAATTGTATCATTTTTGTAGACTGACATATGGCCTACATGTCCATAACAACCAACTTACCATTACATCAACCGATTAAAAGTTATGATCGCTCAAAAGTATGACCCCGAAACTGGAAATCCAGATTTCTGGGTAACCCAGAAAGTTGTAAAGCCATGTCTGACAGCCAGTTTGACCAACCTCAAATTCGATCGTCTGATGTTGTTATGAACTTTTAGATGTTGTATTATTGTAGTATGACAAATATATTACATGTTAAATACACTGGAACCTTTACCTAATACCTAGAATTCATGTTATTAAACCTTGAAATAAGGTGACTGACGTTGACCGAGTTTCTGGTAACCCAAAAACTCAAGATCATGCTTTGATGTTTTCTTTGACCAACCATAGATTTCTGAGGAGATGCAATTAGACCACAAATTTGTTATCTACTTATAGTGCTACATCAGTACTACCTTGTTGAACCTTTTTCACAACCAAAACCATTGTCAGCAAAGAATTAAAGCCGGTCAAACCTGTCACCAAAGCGTTGACTTTCGTGTTTTCTAATTGGTGAAGAACACCAATAGCGACGGTTTCTGTCACTATAGAGGCCTTTAGCGACAGTTAGCTGGAAAAATAATAAAAATAATAGAAATAAATAAAAAATAATTATTATAAATTAATAATTAATTTCTAAAATACATTTTAAATTATAATAAATAAATTTAAATATTTTGACATAAAATTTCATTAATATTGAATTTATTTAAATATAAATTAATAATAAATAATAATAAATAATTTTAAATAATAATAAATTATTTAAAATAAAACTAATGATTTAAAAATCATTATCAATAATAATAAATTATTTGAAAGTTATATTGATGGTTTAAAAATCAATATGAGTGATTATTAATTATTTAAAAATAGTATTAATGATTTTAAAATCATTTTAATTAATAATAAATTAAGTAAAATTATTATTAATTATGGAGAAGTTATTTTAAGCTTCTAAAAATTATAATAAATAAAAATTAACTTATTTAAAGTAATATTTAGACTTTTAAAACAAAGTTTATTAGAAAAATAATTCAAAAATTATCCTATCAAGTTATAAAACACCAAATGGACCTCGAATACATCCCATACACTAATAGCTTGACTAGTTATTAGTTGAGAGTATTTCTAATGACTTATATAATCATATTTAGGTTGCATAGATGGCCTGAATAACATAGGATAGCTAACCTCCGAGCAGGCAAGTTCTCATATACATTTAATTTTTGTATTAAATATACTTATTATATTGATGTTGTATGAACTTGTTTATATGTTTGTTATTTAAAATAGGGTTATATCTTATTTTTCAAGCATAACCAAGTCATATGAACTGTTATTTGCGTAAAATGCATTTAATTTGATATAAAATCATAGACTGGGGTAAAACCAATGTTGTTTGGTGAAAATATATAGTGATACTATTATGACCGGCAGTTATATACTGACCGGGGTTTTTATGATCGTCATTTATAGCAATGACCGGGGGTTAATTAAAAGGATGGTATGCATACTCCTAGGATGTTTGGTTGAGCGAATCAACCCGGGTTGCTAATTCTATAGGACTTATAGTAACTCGTAATGTGCAGGGTTTGGCAAATAAACCTCAATATATAAACCTTGAAAAACTTCTGAACTATATGTTCATCTATTTAAGTTATACTGTGAGTATTTAATACACTTTGCATAAACATGCTGAGCATTTTAAAGCTCATCCCTTGCAAATATTATTTTCCTTTGCAGCTGTGACTGATATTTCGGGAAGTTCAAGTGTGCATTCTTGTGGCTAGAGAAGACTATAATAGTTTAAGTTATTTCTGTTTCTGTAAGACTTAAATGTAATAATTATAATTTGGGATTGTGTATTAAGTTTTAGGTATTAAACTTTTTAGTTATTTTACCTTTCTGATTAAGAACTAGAAATCAAGTACATTATTAATATAAACTATTTATCTGAATAAGGGTATTTGATGTCGAGTGAGTTTTGTAAAAACTGAGGTTGCGCCCCTCAGTTCCAGGAACAATCTTGTCATTGGTACTGTGAATGTCAGATAAATAGGAATTATTGATATAAAAGAAATATCTGTAAGATTATAAATCTATACATCTAAGTGATAATATTCATCATGATAATTGTTCTGATGAGAATTAATTATATTTGTTATGAATATTATGAAACCTGGAATGATAGAGATTATTTTCTTATAGAATATTTACATGAGCACCAAATCGGCTACAAGAAATGTAGGGAGTTTGGGGGCATCACACAATCTCTGAAGGATCGTATGCAGCTACGATTCCTAGAATTGAAACAAGGAGACCTGACTGTATCTCAGTATACAGCCAAATTTAATGAACTGTCCAGGTTTGCTCCACACGAAGTCAATACTGAACTTAGGAAGACTCGGAGGTGTCAGGAAGGTTTAAAACCTCAAATACGTAGTAAATTATCTATATTCCAATTAAAGACTTTTTTTCGAAATACTCGAGAAAGCTTCCATAGTTGAGAGTGAAAACGAGAATCTCATTAGAAAAAGAAGAATCAAAATGAGGAGGGGAAATCTAAGATCGAACCTAGTTCAGGTGGGTTTAATAATAAAAGGAAATGGGATACTACTTTTTCTAACAACCTGGGGAAAAAGGTAGGTAATAATAATAATAAATTTAATAATAATAAGAGAGAACCGTGTCCTACATGTGGGGGAAAACATAAAGGAGTGTGTTTTAAAAGTATAAATAAATGTTACAATTGTGGACAAGTGAGACACTTTTCTCCACAGTGTCCTCTCCCTAATAAAAATAAATGTTTCAACTGTGGTTCGTCTGAACATTTAGCTAGGAACTGTAATAAACCTAGGAACCAGGGAGGAAAGGGAAATAGAGTACCAGAGAATATCAATAATCAGTCAACAGTAGCTGCAGTTGGAACTCAGAATCAACCAACCACGAGAACATTTAATATGTCGGTGAGGGATGTTGTTGCTTCACAGGACGTGGTGATAGGTATCATCAATATCAACACTTTAAATGCATATATGTTATTCGATTCTGGTGCTACTTGTTCCTTTGTGTCTAATAGTTTTTCTAAAAACTTGAATATACCATGTGAAAATTTAGATATACCGTTCTATGTAGAAATTTCAAACAAGGAAAAGATTCTTGTTAAGACTATATATAGGAACTATAGTGTGGAGATAAAGGGACACAATTTTCTGCTAAATCTTATTCAATTCAGTTGGGAGAATTTGATGTAATCTTAGGAATGGATTGGTTAGTTAACCATAATGCGATGATCGATTGTCATCAAAAATGTATAAACCTATTGACTGCATCAAAGTCTAAGGTAGTGTTCAACGAAGTTTGTTTACCTAAGCAATCTCGATGTCTGACCATAACTCAGGCAGAAAGGTTACTTAGAAAAGGTTGTTTAGGATATTTGGCCTTTATTGTTGATACTCAACAGGAAGGAGTAAAACTAGATCAGATACCTATAGTTAACGAATTTCCCGATGTATTCCCAGATGACTTACCAGGTCTACCTTAAGATAGGGAAATCGAGTTTGTCATTGATCTTGTACTAGGAACGACACCAGTTTCTAAGGCACCATATAGAATGGCACCTGTAGAACTAAAAGAGTTACTAGTAACTCTTAGATAAAAAGTACATACAACCTAGTGTTTCACCTTGGGGAGCACCAGTATTGTTTGTAAAGAAGAAGGATGGAACCATGAGGTTATGTATAGACTATAGAGAATTAAATAAATTAACCATTAAGAATAAATATCCTTTACCAAGAATTGATGATTTGTTTGACCAATAAAGGGGGCCAAACACTTTTCAAAAATTGACCTTAGGATAGGTTATCATCAGTTAAAGGTAAGCAAGGAAGATGTGCCGAAGACAGCGTTTAAGACACGCTATGGACATTATGAGTTTCTTGTAATATCTTTTGGGTTGGCAAATGCACCTGCAGCATTTATGGACTTGATGAATCGAGTGTTTAAACCATGCTTAGACAAATTTGTTGTAGTGTTTATCGATAATATTCTGGTATACTCAAAAACACGGGAAGAGCATGCTGAACACTTGAGAGTCATTTTGGAGATATTACGAAAAGAACAACTTTATGCAAAGTTTTCCAAGTGTGAATTCTGGTTAAAGAGAGTTCAATTTTTTGGTCATATAATTGACAAAAATGGAATATCTGTATATCCAACTAAGATCGAAATGGTTGTGAATTGGGAACAACCAATAACTCTAACAGAAGTAAGAAGTTTTCTCAGTTTAGCGAGTTATTATCGACGGTTCATAAAAGATTTTTCAAAAATAGCAGCCCCACTAACCAATTTAACTCAAAAGACGGTGAAATACGTTTGGACAGATAAATATGAAGAGAGCTTCCAAGAGTTGAAGAAGTGACTGAGCATGGCTCTAATGTTGTCCTTAACAGATGATACAACATGCCTTGTAGTATTTAGTGATGCGTCACACAGAGGTTTAGGGTGTGTGTTGATGCAACATGGGAATGTGATTGTTTATGCATCACGACAACCCAAAGATTATGAAAAAATGTATCCTACTCATGACCCTAGAGTTAGCCATGGTAGTTTTTGCCCTAAAAATTTGGAGGCATTACTTGTACGTGGAGAAGTGCGAGATATATACAGAACACAAAAGTCTGAAATATATTTTTACACAAAATGAGATAAACTTAAGGCAGAGGAGATGGTTAGAACTGATAAAGGATTTTGATTATGAAATCTTATATCATCCCGGTAAAGCCAATGTCGTAGCTGACGCATTAAGTAGAAAGAATCAAGAAAAGTTGAACGCAATAACCACCAATGAAAGGTTAATAAAAGATTTTGAAAAACTAGAAATTGAAATGGGATGTCGAACTACCTCTACCCAAAATTTATTCATCCTAGAGGGAGTTTCATCTCTACTTGATAGAATCAAAGAGATGCATGAGAAGGATGAAGAATGTTAAAAATGTAAGTTTAATATAACTCATATCAATTATAACAAATTCAGAATAGATAAGGATGGAATAATAAGATATGAAGATAAGATTTGGGTTCCGTTAAATTAAGCATTAAAATATGAAATCTTAAACGAAGCTCATAATTCTAAATTTACCATACATCCGGGCAGTACTAAAATGTACAAGGACATAAGTCGACACTTTTGGTGGTCGAATATGAAAAGAGAAATAGCTGAATGGATAAGAAAATGTCTCACGTGTTAAAGGGTTAAGGCAGAACATCAAAAGCCGAGTGGTTTACTTCAACCCTTACCAATTCCTAAGTGGAAGTGGGAACATATAACCATGGACTTCGTGGTAGGCCTTCCAGTTACACAGAAGGGCCACAAATGCCATTTGGGTAATAGTTGACCGTCTAACCAAATCAGCTCACTTCCTACCTATTAAAGTTACTTATAACATAGACTAACTTGCCAAACTATATATTAATGAAATTATCTCTAGGCATGGAATGCCTGTTTCTATAGTATCGGATTGAGATCCACGCTTTACCTCAAACTTTTGGAAGAGCCTTCAAAAACACTTAGGAACACAATTAAGATTAAGTACAACTTATCACCCTCAAACTGATGGTCAAAGTGAGAGAACCATTCAAACATTAGAGGATATGTAAAAAACATGTATCATTGACTTCAAAGGAAGTTGGGAAGATCAATTACCTTTGGTGGAATTTGCCTACAACAACAGTTATCATGTATGCTAGCATAGGTATTGTAGCATCCCCAAATCCGAGTCCTAAATCACCTAGGATCCGGTTCAATCATTCTATAACTATTGTGGAAGATATAAACATAAATTGTTTATACAATAACTTTACACACTATTCCCCAAGGTCGAGTAACCTTAACTTATACACAATTCATAAACTATCTAACATATAATGTTATTATCATACTATACTATTACATTTTAACTGCACACGTAATCCCAAGTTGAACTTGGCTTTGTCCTTTCCTGTATTCGACGTATTCGTCTTAATCTCCAATGTTAATCATGATATAGCAAGGGTGAGCAATAAGTTTGCCCAACAAGTTTAAGTTCAATAATTTAAGGATATATCATGATGGAAAGAATTGAACAATAAGCTGGCTAAAGTTCTACAATATAATTGTGAACTAGCATGAACAAGTTTTACATAGCTAAACGAGCATTGAACATGAACATATATATATATCTGGACCGAATGGTAATGAAGGTGATCAGCATTTCATACCTGATGAATACATGCAGTATACACAGAGTACGATTTAATAATTCTTAGACATGGCAATCAGAAATGATTAACCACAAGTATAATTGAATAATACAACTCGAGGTCGAGTTAAGAAAAACTTGCATGTTCGGTCGATTACTGTTACGCATTTTAATAAGCTTTGTCTGAAGACCTAATATATAAATAATATAGATCTCCAATATTAGAATAATATCATCAAAATGTAATATTTATATATATATATATATTTATAAAATAATCCTAAACACATAACACATAATCCTATCAGTCTATGACACACCTAAGACTCGGTATCAAGTCAAACTATTTTAGTCTGAGTTGAATCCGACATAATTCTAACATCCCGATGATCTAGTCAGATAAATATTGAGTTTAAGTTCAATTAAACTCTGTCTAAACATTTAACAATTATCTTAGATAATTTATTATCAGTCAAAATATTTTTCATAAGCTCGTAATAATTTTCAGATAATTATTATCATTTATCATGAATTTTAAATCATTAAACTCGTATTTATATGAATTAAATACCACATAATTCCTTTATCATTAATATTTATTTAATATCAAATATTAATGAAATACATGTCATAATATTAGAATATATTTATAATATATCAAAGTAATTTTAATACCTTAAAATAACATTTATATGATTTTTAAATAATTAAATTCCTTATCTCGATAATTGCCATTAATAATAAATATTAATGTTTTTCTTGAAAAAATATCAATAGTAATATTTTATAACTTAAAATATTTTTATAACACTTAAATCATTTTTATATGATTTTTAAAACATTAATTCTATTTTTCCATAATTTATTTAATATATTAATAAATAAATTACTTATCATTAATATTAATTAATTAATGAAATTCATCAAAAAATATTAAAAGTCATTAAAAATAACTTAAAATATTTTCTTATACCATAATATAATCTTTTCATGATTTTTCAAGTATTAAAATCATTTTTAAATAATTTATTTAATATTATAATTAAATAAATTAAATACCTTCTATATTCCAAAAATATTAAATATTTATGAAATATACTCAAAATAATTAAAAACAAAATTTTGAACTTTAAAATAATTTTTAGGAATTTATTATGTATTTTTAATAATTAAAAATCATTTTTTCCTATTTAATAAATAACATAATTATTTTTCTAATTAAACTGTCGCTAAAGGGCCCTATAGCGATGAAACTGTTGCTATAGGTGATCTTGAGCTGTTCTTCATCAAACCCAGAAATGCATAGGCAGTGTTCAAGGTAGGAGGTTTGACCAAGTCTAGATCATTGATCTTCATGATTCTGGGTTATCTAAAGTGTTACACATGTAGTATTTATGCCATACTACACAAACAAACTGATTTCAGGGTCATACATCATCATAACAGAGAGATATAAGTAATCAAAAAGTCTGACAAGGCTGTTCTTCATTTCTGGGTTTTCCAGAAAATGAAGAACAACACATGGTGTTATATCTAGATCCTTAGATCGTGAGCTCTAAGTCTGTTTTGGGTGATCTATGAGTTCAAACTTGTAGTCCAGATGTCAGGGTACATATATAACTCACTAGATCAACTTAACAACATTACCATCGTAAGATCTGGACCGGTCAAAGTTGTGCCAAGAAACTGCCCTTTGAAGATCTGGGTTACCCAGAATTCTTCATCCGGAGAGTTGGTCAACGTAGGTTTGACCAACATTTAATCCGATTTCGTGTATGATCTGGGAGTTTTAGAGGCATGGATTAATAGTCCTAATGTCAGTCTACACAACCATAACAATAACAAGGCCCAAACACTTAGCAGTCGTCAGATCTAGCACCTGTAAAATCACTGTCAGACAACAACTAGGTTTCTGGGTTGCCCAGAAACCCGTTTTCGTGCTTGGTCAACGCAGTTTGACTGCTCCTATCTTACTATCTAGACATGATTTGACACTATTTCCAGTTCCAAATCACATGTTACATGGCATAGAACAGATCCATAACATAAAACACACAGAAAATCTAATACACAAAGATCTAGAGGCCCTGACATATGGCTGTCAGACAACTTTTTAGGGTTCAAAGTCAGTTTCTAAAAACTTGATTTTCGAGCACTTTGATGTTATGGATCTGGGATATAACAACACAGATCACTAAATGACATCTTATAACACACTTCTAAACAATAAATCACATAATCACATAAAATTTTAAGGATCTAGCAAGGCTTAGGGTTTTATACCTTTAAAGCTTTGATCTTTGAACTAATCCTTGTGATCTGATCTTGGCAAGCTATGAAGTGTTCTTAGCTTTGATTCTCTCTCTCTCTCACTCCCCATTTCAAAAATTATAGAGAGAGAAGGTCTTGGATAATATGAAAAGTAAAGTAAGTTACTTTTCTTTAGTTTTAAGTTTAATCTTTGGATTCAATGAACCAAGAAGTTGCTAGGTGGCACAAATCTGATCTTGTAAAGATTTAAGGCACATGGGCTAAACCTTAAGCTTGATGACTCACAAGATTTGCCATATCTTTTGCTTAGGTTTTAAGAAAGGGTATTTTAGTCATTTCACATTTAATTTTAAAGGCATACTTGTCATTTGCTACAATCCTTAGGGTTTGACCCTTAGGCTTTAACCTTTAGGGTTAAAACCTAAGGTTCTAAAAATTTAATTTTTTAGGATTTCAAAAATTAGGTTTTCAAAATAGAAAATTAATATTTCTAAATTATAATTAGGATTATATAATTATAATAAAATTTCCTAATCATAATTTAAGCTTGCTAATTAGGATTAATATTTCCTAATTAAAATTGCTAATTAAGTAATTAAGGATAAAATTGTACATTAGGGTTTCCAGCTGAACAATTAGGGCTTTCTAATAATCAAATAGGGTTATCCCTAATTAAACATATAATCAATAACATAGAAACCTTTATACTTATCTTCAAGCTCCCAAATTAGGGTTTCATATTCCATATTAGGGTTTTGAAATCCTCAGAACTGAAATTACGGTTTCAGAACCGATTTCTAGGGTTTCTTATCCATTGCTAGGGTTTTCTAACTGAACGATGACGTTCTTAATATATACTTAGGGTTTGCCACTGATATAGGCTATCTGGTCAACCCTTGACCCTTAACGACATACTGTACACTTATAATACAAAACATATACACATATACACTTAATCCTGAATAATTCACCAAAATCCTTTACAAATTTTTAAATCCTCAAAATTCCTTCCCAAAAATGTTAAATCCATACACTCATTTTATGTCTAGATTCTAATATTGAACGTTAAATCAATCAATTATGATTTTAAAAATTTTCTAAATTCACGGGTTGTCACAAGTATGCCACCTTATGAAGCCTTATACGGGAGAAAATGTAGAATACCTTTGTGTTGGGATGAGGTCAGGGAAAGACAAATGCTAGGACCTGAGATAATTCAACAAAATACTGAAACCATCAGAATTATACGTGAACGATTACAAGCATCTCAAGATCGACAGAAGAAATACGCTGATCCACATCGTCAACAACAAAACTTTAGCGTATGAAACCACTTATTCTTGAAAGTGTCCCCTTGGAAGGGCAAGATACGCTTTGGCAAGAAGGAAAACTAAGTCTGAGATTCATTGGACCCTTTGAAATTTTAAGAAGGATAGGTGAAGTTGCTTATGAAATAGCACTACCTCCTAAGTTAAATCATATTCATAATGTGTTTCTTGTGTCCGTATTACGACCATACAACCCGATTATAAACACGTTATAAATTATGAGCCGACCCAAATCGAAGAAGATCTTTCTTATGTAGAAGAACCTGTGCAGATCATTGATCATAAAGAGCAAATCTAGAGGAATAAAGTGATAGCATCATTCAAAGTGATCTGGAGGAATCAGAACGTTGAAGAGGCTACATGGGAGCTCGAAGATAAAATGCGAGAAAACTATCCCTAACTGTATACTTAACTTATATTGTAATTTCGAGGACAAAATTCTTAGTAGTGGGAGTGAATGTGAAACCCCAAAACCCTAATAGGACTCGGTTATGTAAATTCAGTGTTTTGCGTCATTATAACCCCAAAACCCTAATAAGACTCTCCATTCTGAAAGTGTTTTGCGTTATTATATACTTTGTTTAACAAATTAGGTCAAATAAATTTTCGTTCGAATTAAAATTGACGTGCTCGACACGTCATGCTTAAAATTTTTCATCCGAAAATGGACTTTTCGCGCGGTATATATGTTTTGAAAAACTGCTTTGTCGTGCTTACACTGACAAAACGCTTTGTCGTGCTTCTTAGGATTATAGAAAAATCTAAGTTAGGAACCCTAGATTACAAACCCTAACCCTAGATTACAAACCCTAACCTTAATTATATTGAATAAAACCTAATTAGGTTATCCTAACACCTAATCATGATTGCTAAACTTTAATTAAGTACTAATAAACATCATTAAGCAATCCTAATCATAAAAACCAAAACCCTAATCAAGATTATAGAGGATTGGGACATAATTAAGCTACTAATTTGATCAACTAGCTCACAAGTAGGTTAGGAGTCATCAACACAAGTTCCAAAACATCACATGACCTGCTTCCAAACTCCTAAGCAGCATCAGAGTAATAGATCACATATTTTTAGAGGCAAGTTGGTGATTAAATGACCAAAAACCCTAGTTTGAAAATTCTATAAAAGGCATCCTTAGTTCAGTCCAAACCCACAAATTTTACAAGCCTATACACTCTTATAACCTACATAAACAAGCCTTGGTGATAGCAACAACAGATTCAGTAGCCAGAAATCAAAATCAAGCAAGAAAAGGTGTAAACCCTAATTTTAAGCTAGATCTTTAATGCTATGTTTAATTTGTTGTTTAGATGTTTAGATATATGTAATAACATGTTAGAAAGTATGCTAAGTTGATAGAACATGTTTTTATAACATCTAGATGCATCAAAATAGTGTTTTAAGCAAACTGGAAATTTTGGAAAAATAGGTCTGACAGTCGAATGTCAGAGCCTGTAGATCTGTGTATGTTAATAGTTAGGTATGTTAATGTATGTTAGTTGTAGTCTGACATGAGGTCTTTAATCTGGAAAGGAAAATAAGTTCATTGGAACCATATATTGCAAGATATAGGTGGTCAAAAGTGGTTGTTGAGCACGAAGTTACATTTCTAGGTTACCCAAAAAACTCAAGAACAAGTTGAGGCAAGCTACTTTGACCAACCTTTTAATCGCTTTCTATTTAATTTTATAATGACTAATTATAATGAATTAATACCTTGACATACATACTATGTATCTATGACACTCAATTGTTTAAACAATTCATAGGATTACCAGAATTAATGGTCAAAAGTCGTTGCCCGAGCATGACTAAGTTTTCTAGGTTACCCAGAAAACTGATGAACATGAAGAACAGCCTTTGGCTGTACTTTGACCAATGTTAACGCCAAATTTTGTACGCCTGACGAAATCACCAAAATAGCAGGCCAAAATCTCGCTAACGGTTGATGGAGTAGTTGATTATATCAAAATCACAAAATACACTCACAAAAGCGTAAATAAAGGAATATAAATATGAACACAAGAATTTACGTGGAAACCCAATTGGGAAAAAACCACGGAGAGAGATAGAGTAATCCACTATAATAATATTGGGAGTACAATATGTGTATTTGTGATGTATCTCTTGTGTTCTTGTATGTTCTAAATCCTAGCTTGTAGCCGTATATATAGAAGTCACCTCCATCTGCATCCAACTAGGAAAAGAAAATCACCTTATAACTACTGAATCCAATTAAGAGTAGGAGTCCTAATTAAACCTCCTTATCCCACCAAATAAGGAAACACAATCCTATTTTAATAAGGACTCTCCACTGTCACAATAAATACATATGGGCCATCACCAGATTCGGACCATTAAATAGACTGGGTTGCACCATGGCTAGACCCAAATAATCACATCCCAACATTTCCCCCCAGTCTCTTATTTATAAGGAACTTAAAATAAGAGAGTATACAAATTTTGTCACACCCAAACACCATACGCCAAACAGAAAATTGTGACTCTCAATATTTTCGCCCCACTCTTCAATTCATTTCTAAGATATACATAAAGATCCATGAGCCACGGCCCGCGTACGTTGCCACGTGCACGAGAGCCACGAACCACGAGCCACGTACTTTGAGACACGAGCCACGTGCTTTGAGCTATGAACCACGAGCAACGAGCCAAGTGCTTCGAGCCACGAGCTTCGTGCTTTGAGCTACGAGCCACGAGCAACGAGCCAAGTGCTTCGAGCCATGAGCTTCATGCTTTGAGTCGCGAGCCACGTGCTTTTAGCCGCGAGCTACGTGCTTTGAGTCACATGACACGAGCCACGAGGGTTTAAAACATGTCTTGGCTAGATCTTCTCCGTTTCAATTTCCCTTTTTCTTCTTGTAAGATCTCGGCTTTTTCAGAATGCTTAGAATCTTCGATTGCTCAAGTTCGGCACTGCTCAACAGAAAGTAATTCCTTTTCCTGACTAATTTTAACTGCAGTCTCCACACTGACATACAATACTCCACTTTCCTGTTGTTCACTTCTTAATTCTGGCAAGTCAAAGACTTTAGACCTGACATCATGCACAGTTATTTATCATTACTTTTATTTTAAAGCAAGTACATGGGCTTTACCCTAAGCCTGAGCACACAAGGCAACCATAGGCATTAATAAGCATACAAGGCATGAGTTATATAATATTAATCATGTTAATGATGAAGCACATTCTATACAAATTGGTATTCATCATTTTAATTAATCTGTTTATGATAAATTGTAGCATTATCATTACTCCACATGTATAATAATTGACAAAAAGTCATATATTCCACTACTATTCTTTTTCATGGGTTGAGACTTGAGCAGATCCGTATATAATAATTGATAAAAAGTCATGAATTTGCTGGCATATATATATATATATATATATATATATATATATATATATAATATTTATTTCGTAAAGAAAAAAGAATCACTTATCTCCTTCGGTGAATCGGTGATTTTAAATCGACACTAGAACAAGTGTCTTGTTTCCCACAGACGGTGCCAATGTTAATACCAAATTTTGTACGCCTGACGAAATCACCAAAATAGCAGGCCAAAACCGCGCTAACGGTTGATGGAGTAGTTGATTATATCAAACTCACAAAATACACTCACAAAAGCGTAAATAAAGGAATATAAATATGAACACAAGAATTTACGTGGAAACCCAATTGGGAAAAAACCACGGATAGAGAGAGAGTAATCCACTATAATAATATTGGAAGTACAATATGTGTATTTGTGTTGTATCTCTTGTGTTCTTGTATGTTCCAAATCCTAGCTTGTAGCCGTATATATAGAAGTCACCTCCATCCGCATCCAACTAGGAGAAGAAAATCACCTTATAACTACTGAATCCAATTAAAAGTAGGAGTCCTAATTAAACCTCCTTATCCCACCAAATAAGGAAACACAATCCTATTTTAATAAGGACTCTCCACTGTCACAATAAATACATATGGGCCATCACCAGATCCGGACCATTAAATAGACTGGGTTGCACCATGGCTAGACCCAAATAATCACATCCCAACAACCAACATAGATCGAGACCTTAGATTCATACTCTGTCCAAATCAGTGTTACATATATGTACCTTGATATATAGACTACATATTACAACAAACAAAACACAAATCTATCACACGAATTGAAAGATCTAGAAGCTACAAAACCGTTGATCGACCATGACCATTGTTCTGGGTTACCCAGAAACTCAAGAACAGCTCTGACATTGACTTTGAGCTTCTATAACTTCTTGTTATATGTAGGTTAAAGCATGAAATTGGTATGATGTTGTACTACTACATGAGTACTATAACACTCATATACTTTTAAACCCAGAATCATTAACAATAGAGAATTAGATTAAGGCCAAAGTGGTCTATAGGCCATGACCAACTGATTCCCAAAACTCAGGAACACCTACAGTGACACTTTCTATCACTATAAGGCATTAACGACAAACAAAAAATGTTTTCTAATAAATAAATTAATAAAAAATAGAAATAATTAATAAATAAATATAAATAATTATAAAAACATTTTTTTAAATTATTTTAAGTTATAATAATTAACTTTTAATATTTTTACATAAATTCAATAAGTATTTTATTTATTTGGATATTATTAATAATTAAGTTAATAATTAAGTAATTAGAATAATTGTTTATAAATAATAAATAATTATTTAAAATAATATTAATGATTTAAAAATCATAATAAATGATTATACATTATTTAAAAATAATAAACAAGGTTTTATAATATTATAAGTAAATATTAATTATTTAGAAATAGAAATAATTGATTTAAAAATCATTTAAGGGATAAATAAATACTTAAAAATTATTATAAGCTTCCAGAAATTATTATAAAAGATATATAAATTATCTAAAAATATAATAAAGCTTATAAATAAAGTTTAACCGAGTTATTAACTTATTAATTACCTGGTAAAGTCTTTAGATAATCGAAACCATATCAAACTTAAACCGAACTCAAATAGTTTATGTATTTAAGTATTATTATCAATACTAATGTGTTAGATTTATATGAATGAACATCTTAGGTGTTTATTAACGAATCCAGTAGCATTGCTTGATTGATCTTCGCTCAGGCAAGTTACTAAACCCTATTTTAATTACTTACGCAAATTTCTCAAACCCTACTTATTCGTTAACTGAACAAGATTTCTTTCTTAAATTGCTTTTGATATGTTATACCAAACCTAAACTTGAATTGCCAATTGTTGCAAAGTTATTGCTATAGCTTCAGCATAACTAAGAAATGAATTGTTTATTCATATGATATTTTTTATTGAGCATAAACTGTTGTGTCAAACCAAATTGCTTTGATAAGACATCCTATACTGAGTTGTGTGTCCCAAAAAGGGATAGATGTTGGGTCAATTAAATATTGGCACTTTTTGCATGTGGGCACGATTAGGATGAGATAAGTATACTCCTAGGATGTTGAATAGGCTGATCCCTTATCTCACATTGAAACAAAATTTCTAAGTCTTTGTGACTGACAGAAATAAAAACTTCAGAAATGGTTGAAATAGAAATTCCAAAAATGGTAACAACAATCAGTTGAGTTTTGAAATGTTATACTTCTTCAAATCATATATTGTTATAAATATAAAACCTGTCGAGCGTGTCATAGCTCACCCTTGCAAATTATTCCATTTGCAGTATTAGATGGTAACTTTGGCACATCTGGAGTTAATAAAGGGAAGCGTTCCTGCTTAGATTAGTTTATATTACTGTCTAGCTGAATGTAATACTTTTTAATAAGAAATTATTTATGAAGAATCATGTAATCGAACTTTAATATATGATATATATAACATCTTTTATTTCTGCAACCGTGTTTTCTTTATATATATAGATGTAATTAGAATTTTTAATCTAGTTTGAGATCCTTAGGAACTATTTATCTGAGTGAGGGTATTGACATTAAATGGACTGTTCATGTTGTTGTTGATACTCTAGATTTTAGATCGATAAGTACTATCGATATGATAGTGTAATTCGCATGATATAGACTATACATCTAAGTGAGGGTCTTTGTAATATGGACTGTTTATGTTATTACTAGTACTCTAAATTTTGGATAGATATATATTATTCGCAGATACAGTTCATACATCCAAGTGAGGTTATCCAAACACAATAATAGTTCTCTTGGAAATTGTTATCTGTTATATGATACTGTGAATCTTGGATCTATGGGAATTACATCTGGTTACAACTGTATAGTCACTCAATTAGATATAAGCATAGAATCGAATACCATGGGCGTATAGATTTGAATGCGTTATATACACCGACTAGTAGTAAGCACCATATCGAATATCGTGGGAGTATAGATATAGGGGCGTTACAAAAGATCTTGTCATAAAAAATACATTTAAACCAAGGGGCAACAATAAAAGAAAGCTTAGTGGTCAACATAACACTTCTAGAAATAAAAAACCGAAAGGTACTTGTTGGAAGTGTGGTAAGCCAGGACATTTCAAGAAACAATGTACTTTGTACTTGAAGAAAATGAAACAAAAGAATGACCAAACAAATATGTTAAAAAATGAGGATATTACTGCAATGATCATAGAGACTAACATGGTTTGAAATGACATGGAATGGTGGATCGATTCTGGAGCAGCCAAGCATATTGCCAAGAATAAAGCAATATTTAAAGCCTATGAACCTATGAAGGATAGTCAAGAACTATTCATGGGAAATTCATCAACTGCAAAAGTGATGGGCAAAGGAAAGGTGGTTCTCAAGTTGTCATCCGGGAAGACAATTACTCTTAATGATGTTCTTCATGTTCCAGAAATTAGGAAAAACCTTGTTTCTGTTAGTCTTTTAAATAAATAGGGTATAAAAGTCTTGTTTGACGCTAATTGTATTGCATTGTCTAAGGGAGGTATGTATGTCAGAAAAGGATATGAATCTAATTGCATGTACAAACTAAATGTTATTGATGAAAATTCATCTTTTGCTTATATGATTTCTACTTTTAATGTTTGTCATGCTAGATTAGGACATGTAAATTATAAAAGTATGCGCAGAATGAGTAATCTTAGTTTAATTCCTAAGATTAATTTTTCTAATTTAGAAAAATGTGTTATATGTGTTAAATCTAAAATTGTCAAGAAGCCTTTTAAAAAAGTAGAAAGAAATTAACAATTATTAGAATTAATTCATTCCGATATTTGTGAATTTGAGGGAATATTAACTAGGGGAGGTAAAAGATATTTTATAACAAGGTTTATAACGGGAAATTTGGCATATCATTTTACAAAAGGCCTAGGCAATGATGTAATATGTAAGACTTCCAGGGAAATGGGCTTAAAGCCTTTAAATGAGAGGTAACCTATACGTGGAAACTAACTAAATACTAGAGTAACATCTGGTATATTAGTTCAGTGGAAAAATACTTATAGTAATAACCAGTTATACACTAGATAAGTATGAAGAAGAAATTCTTCAAAATCGTCTCAAAGATAGTGTATGCTTGTATGGAGAACAATGAGGGTAGGGTAAACCTTTAATGAATCTATGTCCGGTTTGGAGAATGCATGTCATATAAGTGCATCTAATTAGATTCACCTATGTATGTGAAGGAAGTGGACCGCTTCTACGAGATATAAGGCTTATCTCTAAGTCACTTACGAAACCCAAGAGGTAAACACAAGGCCATAAATGTGTTGGGTTTCCTTAAACTATAAGAGATATAGTATATATGTCATAGAAGCAAGATATCCTTTGTAAGATTTTTTAGTTCAAAGCTAACGCTACTAAAAATTCAGATATTTTGTGAAATAGACTATGTAAAGGTTCAAGTCGAAAGACACCTATTACTTATGTATACTATATTTAATAAGAGAAAGAAGAATGTCAAAGAAAAAAGATTGGAGAATTATGAAAATAGGAGAGGATTGTTGGATATTTTCATTATCTAAAAGTATATAATAAATATATTATATGTTATCAATATAATTAACAATTAATATTGGTTCAATTGGATAAGAGAGTGGTGTTGATATCAAGGACTTGAGTTCAAGTCATGGTAACAACATTCAGGTTACAAATCCACTCAAATTACTAACTGAAAATTATTCAATCCTTTCTAATTTCTTAAGAAAAATTATTATTCTATATATTTTTCTTGTTATAATTTTCTTCTTTCATTTATATCTGGGCCTGTCTTATCTTGGGAGACTAATTCGCAGTAACCCTGTGTAGCAAAAGTAAGGTGCGAATATAGTCTTAAGGAAAGAGTGGTCAACCATTCGATTCAGGCAAGAATATTGTTGTTCTATATCTTACTACAAAGTAAATTTTTCAACGGAAGGGACGACACTTAAAGCTGCAAACCATTTGATAATACATCAGAGAGCTTATTTAGTGTTATTTCAGCTATTGATTATATCATTCTAAAATCTTTTTGAGCTGAAAATTGTACTCTTTCATAACCTTTATAATCTGGGTACAAGCCGAGTGTGGCTTGGGTTCTCGTGTAATAGTTAGTTAGTTCAAAGAAATCTTTAAATGTTTCAGTTGTGAGAAAGGTTGCACAAGTGCAAACGGGGCATTGGTGTCCAAATCAGAATTGAATTTTTTTGAACATGAAGTTTTTTGTGTAATCTTTTGAATATTAAATTGAATAAACTGAGTCTCTAATACCATTTGGTAGTGGACGTGGATGTAGGGCGCTAGACTAGTGTTGGAAACTTGTGACTCATAATATGGAAGCCGCTGAAAAAGGCTAGTCTTGAGTGGAGCAGTACTTTCGACCAAGGTCTCGAAGCGGAAGCGAGCAGAAGCGAAGCAACGACGACTAGCCCATCGGGGTTAACTTAGAAGGTCGTGGGAAGTCTTGGCGAAGCCCTGCAGTCTGATCAAAGTTGTTGTTTTATTAGAGGGACATTATGGGTAATTGAGACATAATGTGAAGTAGGGTTAGAATAGGGTTAGTAGTTATAAATACTATCTATTGTAAAGCCCTAAGGGACTAAGGAATCATCAATAAATAACCACCCGCCTGTGGAGTACCCAAATTGGGGAACCACATAAATCTTTTGTGTTTTTTCTTAATTCTCTATCGTTTGTGTGCGTGTGTATGATCTCATATTCTAACAAATTGGTATCAAAGCTCGGGTTTAACACGTGAAGAACGAAAACATCAAATTCATCGGTGACAAAGTTTGATGTGATGAAGTTTGATGGGACTGAGAATTTTGCGCTATGGCAACAGAGGGTAAAGGATCTGTTGGTGCAACAGGGATCGGTGAAGGCGTTAAAGAAGAAACCAGAGTCCATGACGATTGATGACTGGGATGAAATCCAAGCGAAGGCAGTGAGTACAATTCATTTGTGCCTGGTAGACGAGGTTATGTATCACGTGATCGGAGATGAATTGCCATCGGGTGTATGGAGTAAATTGGAATCCAGGTATATGTCAAAGTCATTGACAAATAAACTGTTTCTGAAGCAAAAACTGTTTGGGTTAAAGATGATTGAAGGCTCCAAACTTATTCAACACATTCACACGTTCAATCAAATAATTAGTGACTTGCTAAGGATTGAAGTGAAATTCGAGGAAGAAGACCAGGCATTGATGTTACTGTGTTCTCTACCGGGTTCCATGGAGAATCTTGTGATAATTCTGCTATGGGGAAAAGAAACTCTGAAGTTGGAAGAAGTCACGTCTGCTCTACTAATGTTTAACCAGCGGAAGCAACAATCCGAGGGTATTTCAGGTGAAGGGCTGGTGGTAAAAGGTGGAGAGCAACGGGGCAGAAAATCGGATAGAGTTAAACCAGGAACGCAGGGGAAATCGAAGTCGATGGGCAGGACTCCTAAGCCTAAGGAGTATAAGTGTTTCAGATGTCGCAAGACATGACACTTCAAAATGGACTGTCCATACAAGAATAAGGGTGAAGGAACAGGGAAACAAACAGAATCTACGAAATCGGCAAACCTCATGGAGGAATCATCAGATGATGGGGATATGTTGTCAGTTTCAACAAACATGGACATGACAGACTCATGGATTTTGGATTCAGCATGTTCGTTTCACATGACGCCTAACAGGGAGTGGTTTGACACCTATAAATCGGTGAACTGTGGGATAGTTCTAATGGGTAACGACGCTTCGTGCAACGTCATTGGAATAGGCACAGTGAAGATAAGGATGTTTGATGGTGTTGTGAGAACTCTGGCTGAGGTGAGACATATCCCAGGTTTAAGGAAGAATCTAATTTCATTAGGAACCCTAGACTCTAATGGTTGTGAGTTCAAAACTGGTGGTGGAGCCATGAGAGTGACGAAGGGTGCTCTGGTAATAATGAAGGGTTCTAAGGTTAACGAAAATATCTATCGGATGATAGGGAGTACAGTTGTAGGTGGAGTTGATATCACTACAGCGGAGGATATTGATGATATTACACTATGGCATATGCGGTTTGGGCATATTGGAGAACATGGGATGCTGGAATTACATAGAAGAAATCTGTTGAAAGGGATAAAGTCGTGCAAGTTAGATTTCTACAAGTTCTGTGTCTTGGGAAACAGTGTAAGGTGCAGTTTAAGAGTGTGGTGAACAAAACGAATGGAAAACTTGACTATTTGCATTCTGATGTATGGGGGCCAGTGAGAGTAGCTTCAAAAGCGGGTTCGTTGTATTTCTTGACTTTCATCGATGAATATTTGAGAAAGGTTTGGGTGTACTTCATGCGACACAAGTCTGAGGTTTTCAAAAAATTCAGGGTGTGGAAAGCTGAAGTAGAAAATCAAACAGGGAGAAAAATTAAGTGCCTCAGGTCAGATAATGGGACTGAGTGCAAGTACGAGCCGTTTGTGAAGTTTTGTGAGGAGCACGGGATACAACGTCACTGGACTATTAGGAAGACTCCACAGCAGAATGGGGTGGCAGAAAGAATGAACAGAGCTATAGCAGAGCGGGCACGGTGTATGAGGCTAAATGCAGGGCTTTCGAAGGATTTCTGGGCAGAAGCAGTGAGCATGGCAGTTTACATCATAAATAGGTCACCGAGTACTGCTTTGGGTAATAAAGTGGCACAAGAGGTGTGGACAGATAAAGAAGTGGATTACTCGGGTATGAGGATCTTCTGATGTCCAGCCTATGTACACGTTCTGGGTGATGAGAGATCTAAGCTTGATGCCAAGTCCAAACAATGTATCTTTCTTGGGTATAAGAAAGGTGTGAAGGGGTACAAGCTTTGGGATCCGAAAGCAAAGAAGGTAGTGATCAGTAGGGATGTGGTTTTTGAAGAGGCTTCCATGGTTAAGATACAACAAGAAGGTCAGAAAACCAAGGCCATTGGAGAAACCAACAAACAGTAGCAGGGAGTTCAAATTGAATTGGAGAATTATGACACTGGGAATACACCGCCAGTGGAACAGAAAAATCAGTAGCAGCAGGACGAAAGCATAGCCGCAAGGAGACCCAGACGCACTATCAAACCACCAGAGAGGTACAGGTTTGATGATATGGTTGCATATGTTTTATCTACTACTAGTGGGGATAAAATCTACGCTTTGAGTGAAGCTATTGGTAGTTACGAAAGGGACAGTTGGATGGAGGCCATGGTGGAGGAGATGGAGTCATTGAAGAAAAACAAAACTTGGGAATTGTCGAATTGCTCAAGGAAGAAAAACCGATGGGGTGCAAATGGGTGTACAAGAAAAAGGAAGTCAGATCAAAAAAGGAAAAGAGCGGTTTAAGGCTCGATTGGTAGCAAAGGGATACTCGCAGAGGAAGGGGATTGACTATGATGAGGTGTTTTCTCCGGTGGTGAGACATACCTCAATCAGGATTATTTTGGCATTGGTGGCTAGCTATGACCTGGAGTTAGACCAGTTAGATGTGAAGACAGCCTTTCTTCATGGTGATTTGGAGGAAGTGATATTCATAGAACAGCCTGAGGGGTTCAAGCAGCCAGAGACTGAGCACATGGTATGCAGGTTGAAGAAGTCACTATATGGGCTGAAACAGTCTCCAAGACAATGGTACAAGAAGTTCGATTCCTTCATGATCTGGATTGGGTTCGCTCGATGTGCGTATGATTGTTGTGTTTATGTGAAAAGCCTTGAGGATGGTTCCTATATTTTTTTGTTACTGTATGTGGATGACATGCTTATTGCTGCAAAGAGTATGATTGACGTAAGCAGGTTGAAGAACTTGTTGGGAAAGGAGTTTGACATGAAGGACTTGGGTGCCGCTAGGAAAATACTTGGGATGGAGATTCGCAGGGATAGAGCAGCTGGAAAGCTGTGGTTGACACAAAAGAATTATATGAAGAAAGTGTTGGAGAGGTTTAGTATGGCTAATGCTAAACAGGTCAGTACTTCATTGGCAAGTCACTTCAGGTTCTCTACAGCACAGTGTCTGAAATCGGATGAAGAGATTCAAGATATGTCGAACTTTCCCTATGCGAGCGCAGTTGGTTGTTTGATGTATGCGATGGTGTGTACAAGACCCGATTTGGCACATGCAGTCAGCACAATGAGCAAATACATGGCCAATCCAATGAGAGAGCACTGGAAAGCTGTTAAGTGGGTGTTCAGATATTTGAGAGGAACGACAAATCATGGGATTATGTTTGCGAAGCAACAGGCTCGGATATCAGTTGTAGGGTATGTGGATGCGGATTATGCTGGAAGGTTGGATGATTAAAGATCTACAACAGGGTATGTGTTTACACTTGCAGGTGGACCGATTTGTTGGAGATCCATGGTTCAATCTCTAGTAGCTCTATCTACTACTGAATCTGAGTATATGGCATTGGCTGAAGCTGGCAAGGAAGCATTGTGGTTGAAGGGTTTTGTGAATGAGCTGGGCATAGATCAAGGTGGAGTATAACTGTATTCTGATAGTCAGAGCGCCATTTACTTGGCAAAGTATCAAATGTATCACACAGGGACCAAGCATATTAGCGTAAGGTTTCACAAGGTGAGAGAGCTGATAGCCACTGGGGATGTGATATTGGAGAAGGTGCACACTTCTGAAAATGCAGCTGACATGTTGACAAAGACTGTGACCGCTGACAAGTTCAAGCATTGTTTGGACTTGATTAATATCTCTGAATGTTAGTTTGGAGGATTCCCCCCAAGATCGAATTGGACAAGTGACTTATCTTCGAAATGGATGAGGTTATTCATCAAGGTGGAGATTTGTTAGAAACTTGTGACTCATAATATGGAAGCCGCTGAAAAAGGCTAGTACGGAGTGGAGCGGAGCTCGGGCCGAAGGTCTCGAGCATAGCAGCAAAGCGGGTTTGAGCGACGACTAGCCCATCGAGTGTTGAGAAGGTCGTAAAAGTGGGGAAAGCCCCCCAGACGCTGAGACAGACAAAGTTGTTTTATTAGAGGGACATTATGGGTAATTGAGACATAATATGAAGTAGGGTTGGAATAGGATTAGTAGTTATAAATACTATCTATTGTAAAGCCCTAAGGGACTAAGGAATCATCAATAAACAACCAGCCGCCTGTGGAGTACCCAAATTGGGGAACCACGTAAGTCTCTTGGGTTTTTTCTTAATTCTCTATCGTTTGTGTGTGTGCGTGTGATCTCATATTCTAACATAGAGGTTAAGAGCTGAACCACGTAATAATTTTTGTGTGATCTGTTCTACTCTTTTCTTTAATCTGCATTTGTATTCTGCATATTTAGGTTCAATTCGTGCTTGAAGATACACTAAAATAGACGGGGATTATCTGTCCGATTATAACTAACTAAGAACATATACTAAAACAGACAGGGTTAACCTATCCGATTATAACCTATAGCAAGAAAACTTAAAAATTGACCTGTAGATCACTTTGGTATTTACACCTATTCACCCCTCTAAATATGCTTATTTACAAAATTACAGGGGACTTCTATGAAATTCTTTCCTTCTTATCTACTCACCTTTTGGACCTTTCTTTTATCACGTCATAAAGAAATTTGTTAGGAAAATATTTGATTTTAAATTACTTTCGGGGTTCTAAATGAAGTCATGTTTATAACATGCATACGAAGTCTTAAAGACATCCTATTTCTGTTTAAAGTTTTGTCATGTACTTCATATTGAAAGTAAATCCTAACCCTCATTAGTACCATCATCTCTTATTAATGAGCACAAAACCTATACATACACAGTCCCTCTTTCGAAGATAAAAACCTCATTTGATTTTTATATACACTTTTTCATTTTCACGTGTATATATTATATACTACACAATTCGACAATTTCATATATAGGAGTTACTTTTGATTTTAATAATAAATTAAATTTTCAAAAAGAATATGCATATATAGAACAAAATTACGTCCAATTTATATCTAATCAATAAGTCTAGGTGGACATGTTTTTTGGACTGGAAAATTGGACCGGTCCAAGTTTTTTTTTCTTGTGACTCAAAAATTATATAGTATTTATTTTAACTGAAATTTTTACAGTATATAGTGTTTTAGGTGTAATTTAAATACATATACAAGAACAGGGTTGTACAGTCTGTACAACCCTGATTTTTATATGTATTCAAATTACACTTAAAATATTATATTCTGTAAAAATTCAAAATAGAATAAATACTATACATTTTTTTAGATTAAAAATAAAATAAAAATTGAACATGTCCAATAATGCGGTCCAAAAATGTCCCCGTAGATGGACTCATCTAATTGTGTAATATAAATATACAATTATATATGCCAAGAGTGTTTGAGAGGGAGAGGGAGAGGGAGAGGGAGAGGGAGATTAGTGTGAGAGAGTCCAAAGGGTAAGAAGGTGAAACCAACTAGGAAAAAGCTAAATCAAAACTCTACAGCTACTTTGCAGTTGGCTTTGCTTTGTCAAAATCCCATAAACAAACCATCCCTTTCTGAACTCTTCAAAAGTTCCTTGTCTCGCAACCTATAATGGAAACTCCCTCTTCGTCCATTACTTTTCCCTCTCTTTCACTTTTATCCCTCACCATTTTCCCATTCCCTAAACAAAATAAGGAAGAAAGAAGATTGAGAAAAAGTATTATCAATGGGTAGAGGTAAGATAGAAATCAAGAGGATAGAGAACACAAGTAACAGGCAGGTGACTTATTCAAAGAGAAGAAATGGACTCATCAAGAAAGCTAAGGAAATAACGGTTCTTTGTGATGCTCATGTTTCTGTCATCATCTTTTCTAGTTCTAACCAGATGCATAACTACTGCAGCCCTTCTTCAAGGTATATATAACCTTTTTATAATGTTTTTAATTCCTTAATATTAACCCTTTGTCTAATTTTTCTGGGAATTTATTATTTATTATTTATTATTTTTATAAATTAATATACTTGTAGTATAATCCAAATGTTGGACCGTTATCACCAGCACTCTGGAAAGAGGTTGTGGGATGCTAAGCATGAGGTATACAAGTTATTCTGAAATACCCTTTTGTCCATTATTTATTGACGTGATATATTTTTTAGCTAAAAACATGTTGGGAGCATGAAATTTATGACCAGATCTACAAATAGGATGAATGCTCTTCCATCTGTCCATCTCTTTTCAGTATTTTTTAAAGTAAATTTAGTGTTAAAAGTACAAATGGGAAGTATATGAGAAGTTACAACCATCAATAGCTAGATCTGGTAGTAAAATGTTATTCTCTCTTTCATTTCCTTGCAAAAAGTTGCAACTATGCTGCAGTTTCATTTTAGTTATATTTTTGTTTTCTTAGCACATAAAAGAGCAAGTCTAGGTTAGTAGCAGATTTCATATATATATATATATAGGGACGACCTAGGATTTAGGTTTATATAGCGGGGAGGGCTTTAGTACAATATATTTAATAAAAAATATAAATTTAACCACTATATACAAGAAAATTTTTGTTTACCATAAATTCATTAACCACAAAAAGAAACAATATATTTATCATACTCCCTCCATCCCAAATTAATTGCTCAATTTTGACTTTTTAAAGTCAAATTAACCATTTTTAAAACTAATCTTTTTACTATTTTTGCTAAAATATAGGTGAAGAGATTATAACCGAAAGAAAATATATAGAATTTATTACTAACCCCAATTTTCATAATTTTAGAAATATATTTATATATGCTTAATTATTAATTCTAAAAATAATCAATTTGATATAAAAAAGTCAAAATTGAGTAATTAATTTGGAGACGGAGGAGTAATTTATATGAAGTGGGTAAATTCATTCTCATGATTATGTTAAAATAATTAAATAGATTTTACCATAATAAATAATATTACTTAATTTGTTAAAAAAAATTAAAACTACTAAATTTTCTCTAAAAATACAAATTTGTTATAGTTGAAGTGGAAAAACATTAGTTTATAGACAATCAGTATATAACTGATTTTTTTATTAAATAATATATAAATTTAGTGGGGGTCTAAGAACAAAAATGTACATATATCAAAGAAGAAGAAGAAAACGCAAATGGAGGCGGCGGCCCCCACTTAACTAGCTGGTTCGGTCCATGTATATATATATATACATACATATATGTATACATATAATGAACTCTCTCCAGATCTCTATTATATATATTATCTGGTTCATAGCTTTATACTTGGGTTATTTGATCAAAAAGGCTTAAACATAACATAATACTTGATCTGTTCTAATATTAATGTTTAATTTTTGAAATCAATTTTAAAATATTTTTAATTCAAAATTCAATGAAGGAAAATGTAAGTTAATTTATTTTAAACAATGTAATTATAAAAATTGTAAATTATGTTAGTAGTATTATTAATTTTTAGATTTATTATTTTGAAAAACTAAATGATTCACGTTGAATTTGAATTTTAAAATAGTTTAAATTAACTTTAAATTAACATTTAAATTTGATCTTATATTTCAGAATGAAAGGAGGAATTGTTATATGTCTCTCCTTCACTAGTACTGTATCGTTATTTAATTGCTTAATTAATTACTTGTTTAGAATTCATAACTAATAAATGAAATAAAAAATTACAGAATCTCAACAATGAAATTGATAGAATCAAGAAAGAAAATGACAGCATGCAGATTGAGCTCAGGTAATTAAATCAAAAATTGCACTGCTTGTCTTTTAATTAATTAATATACTAGTTTTGTTAATTAATTTTTTCTGTAGGCACTTGAATGGGGAAGATATCACATCTTTGAATTACAAAGAACTTATAGCCATTGAAGAAGGCCTTGATAATGGGCTTGCCAATATTCGCAAGAAAATGGTACAAGAGAGTTCTTAATTAATTATGTATACACTATTAATTAATTTCTTCTAATTATATATTAATTATCATAGCCTTATCTGAAATAGTATTAATATTTTTCCTTAATTTATTTTTTCACCTTTCAATTTCAGAGCGAGTCCTATAAATCAATGAAGGAAAATGTAAGTACAAAAACAACTTTCATTTCTTCATATTGCACTCCTAGCCCTTTTTGCTTCAGAAGAGTGGTAAACAGTATATATATATATATATATATATATATATATATATATATATATATATATATATATATATATATTAATGTTTTAATATTAAGCAAGTTCGGAAACTTGCTTTTGATTCTCAATATATAGTGAGGAAATGAGACACTAATTCACTTGTATTAATATTAAGAGTAATCTTCTAGAACAAACTATTTTACAAATATTTTATAAAGCTGGCGATGTACATACCCACCTTAGCGATATTGATTAACAAATTGTTTGATATAGTCTTTATTTACATACATAATATCTTTGAGGTGGGTATCTTGGCGTCATCAACAAATAAAATATTTATAGAATAGTTTGTGTCCTGCATTATTCTAATATTAATTGATGGCTGAAAACTGTTCAGGAACTACGTCTGAAGGCGGACAATGAGCATCTTCAATACGTCTATGTAAGTTTATCATTATAATTAACACCAATATATACACACTAACAATGATAATGTCTAAATTAATGGTACATTTTAGTTTGATAGTTTAGATTAAAAGTGGTTAGCATGAAGTTTATTTTTGGATAAGTTAATTGATTGGTAGATGAAGTCTTGACACGCATGCAAAGCAAGGCTACGTACAAGATTTTATTTCTTAATCAATTAACTTACTATCAAAAAAATAAATTTCATATTAACCGAATCTGTTTAAATTGATATATATCTTGTGACTTTTAGTTACACCTCAGGTTTGATTCTCTCCTTTTTGTGAATTTGGTTCTTTTATATGAGTCCTCTATTTATTTTCTTTTTTATGTGAGACGTGACTGATTATTGATATTATAATTATAATTGTATACTTGTTATAACAATTTATTGTACTTGTACTGCATCCGGGGCTTAAAAACTAGAGGTATACTGTTATGAATTATATATATATATATATATATATATATATATATATATATATAACACTATAATTTTACCCTTAATTTAGGGTTGAAATTTTTATTTTTAAGTTTAAAAAAAAAATTAATTTTAAATTTTATACAAAATTATATTTTATTAAGTAGTAAAAACTTACTACATCGTTTTATTAAGTAGTCAATACATATAAGTTACCTACAATATTAGTATTACGCACACAAAAGAATGTCCATTGGCCAAGTAGAATTTTAACAAAATCTAGGCCTCTCGTGTTATTTGCACATACCAATTGCTTCTATACATGCCTTATATACTTTATTTTGTGTTTTTTATAACAGCAACAACAGATGAAAGCTATGGATGATAAAGTGAGATACATTGAGAATGAAAATAATAATCAGAAGATGGGAAACTATGAAGCTCAAATGCCCTTTGCCGTCCGTGTGCAGCCAAATCAGCCAAACCTACATGAGATGATTTTGGACTACAAATAACTGCCTACTTTAATTTATTAATAACTACGAATTAATCTATTGGTCTACTTAATTAAGTAAGTCCTAGTAAAAGTTGTATAAGGCAAACTTAATGTGGTTTGTGAGACGAATATATATTGTGTGGTAAGTATGAACGTATTTTAGTTTCATATTAATGGTTGGCTAATATTGAGATTAATTCTAAAGATTATTATTGTTCTATATTATATTATATATTTAGCTTATTTTAATTTTCTGGTCATATTACGATGAAAAAGAACGTTCAATGAGTTTTTTTAAAAAAATAAAATTTTAAGACTAAAACCTTCATTAATATGCATTAAAACCATTGAACATAAATACGGATAGCTTCCAAACATATAAAACTATTTTGGTACTAGGAGATCAGTAGCTAAGTTATGTATCCTATGGAGAGTATTAAGTGCATATCCCTTTAATTAACATACCTTATTCAACAGCTTTAGTAACAGATCGGACTTAAATAAATTAACATATCAAACATAAAAAATACGAGAAACATTATGTCAGTAATAGTATTATTGTCAAAGCAATAATTAAGTTTATATAAAAGTAAAACATATGATTAAAACAAATGTAAAAAGGTCGTTTGTGAATTTATTCAGATATCTCCGAAACCACTAAAATAAACTGAACTTATGTTACTTAAATCCCTTCATTAATATCGGCATTTATCTTGCAGTTTTGACCCTTCTCAGTATTGATTTGATGGTTAAGATTTGATTAATATCCTTCATTAAGTGCCATCACTCATACCATAGACAAGACCATGTCACACACTTCATGGCCCTAAGTCCAACATGCACAAACCCTAGCTAGCTATACTTCTCTGTTCACAGTTTAATCATATGTCCCCTCCATAACTCAATTATTTACTAAACAGCAACCTTGAATCCCTCATTAAAGAGAAAACCCTAGGGTAAAAAGGTGAACCAAAAGTAGGAAACCTAATTCAAAACAACAGATATTAAGAAGTTGGTTTGACTTTGTCAAATGCCCATGAAAAACCCATCTTGAACTGAGCTCTTTGAAAGTTTATTGTTTTCTATCCTCTAATGGAAATGCCCCTCTTTACTTTTTTTCTTGATTTTCTCTATCTTTCTCTCCTTTATTTTCCTTCCTATATCTTTTTGTTTTAGGAGAGAGAAGAAGAAAAGAATAGAAAAAAGAAAGAAAGAAAATGGGGAGAGGTAAAATTGAGATCAAGAGAATAGAGAACACAAATAATAGGCAGGTGACTTATTCAAAGAGGAAGAATGGGATCTTGAAGAAGGCTAAGGAGATCACTGTTCTTTGTGATGCTAAAGTATCTCTTGTTATTGTTGGAACTTCTGGCAGGATGGTTGAGTATTGTAGCCCTAATACTAAGTATGTGTTTCTAACTCTCTCTCTCTCTATATATATATATGATTTCTTAATTAAAGTAATTAATCACCTGTTTTTTCCTTAATTCTTTTTTATATATAATTTTTTTCCTTTGCTTTCACTCGTAAAAGCTATTTTAATCATGCGGGGTTTTTTTTTTACATACATGTATGGCTATATATGTGTAATTAATTAATTATTTAATCACCTTTTTTTGGGATTTTCCTTTGGTTTCACACAACTTTTTTAATCTTATGGATTTTTTTTGTTTTCTTTTTGATGTATGCATGTATGTATAGTTTAGTTCAGCAGCTGGATACCTACCAAAAGCTGTCTCATCAGAGGCTATGGGATGCTAAGCACGAGGTTGGTTAATTGGCTTCATCCTCTCTCCCTTCTCTTTTGTCCAATTTTTTACTAGAAATTAACAAAGCTTCTGGTTTTTAGGCTTCTCCTTTTGTAATATGATGGCTTTGGTTTTTTGCTAAATATATGTCAAGTAACTTGAAACATAAATTCTATGACTAGATCTACAAATAGCTAGCATATATGTTGCACTTTCTCTCTAGATCCATCTCACTCTAGTCTTTAATTCCCTCTCTCTCTCTCTCTCTCTCTCTATATATATATATATATATATATATATATATATAGTATAACTTTTAATGATATAGAACAGAATAAAACTATACAAATGAAATGGTACATCCATGAACAGATCTCTACCAGTAACATATTATATTTTCCTCTCCTCAAGTCCCTTGCAAAATATGAGAAACTATGTTATAATATATATTTTTGTATTTTTAATTAACCAATGAATTTTACGTCAATTTAGAAATTGATATTTTCACTAAACACATGAATAGTAAACGGAACCCACATTCATGTGAGTGAAGTCTTGTGAAAATATCAATTTATCTTGTGAAAATATCAATTCACTTATAGAAATATCAATTCCCTTATTAATTTCTTACGATAGAGATCCAGCTCTCTTTTATACCCTAATTCCACATTTTTTAAATTATTATTTTAAGTTTGTCAAGGGGATTGAAACGGAATATTAATTTGTCACAGAAGAACTTTGACAGATGATTTATGATTCGTAGGTATTTAAATTTTAGTTTGTTATGATACTTATTTACTTTTTTTGGGTGTTTTCGTTTTCTTATTCATAATTAAAAATTAATCAGAACCTCAGCAATGAAATTGATAGAATCAAGAAAGAGAATGACAGCATGCAGATTGAGCTCAGGTAAATTTTGTATATAAGCCTAATAATTGTAAAAATAATTGAACTCTTGTTAAGCTACCAAAAAAACCTAAAATTTTATTTTTATACTAAAACAATTAAAATTTTAAATAATTGTGAAAATGTTCAAAATTTGACCATATACAATTTTACGTGTCTACTTACATGTATACATATATATGATCTGGTCAAATTTTGAGCATTTTCGACAAAATAATTTGTATTTTTTTGTAACTTAGTAAGAAAACACAATATCATGCTTTTTCCTTGTGTTAATTCAGGAACTTGAAGGGGGAAGATGTTACATCTTTGCAGTTCCCAGAACTCATGTCTCTAAAAGATGCCCTTGAAACCGGGCTTCAAAAAATTCGTGGCCAAAAGGCAATTCTCAATTAATTATACCTATATATATATATATATATATATATATATATATATATATATATATAGGGTTATACGTATAGGGTTATATGTATATATCTGTCATGTATATATATGATAGGAATTCTGACGATAGATAGTTTGGGCTATCGCGACAGTTCACCTGTCGCTATAGCTCAGAATAGTCCTATAACCCAAAAACATGTCGACATAGTCCTACTGTATAATACACAGCTGTGTACATATATTTTTTTAATGTGAGCCTCTATTTGTGTGTACACAGCTGTGTACACACACATAGTCCTATATGTGTGTAATACACAGTTGTGTACACACACATAGTCCTATATGTGTGTGTGTGTGTGTCCGTCTCTCCAGCGAATTAAAAATAAATTGGCTATAACGACGATTTTTTCCGTTTTTATAGCATAGAAAGCCGATTTTCTATGTTATAACGACGGTGAAAAAACCGTCGTATAAACCGATCTGCTTCTAGATTTGTTCACTACGATTCATTTAGAAAGTCGGTTTATATATATATATATATACACACACACAAAAACACGATATTCCAACACAAATAAACAATGCTTGCAGTCTAAAGAATTTTTTTCCTAAAAATATCAGTACTCCCAACCTTAATTAAGGCTATTCATTGATCGTATATTATCTAAGACAATATATTTTCCTCTCTCTCTCTATGTCAGACTGAAGAATACAACAGGATTACCAAAATGTACGTACTAATCAAACAACTTTAATTTCTTTGTATTCATATATATATATATATATATATATATATATATATATATATATAGTTTGGAGGTTTCAATTCAAGCTCCAAATCTTGCTATATGTGTAAATAATTTTTTTGCTGGATTCAATTAAATTGTTTGACGATCAGGAACAAATGCTGGAGGACCAAAATAAGCAACTCAACTACATCTTAGTAAGTATAAATATATTATGAGCACCAACTCAATTATATATTTCGTCCATTTTTTTTTTTAAAAAAAAGAGTTTCATTTATAAAATTAACAAGGTACTCCCCCTCCTTTCCCAATTATTAACTTAATATTAACTTTTTAAAAGTCAATTTCAAACATTTAAACTCAAAATTGGCATGCATTCATGTAGTTTATATGTCAGCACAATTATAAATATCATAAACTACATAAAAATACTACTAGTTATAAGATTTATTATTTTCAAAACTTAAATGAATCATGTGATCAATTTTAAATTTAAAAATGTCTTAAATTGATTTTTTAAAAATCAATATTGATCTTATAATTTGATACTGGATGAAATATAATAAAAATGTAATTTTATTTTGTTTTTACCCTTTAAATAATAAATTATTAATTTAGAAGTAACGACAATATGATAATGAAGCTCTAATAGCGGACTTGAGTGCATTGTGTCATAATATATTACTATTATAAAATAAAAACAAAAGACTTTCTATAGAGGAAAAAAATGGGGGACAAATAGACATTCTTTTGTGAAACGACAGATGTGGTAGATTAGTCAATTTTTATATTTATAAAAGATAATCATCACTAATTTCAAAATATTAAACATCTTCTATATGTTCTGTTTGTGAAATTATGTGATTTTGATTACAGCAACAACAAGAGTTGGCAGCAGCATCAACAGCTATGAATGATACTATGAGGGACTTTCAAGTTTCAACCCTTTGCCTTCCGCGTGCAGCCTATGCAGCCAAATTTACAAGAGATGATTTGACAATATTCCTCTTATAAACTTAATGATATCTAGAAATTAAAAATGGTTTAATCAATAAGAATCTTTAGTTAATTAATGTGTTTTGATTTCTACTAGAGGATTATTTGAACCCCTTAAGTTATTGCTATTGATTGTAATAAGGTGAACCTAGTTTGTGAGACATTTAATTGAAATCATATGATCTATCTTAATTATGGTTACAAAAATAACTTAAAAAATGAGGTGACAAAATGTAATTAGTTGATGATCCACCATACATCGGTGTGCCTTGTGATAATAATCCATCACAATCAACCACATTATTGTATATCCATTTTTTGTAACTATTTCTTTGTCACAAAAAGTACTATTGATATCATATTCATTCAGTCTTAAAATAAAAGTTGTTATTATTGTTTTGGATAGTCCCAAATTAAATGTTTACTTATTTTAAAAATTCTATTTTTCATAAAAGTTTTCTTATAATACATTTAGTATTAATTGTTTCATATTTTCATTCTTTATCCATACTATAAGAAAATAACTTATTTCTAACGAAATTATTTTCGACAGAATTTATACTCCCAAAAATAATTTAATTTCAATTGAATTGGCCGGTGAAAATAATTCCGTTAGAATTAAATTGTTTTTGACAGAACTTCATGAAAAATATTGATTTACGTCATGGCCCTAATATTTCCTGCCACTGTGAGGATTATTCTAGACAGAATTATGTCAAAAATAATTTATTTCCAACAAATCTCAATGTAATTTCGTTAGTATAATCACCCTAATTTTAACCCTAGATTGTTTCTATCTGAGACTCTCCTCCTCCCTCCCGGTTGCTCAACCTCTCTCATCCTCCCTCCCAACTGCTCAACCTCCATCTTTGAAATAGTTTTAACGTTGTGCCGACGTGACCCGCCTACCTAATTGGTGATTAATGGGTCCAATCAAGTGGAAAGCAACTAAGCTTTCTATTTCTTCAACCTTCCCCCTTCCTCCTAAGGGAAATTATAATTTTTAATCTGATTTGGGTTTGCATAGTTTGATTTGGGTTTGATTTTATCATAGTTTTAAATTGATATGAAAGTGAGCATGCCTCATATATACTAATTAAAATTACTTGAGTGATGTATACAGGATTAACTTGATTAGGAATTTGATTTGGCTAAAATTGGTTGAGTGTTTCATTTTTAGAACTTGGATTTATGCGCAGGGTTTGAATAAATGTCCAAACTGGTCCTAAATCTCTAGATTAAGAATTCATTCTTTATTACTTTTGCACTATTTTGGATTTATATGGGTGATTTTTGTAACGATCGAGAAAATTGAACTTTAACGTAAATTAATTTTATTTGATAATATTGAATAAAAGGAGATTATATGTTTATTATACTGAGTAAGCAAGTTAAAGGTCGTTCTATGACCTAGAATGAATGGATGTTGTTAGGATTCTGGCTACGTACTAGAAATAAACTGTATGAATTTCAAGACGAAAATAAGAGTTTTTTGAGAAATTTTCCGAAAAATACTATTCATTTATTTTTGCTCAGGAATTATTTTTGAATTTTCGAGAAATACGTAATGATAGATTTCTGAGGAAAGATGGATTATCCAATAATAATTCAGTTATGGAAAACGTAGTTTTTCACTTGCGTACTTAAATCGAGAATGTTAGGGAAAGTGAAAATTTTAAATAAATAATAAGAAAGTTAGTATACGTACGATAAAGAATACGAGTATAATACAATGTATTGTATAAGTATAATACGACGAATGATACAACGTATAATACGAATATTATACGAAGTATATACGAAAAAAATACGAGAATTACACGGTAAGAATACGTAAAGTCAAAGTTTGGTCAAACAAAGTCGAGATTAACTATTTGACTATTAGACTTGGACTATTGGCAAGCCCAAATGAATAATGAATAAGGCCCAATGGCAAATGTAATCAAAGCCCAACAAGAATTAAATTCAAGCCCAAAGTTAGGTCTAAATTGAATTAAACCTAAGCCCGAACCAAGAACCGAACTCGTGGGTTGAACCGTTGATTGAACAGGGTAAAGGGGTAGAGGCAACCCCATGTAGCCGGCCAAAGTGACTCACCAAGCTTCCTTGAGAAACTTGGTGAATAGTAAGGAGGTGGAGAGTAAGGAGGTTTAATGTAAATGACAAAAATACCCTTGCTTTGGAATTTCTATAAAAGGAAAGGCAAGCTTCATTTGTTAGTTTACAAAAATCATCTAACACTTAAAGCAATACATATTGAGAGAGATAAAAGAGTATTATAAGTGATCAAGGAGAAACAGAAGCTAAGTAATCAAGAACATCAAGAGGTATAACATTTAAACCCTTAATCTTCATCTCTTCAATTTGATTTTTGATAGAGAAGTGATTATTGGTGGTGTATGTATCATACGATGACATAAGGAGGGATATTAGTGGACTTAAATCATTAATAACCATATATCAAGAGAAATCATAAAGAATGATTAAGAGCTTAATGAAGAAAAACATGAAAAACTTAGAGCATGTTGTTGATGGACAAGTTTAAAATCATTGTGTATAGGATTAGATTTATATGCTTGGTTAGGATGCTAGATATTTAAATAATGGAATGATTCCATTTGGAACGGAGTGAAAATCTCGTATAATGAAGTTATGGCGAAATTTATAAGAAAAGACGTTAATCGTTGAAATCGTAGTTAACTAGGATTTTTGAACGAAAATGAAATGTACCCAGCGAGTAGGAGAAACATTGGAACATATACCTATAGTAAAAGAATTTGTGGATGTATTTCTGGACGAATTACCAAGTCTTCCATCGGATAGGGAGATCAAATTTGTAATAAACGTTACGTCAGGAATGACACCAGTTTCTAGGGCGCCATATCGTATGGCGCCAGTAGAGATGAAAGAGTTGATGATTAGTTATAAGAACCGTTGGACAAATAGTACATTCAACCGAGTGTCTCTCCGTTGGAGCACCGATATTGTTTGTAAAAAAAAGATGGATCGTTGAGACTTTGTATCGAATATTGCGAGTTGAACAAGCTAACAATAAAGAATAAATACCCATTACCTTGGATCAATGATCTATTTGATCAGTTGAAAGGGGCGAAGAAATTTTCTAAGATAGATTTGTAAACGGGGTATCATCAGTTGAAAGTAATGAAGGAGGATGTACCTAACACTGCGTTCAGAACTCGTTATGGGCATTATGAGTTTCTGGTAATGTCGTTTGGGTTGACGAATACGCAAGCCGCATTCATGGATATGATGAACAGAGTTTTAAAACAATATTTGGATAAATTCGTCTTAGTGTTTATCGATGATATTCTAGTCTATTCAAAGAGGCCAGAAGATCACGCTGAACATTTAACATTAGTGTTGAAAACACTAAGGAAGGAGAAGTTATATGAAAAATTCACTAAGTGGGAATACCATAGTGAAAAAAGGAGATCCTAAGAGGAGGATCGAGGAGTGTAAGAACTGGGGGATGGCTCATTTAGGAGTCTATCTCAAGGTTAAAGTAGTTGCTATAACTGTGAGCAGAAATGGCACATTTTGCCTAACTATTCGAGTCCAAAGAAGAATTAGGGATGTTTCGTATGTGGGTCGACTGACCACATGGTGAAGAACTGTCCGAAAAAGGGGTCGGATAGTAATAAGGGAGCTAATAGTGACAAGTTAACAATTAGTGGTCCTGCACCACCGAGTAGACTGACGGCCCGCACATTTAATATGACGATCCAAGGTGCAGTTACATCAGGAGATATAGTTGCAGGTATTATTCTAATCAACAATATAAATGATTATATGTTGTTTGATTTGGGTGCTACTTGTTCTTTTATAGCATGTGAATTTGCTAAATGTTTAGGGTTACTCCCTGAAAGATTGCCAATACCTTTGAACATTAAGGTAGAAAACGAAGAGATAATTCCTGTTGAACATAATTATATGAGTTGTTGCGTAGAAATAAGAGGTAACAAATTGTCGGTAGATCTAATACCGATAAAGTTGAGAGAATTCGATGTAATTCTCGGGATGGATTGGTTGTTTAACCATAGAGAAATTATAGATTGTCAAAAGAAAAGTGTAAACCTTTGGACTTTGAAGCAACCCAAGGTAGTATACTATGGTAGTAAATCTTCGGAACGTTCTTGTTGTCTTACCATGACACAAGCTAGGAAATTGTTGAAAAAAGTGATTGTGTAGGTTATTTGTGTCATGTAGTTCCAAGACGAAAATAAGAGTTTTCCGAGAAAGTTTTTGAAAAACACTATTCATCTATTTCTGCTCGGGAATTATTTTTTAATTTTCGGGAAATACATAATGATAGAATTATAAGGAAAGATGGATTATCCAATAATAATTCAGTTATAGAAAATGTAGTTTTTCACCTGCGTACTTAAATCGAGAATGTTAGGGAAAGTGAAAATTTTGAATAAATAATGATTAAGTATAATAAGAAAGTTATTATACGATAAAGAAAACGAGTATAATACAATGTATTGTACAAGTATAATAAGAAGAACGATACAACATATAATATGAATATTATACGATGTATATACGAAAAAAATATGAGAAATATACAGTAAGAATACGTAAAGTCAAAGTTTGGTCAAACAAATTCAAGATTGACTATTTGACTTGGACTATTGGCAAGCCCAAATGAATAATAAATGAGGCCCAATGACAAATGTAATCAAGGCCCAACAAGAATTAAATCCAAGCCCAAAGTTAGGCCCGAATTGAATTAAACCTAAGCCCAAACCAAGTGTTGGGAAAAGTACGCCAAAAATAATCTATATCCCAGGAATTATTTTTTCGTCTTTGTGCAATTAAATATGAAATCAACAAAACCAATTATGAGAACAAAAATAACAAATAACCATCCACAAGCAAGACACCAAATTTGCGTGGAAAAACCTCTAAAATTAAGAGGTAAAAACCACGGGTCAAACTCTGAATCTCCACTATATCACTAATAATGAGCTTACAATAATCCTCTCAAGTTTTATGCCCTAAAACTTGAGGTTACACAATAAATTGAGATAATACAAATTTACCTTTAATTAAGTTGAGAAACCTAATTAACTTCACCACCAAAAACACCCCAAGCAATAAAGTCTTCAAGCTTTCAATTGAACGGAGATGATGCCGGATACCCACGAACAACAAATAGTAATTCTCTCAATTTATTCTTTTGGTATCTTCTTACTACCAAGCTTCTCTATCTCATGTATCAAATAAGACTCCCTCATAGCCTTATTTATAGTACTCTTCTTAATCCATTCCTATTATGGATTAGAAACAATTTATTCTCCTAATCAAATTAGGGATCACATCTCCTTGTCTTGGTCACCAACCACTCTAACAAGTAAATCCTTTTTCAACTTGGATTCCTTTCATGTAATCTCCAATTCCAATATTGCTTCCATTAACCCAATTTCTAATTGGATTAATATCAAGTATATAAACCCATTCTTTTTTATCTTGGATTCTATCTCATGGGTGAGGACCCACACCCAACAATCTCCCCTCAGAACCCATGAGGAGGAGGGATCACCAACCACTGACTCCCTTCGGAGTTAATTCCAACGATGTCTTGGCTTAACTCAAGTTTCTTGGAATTTTTAAATATCTTCATGCCCGGCTTTGTCTCATCGGCATGGTTCTTCTCAATGGGAGGATCTAACTCAAACTTGACAGATTTTTGCTTGCCAAATTCATTCACAACCGCTTTGTACCCTGGCTGCGAGCTATCACTTTCCTTCTTCACTTTTGGTACCCATTTAAAGCGAAGAGCTTTCTTTTTGTGGTTCTCATGCAAGGCTTTCTTCCCATCTCGCACGGCTTTGTACCACACCTTTTTCTGCCTAACTCCCCCATCTTCAACACCTCTCACATGCTCCCGCATCATATAAAGAGTGTCTACCTTCTTACCTCTAATGACCACTAGAGACCCTTTGGTGAGCTTCCATTGACCTTCACCAAAGTAACTTTTATAACCATTCTCATCAAGCTTACCAGCAGAGATCAATTTAAAACGAATATCTGGAACATGTCTGACTTCTCTTAGCATCAACTTGCAACCATTGTTAGTTTCCAAACAAATATCTTCAATGCCTATAATCTTGGATGCACTTCCGTTTCCCATCCGAACATGGCCAAAATCACCACTACTGTAGGATGTGAAGATTTCACCTGCCAAGTAGCATGGAGCAAGCACCGAATCAATAATCCAATCATTAACATGACACTTGGGTTTATCATCACAAACAATAGCTACATCAACGTCGGATAGATACACAATCGAATCTTTATCCTCATCTTTTTCCTTAGACTGCTCCTTCTTTAAAAATCTGCACTCTCGTCTTATGTGACCCGGCTTCTGGCAGTGAAAGCAAATTACTTCTTTTCTATCTCTTGACCTTCCCCTGAATTTGTCATCTTCAGGAGAGTTTTTCTCCTTTTGTTTTGCCCTACCGTATGCGACAAAAACTTGTGACTCAGCGCTAATCACCATAGTATCTCTTCGCCTCTGTTCCTCGTTAAACAAACTATCCTTAACTGTATCCATAGTTAGCTTGCCATTAGGAGCGGAGTTACTCAACGATACAACTAGCGTCTCCCAGCTATCAGGCAAAGAGCTCAACAACAACAAAGCCTGCATCTCATTGTCAATTACCATATTCATCGTACTCAACTGATTTATCAAACTCTGAAAATCACTCAAGTGTTCTGCAACGGAGTTTCCATCCTTGAATTTAGAATTCACAAGCTTCCTAATCAAAAAAGCTTTATTTTGCGCCGTCTTCCTTTCATACATGGACTCCAATTTTTGCCAGAGATCATAGGCTTTAGTTTCCGTGGCAACATGATGAAACACACTTTGATCAATCCAAGATCTGATCAGACCAATAATCTTCCTGTTTATCTTGTTCCACTGCGCGTCACTCTTGTTTGTGGGCTTAACTCCATCGTTCTCAAGTGGCTCGTATAAATCCTTGCAGTAAAGCAAATCCTCCATTCTTGGCTTCCAAATTGCATAATTTGTAGCCTTGAGATTAATCATGCAACCTGCTGTCCAATCCTCCATTTAATTCGCACAAGAAAACCACAAAAAACAACCAAGCTTTGATACCACTGTTGGGAAAAGTACGCCAAAAATAATCTATATCCCAGGAATTACTTTTCCGTCTTTGTGCAATTAAATATGAAATCAACAAAACCAATTATAAGAACAAAAATAACAAATAACCATCCACAAACAAGACACCAAATTTGCGTGGAAACCCCTCTAAAATTAAGAGGTTAAAACCACGGGTCAAACTCCGAATCTCCACTATATCACTAATAATGGGCTTACAATAATCCTCTCAAGTTTTATGCCCTAAAACTTGAGGTTACACAATAAATTGAGATAATACAAATTTACCTTTAATTAAGTTGAGAAACCTAATTAACTTCACCACCAAAAATACCCCAAGCAATAAAGTCTTCAAGCTTTCAATTGAACGGAGATGATGGCGGATACCCACGAACAACAAACAGTAATTCTCTCAATTTATTCTTTTGGTACCTTCTTACTACCAAGCTTCTCTATCTCATGTATCAAATAAGACTCCCTCATAGCCTTATTTATAGTACTCTTCTTAATCCATTCCTATTATGGATTAGAAACAATTTATTCTTTTAATCAAATTAGGGATCACATCTCCTTGTCTTGGTCACCAACCACTCTAACAAATAAATCCTTTTTCAACTTGGATTCCTTTCATGTAATCTCCAATTCCAATATTGCTTCAATTAACCCAATTTGTAATTGGATTAATATCAAGTATATAAACCCATTCTTTTCTATCTTGGATTCTATCTCATGGGTGAGGAATCACACCCAACACCAAGAACCGAACTCTTGGGTCGAACCGTTGATCGAAAGGGTGGGTAAAAGGGTTGGGAAAACCCATTAGGGCCCCCAAAAACCCAATGTAGCTGACCAAAGTGACTCACCAAGCTTCCTTAAGAAGCTTGGTGAATAGTAAGGAGGTGGAGAGTAAGGAGGTTTGATGGAAATGACCAAAATACCTTTGCTTTGGAATTTCTATAAAAGGAAAACTAAGCTTCATTTGTTGGTTTACAAAAATCATCTAACACTTAGAGAAATACATATTGAGAGAGATATAAGAGTATTACAAGTGATCAAGGAGAAAAAGAAGCGAAGTAATCAAGAACACTAAAAACATCAAGAGGTATAACATTTAAACCCTTAATCTTAATCTCTTTAATTTGATTTTTGATAGAGAAGTGATTATTGGTGGTGTATGTATCATACGATGACATAAGGAGGGATATTAGTGGACTTAAATCATTAATAACCATATGTTAAGAGAAATCATAAAGAATGATTAAGAACTTAATGAAGAAAAACATGAAAAACTTATAGTATGTTGTTCATGGACAAGTTTAAAACCATCGTGTATAGGATTAGATGCTATATGCTTGGTTAGGATTCTAGATATTTGAATAATGGAATGATTTCATTTATAACAGAGTAAAAATCTTGTATAACAAAGTTATGATGAAATTTCTAAGAAAAAATGTTAATCGTTAAAATCGTAGTTAACTAGGATTTTTGAACAAAAATAGAATGTTAATAACGAACCTAGAAAACTAGGATTTCATGAAAATTGAATAATATGAAATTTATGAGTCATAGACTCAAGAACTGACAAATTCAAACATCGGATAGATGAATTACGGATGAACGATCGAAGAACGCTGAAGAACGAAGAACGAAGAACGAAGAACGAAGAACGAAGAACGAACTAATACTGAAAATTTAATCAAGTGAAATTCTCATTAACGGATTCAGAAAATTATTCTATCAAGGGGAAATTGTAGTATAAAGAATAAGGAAGAAATTGGCTTTTGAACGAACCAAATCCAAGTTATAACAAACAAGTTATGAATTCGGGAAGGAAGTAGTGTGAAATTTTCCCAACACTTAGGAAAAAAAGTTTCAAAGAAAATGGGCAAGCGCCGCAGCTCCTGTTAGGCTTTGAGGAATGGCGCCGCAGTGCCCCGACAAATCCAACATACTATTAATATATGCTGCAGTGCAATAATTAACAAAGGGCATGACGCCACAACGCCGGGCCAGAACAAAAGCTAGAGAAGAATTTGTATGAATATAAAAGAAAAGAAAACGATTAGGGTTGATTAATGAATTTTAATTAAACTTAAAGTAACATCTTAAATGATGATTAAGACCTTAAGTTTAACAGTTAAAAGTTAACTAAAGGTTATGAAAATGTAAACCTAAAGTAGGTTTTGTTATACGGGACCCTGTATACGATAAATACAGGAAACCATATTTGCATTAAATGAATGTTTGAGATTACATACGTTGTAATTATTTAAACATTGAACAGATATGGTAACTTATAACAATAAAATATTATAAAGCCATGATGAATGTTAAATAACCTAACGAATGTTATTAATTTAACAATTCGGATAGTTTATACTGAGAAGAATGAAAAGCTAGGTTAATGATAATACGTATTATGTTATGTGATCTAATTTGGTATGCTATGTGATTATATCATATAGAACCTATAAAGCCTAAAAGAAAAGTGAATTATTACTAGAAGACGCTTGAGGTAAGTTTTCTAAACCCTTGTCTATACTCTGCGTTAGACAAGCTTTGTGATTCATGTATGATATGCATGAATTGTTTAAAGAAAGAGTCGATGCCATTTGCTTTAGCTAGACAAGACTTAAAGTATTTTGTTAATTTCTTTAAAAATTTTCAAAATATTACTGATGTTGCTATCCTATGCCAATTGCTTAGGTACAGATTCAAAGTTAAGCTTGAGTATGAATAAACAAAGGTTTTTAGTCATAAATTAACTGGCACGTTAGTTTGGCAAAACTTAAACATAAATCTGTTTAATAGAGTAATGTTGTAAAACATATAGTACAATAGTCTGATCACCTAGACGTGCTCGTAAGAAATATCAGACTTATAGACTTAGTTCCGGGTTGTGCTTTTTAAAGGAATAAAGAATAGAATGTTCATGATCTTTAACCAAAACTCAAAATTTAACTGGTGCTTATCATCCTTAAATGTTTTAAGGGAAATAAAAGTATTATTTTGATTATTCACAGTACTTCATAACTATATGTTCAATTATAGAAGATAAATCATATAATTCTTGATTTTGTTTTTGCAACATAAATGTTAAACTTGATGAGCTTGTTATGCTCATTCTTGCTTGAATTATATGATTGCAGCTAAGAATGAACGGATCAAAGGATCCAATAAGGACAAAGGAAGGGCCAAGGCGCATAAGTAGATATCTTGTAATAGAATAATATTACTTTTGTAATGAATTAATACTATGACAAACGAACGAATGTAATGGTTAATAAAGAATCTGGGAAGGGATTTATTATTATGTAATATTTAGCAAACATGTGCATGTTAATGACGTCTTTCAATTGAATGTATGTGTAGTTAGTAGCACCGTATACCACCGTCTATCGGGTTGAAAGATACCTAAATTTGGGGGCATCATAAGTTTAAGTGCTACAAACATGTTTTGTTAATTATATCTTAAATACACTTCGTTGTGGCAATTGGTTTTATCCAATTGTTAAAGATTTTCCTGTAAATTATTTGTAGTGTACTTTAATTATTTATGACTGCTACGTATTGTAGTTGATTATAATTCCATAGTGTTCTTATTTAGTGTTTGTGGATACTTATTGGAAGTAATTGGTTTTAATTCTCTATTCCCTTTCTTTCGTTACATTAGACAGTACATGAAAAGCACTAAATATAGGCAGAATTATTTTTGACGAATGATATTCTGTTAACATTAATTTAATTCCAACAGAATATTACGTCAAAAATAATTTCGTCAGAATTATTGTAAGTTTGACGAAATTTTGTCAGAATAATGTTTCCCCAAGGACGCCAACATTTCGCCCAATCGGGAATTATAATTTCGACGGAACATTACCTATAGTCGATAGAATCTCCGTCAAAAATTACTTACTTTTGACGAAACTAATTTTGACGGATATTCCGTCGAAAATAGTCTATTTTAATTAGGGATCAGAACTTCTTCTTCGATCTTTTTTCTCTCCATTCTCTCTCTAATGGTGACAAAAATTCAATCCCTCACTCTCTCTCTGACTCGACACCTCCTTTTTTTTTTGCTAAGTTTAGTTTGTGATGAGACCAAAATATACATTGGCAAAGGCGTATACCCAGATTGTAGGTAGGTCATCTCAAGACATGTCAAGAGAGGTAACTATAGTTATGTGATGAAAAACAATTTAAAATATTTAGTTGCAATAATAATTACAAAAATTAGTAGCCTTAATGAAGGAATTTTACGTAAAAAGCCTAGATTTAACAATTTTGACAACCTCCTTTGCAAAAGTCGGGGTATGTGTAAGAATACCTTGATGAATTTTCCTATTCCGAGCTTCCCATGTTTTGTAGGATGTTGTAGCCAAAGATAAGTACAATATCTTTTTGGTCAGATTACTTTCTTAGAAATTAGTTATAAAATCAGTGATGTCATGCCAGTCCGGAGGGGTGTTAAGCCAATTTCCAATACCAAAAATAGTTTGCAAAATCATAAGAGAGTATTCACATCTAAAGAATAGATGCTCAAAACTTTTATAGCATTTTTGGCATAGAGGGTATATTAAGCAACTGATTTTCGGCATAATTTAGTGTTTAATTTATTTTATTATATATGGAACTGATGAACTTGGCTGAATTAATGTTAAATTTGGGTTTGATATATAATTTAGGGCTTAATTTGTTATTAGTTGTTGAGATGTTAAGACTGAATAATATTGTTCAAATTAGGTTTGATATGTTGCAATTTAGGTTTGATATTTACAGTATTGTACGCTGCAATTAGTGTTTGATTTGTGCAAATACATATGTAATGTCCATAATCTGATATATATATATATATATATATATATATATATATATTGAGGAGATTTTTGTAATTGGCTATTGTAACTGGAACTGGTCACTGTCCATGATTTGGATGATCTTAGCCTCTCCGTGCTTTTATAGTATTTTCATCTATTGGTCTGTCAATATATTAATTAACTATAGACTGGGGTATACTTCTTTGCCATTGTATTTCTTATGTTCTTTTTATATAAACCAAACTTAGCAACAAATAAATAAATTTATGAGGTTAAATTGCAACATATATGTTCTCCATAATGTCATATATGTTTTTGTATGAACTTACTGAATGTATTAATTTGGCTTATGTTTAGGTATAGTACTGAATATTCAGTAAGTGTTTGATGATTCATGCTTTGTGTAGGTATATTTGCTATTTCTTACGAAATTTTTGACAAAATTTTTGTCAGAATTATTCAATTCAAAACTTGTTGGTCCTGCATGTTTATATATTATTTAATTAGTCTCCCAATATTAAAATAAACTAAATAGAATTTATTTAGTTTCTTACTACTAAAATAAATTAATTGATATAAATAATTTAATTGAAATAAAATATATAATATAATGTAATAAAAATTAAATTAAAAAAAAGAAAATAAAACTACATAAAATAACTTCAATCATATCTAATAAAATAAAATAATTAAATAAAATAAATTTATTTTAATTTAATTTAATAAAATAAAATAAATTTTAAAATAAAATAAAATAAAATAATTAATAATAATAATAAAATAAATAAATAAAATAAATTTAATTTAATTTAATAAATTAAATTAATTTTAATAAAATTAAAAATTAGATAATAAAATAAAATAAAATAATTAAAATAAACTAAGTAGCATTTGCTTAGTTTTTTACAATTAAAATAAAATAAAATAAGTACTATATGTATATATACATATATGTACTATACTTTAAAACTTAGAAACTCGTTTGACAAGTAAGGTTGAACGTCGAATTGTAGTCCCCATATTCAAATAACATTTCTCATAAACTAAGTAGCATTTACTTAGTTTTTCGTTAGTAAAATAAATTAAGTTGCATTTGTTTAGTTTGTCGCAATCTTCAATAAACTCAATATATACATGTCCATGTAGTATAGGTTGCAGCTTAGAAAAACCCGTTGGACATTCACTCTTTAGGAGTGAATGTCGAATAGATCTCAGTCTGAGACTATTACTAGATGTTATGTCTCTCACTTAGGCCGGTGCTAATTTACATGATACATTTTTTTTAGGATTTTTTAGCTAGTGTCTCTACATGTTCTCCGAGTGCATAGTTAGACTAAGTTGTCTTGGTCTATTTCGTGTACTTGGAGACCATTGGTAGGTGTTGCTGGAATTTTTTTGACGAACTAGACTTTTTTAATTAATTTTTAAATATTTATTGAATTAAATAAATATTTTGTTGATTTATTTATTGAGTTAAATAAATATTTGTTAAAATTTTGGTAGATTAATTTAATTAAGTGTGTCTCATTAATTAAATTAGTGAGGAATAATGTTATAATTCAAAGTGTGAATTTAATTGAGATAACTAAATTAAATGAGTTGTTAAATAATTTTAATGTTGTTCTAATTAATTAAATAATTAATTAGAGATTTATTGCTTTGTTATAAATGAGAATATAAATTATGTGTTATATTTAATAAATGAGAATTTTAATTATCTGATGATGTGATTTAATGGGCAATATTTACTTTAATTTAGTTGAATTTAAATATTAAAATTTTTGTAATGAAAGTGTGACAAATAAACTATATAATAAATAAGTTAATTAAAATAAATGAGAAAAGAGTCTTTTATGAACAAACCAAACATTACCTAAGAAACATGGGAGTAGTTAAGGTCCCATTGCGCTTAACTGCTTCCCATGAACCCACCAGTTATTTTGTATACGTAGTATATACTATTATTATTAGACTTCATTATATCATATCAGTTGGAGAATACATAGAGAAAATATAGAGGTGTGAGAGATTTCGTGTGAATTGAAGAAGAAGTTTGGAGAATTAAAGAGCTCCTATCATCTTAACAGAGTTAGCAAGGGTAATTTCTTAATCCTAGTTTTAAATTAATGTTTTTAAGTATTCTCCATGAAAGTATATTAAGTTCTCTATTAATTGAAATTCGTGATTTATTTGTTAAGAACTTGATGTTAGATGTTTATTAGCATGTATAGTTCAATTATATATAATTTATATGTGTTTTAGAGTAATCAAATCCATGGAATTGTGTTTAATTGAATTTTTGTAGTTTACAGAAAAATATATATGAATATGGCTTAAAAGTATGAAAATTTATGTTTAAATTGCATATTAATCGCTAAATTGATGATTGATGATTGATTATGTTTATGCATGTAAAAACGAAAAGAGCAAACTTGTATGGACTGATTTGGTTGAAAAACGAGTTTGTAGTAGTTGGTTTAGTTAAGAATGTCAAAAATAAAGTTTTTCACAAAAAATATCAAAATTATGGCTTTAAATCTTGTTGTTTATGTGACTTAAGTTGTTAAAAGCATGCTAAGAATGTTATAAAATGTTTCTGCTAAGTTTATAGTTTATGGGTAATATTGAATTCGTTTTTTGTGTGAAGTTTTGGCCTAATTTGGCCTGATTACGTGTTTTTCGCGAATCAGAGAAATAGAAAGCGCAGATCACGTGTTGAAACTTAACTTAGCGAAACTTGTTCGCGCCATTTGTTGAAACAACGCCCGTCTCCAGTATATATGGCGCAATGTGGCACGAGACAGGAGTCGCATTGCTAGCCATGAAGCTTAAAAAACTTCTGGCCTACAAGGTGACTGCTGGCTTCGATTCTGAACTATGGGGAATTGCCATTGCGGCATACTTATAATCGCCTAGAAAATTTCCAGATAATGTGATTTAGACCCAATCCATTGAACCTGAAAATGTATTAACAAAAAATCCAAAAATCCTGTAAACCAAGCTCAAACCCAAATAAACATTTTTCAACCGCTCAGGCCAAGCTTGAACTACAACAGACTTGATCTCCCCCCATCAATGGGAGTACGTAGGTGTAATAACCCATTTTTTAATAATTAAATATTAATTAATTTTATTTTATAAAAAGTGTAATTTGAAGATTCGATTTGAAATGGAAGCTTAGTCCGCGTTTCATTGGCCCTTTTGAAGTTCTTGAGAGTTAGAGACGTGACATATCAGATGGATTTTCCTCCATAGTTATCTCGTGTACATAATGTCTTTCATGTTTCGGTGTTAAGGAAATATAATTATCGTCCGCTTCATGTTGTGTAATACATGTTACATTAGATTCGAGAAGATTTTACTTGTAAGGAACATGCAGAGGCAATTTTGGATCGTCCAGAGCCGATTATGAGGAGGAAGACTATTCTGTTTGTTAAGGTTTTATGGAGAAACCATTCAAAGCGGGAAGCTACACGGGAGATGGAGGAGTCTATTCAAGCGAAATGTTCACATCTCTTTGAAAATTAGGTGTGTTTCATTCTTTTGATTCCGGGGACATAATCTTTTTTTAGGGGGAGGTAATGTAATACCCAGAAAAAATAGATAAATGACTTTTAATTTCATATTTTAAATATTTTAATTGGGTTTTTCTTATGTTTGGGTCAAATTGTATTTAAATTATATAAAGTAAAATAAGTATGGGATTTCATTGAATTGGGCCTTAAAACTATTTTGATTTAATTTGTAAGTGGCTAATATGAAATTATATTAAAATTAGGAGAAATAATAAAATTCAAAAATAATAAGCAAAACCTAACCCCCTTATTATATACGAACTGGGGAACAAAGTAAGAGAAAAGTGGCAGTGAGAACAGGAACGCAATAGAGGAGGATTCTCCCAAGCAAGGTAATATATTTACTTTAATTAATAGGTAACTTTTTGTATGACAACATGAATTGGAAGGAGCATGCAATTAGTTAATTAAATTAATAGTTTAATATTAAGAATAATGCTCTGTGAGGGAATCTCAAGAAAATTTATTTGATTTTTAAAGTTGTAATAGCAAAAAAATAAATAATATGTGAGAGATCTTTACAAAACTATTTTTCCACCAAATTTTAGTATTGCTAGTACTCACTAATACTTTTTCTCTCTCTTTACACACACACACACACACACACACATATATATATATATATATATATATGTGTGTGTGTGTGTGTGTGTGTGTGTGTTCCATCAAAATATTATGGATGTGCAACATCAGTGCCCATATATTAAGTTGTCATATGAATGATCAGTTTTGTTAAGATTTTTTTTTAAAATTTACAGAAGCGAAATAATAATAATAATAATAATAATAATAATAATAATAATAATAATTAGAGTTTATTAACGGATTAAAGATGGAAGAATAATTTTTTTTTACAAGTGTACTTATATTTATTATTTTGTGTAATTAGTCGGACAGAAGGAGTTTAACGAACTATATTCCAATTATAATTTTGGATATTACAATGCTTAATTCAAGTACGGATTTGGTACTCTTTTAGTGATACTTTTGTTAAATTTGATTTGTTCGTTTTGTTCCTTGTTTCGAATTCTGTTAATATTTTACATAATTATTTTTTGTCAAATTCATATATTTATTTCATTTTGGAGTTGACACATTGGACTCGTACTTGTACTCTTTGAATTAGGTTATCATGTCTAGTATTTATTTTGATATTTGTAGAGAGATATATGTTGTTACCTTCTTTTGGAGACATTATGATTTGATCTGGTTCAACATATACATTAGAACCCCATTTTTGTGGATATTGTGTCGCATGTGTTGTGACACGGTATCTATTTTATTGGTATTATGTCGCATGTGTTGAGACACGATACCTATTTTGATGGTATTATGTCACATGTGTTATGATATGATATTTTTGTTAAAATGTACTGAGGGTATACCAGATCTATATATAACCACTTATGGGGGTACCACATGCATGTCGTCTTGGCACGAGAGGCATGACACTTTTCGTGGCGGTGTAATTAGTCCACATCGTCTCTGTTTGGGCTCCGGAGGAAGTGGGCCATTTGGTGTTTTGTTGTGGGAGGTGTTCGGGTTAACCCTAGTTTTCTGTTATGTGGATTTGTGATGTTGTGCCAAACACGCCTATCCGATTTGCATACATTTGGATTCGTGGTCCAATGTGTGATTTGCCTGTGTGGCATTTGTGACACCCCCAATGTGAAGCCCCCAAAATATGTCCACACGGCCCATTCTGAGTCGCCAGATATCATACTATAAAAATCAAATACAAACTTCATTTATAAAACTGTTGAACTGTAGTGCAGAATACGACCACAGTTAAACTGTGAGTTTTAATACAAATATATGTAACTCTCACGGTGCCTCGACCACAACCTTATAATGGTACTTTACATAAAAGTACAGTCAAAAACTGTTTTAGAAATTAGAATCTTTGGGAAGTGCTCAAGGAAACCTTCGTACATGGGATTCGTACATGGGAGGCCATGCGTCTAGGTTATGATAGATATCATATGTACTAGAATTATCCTTGGTTGACCCAATAGACCCCAAAGAAAAATGAGAAGATTACTATCACCTTCTTTCCAATGGTGAGTCTTCTCTTGACATATAATTATCTCCGTTGTCTCCAAGTAAAAATTATATTTCAAATAACTCCAAGATTATATAGGTAGTGCTCGTAGATATACTCAGCAAGTGGATGTGCACAACCCTGTCTTATGATAGCACGAGGTTGTATGTCATTAGACATCTTGTATGATAGTGGCAAAACACCCTTCCAAAGTTGGGTTCACCTCACCCTATTCGGTTCACCAAAATTAAATACCAAATGACGTATACAATACGAGACACTTATCTAAAGTTCTCAATAAAATTATTTCCATACTATTTAGGGAGAACCTCAACAGCTATAGACCACCGTTTTAATCCTCTTAATACCCCGCTCGACCCAACTACACCTTTATTACCTGAAAGGAATTGTGAAGCAAAAGGGTGAGCACAACTAGCCCAGTAAAGAATATCATGACTAAAGATAATTAAATTATCAATAGCTTTCATCAATAATAAATCAGAGATTTTGAACATATGGTAGATGATAAAACTTTTCAATCATAGTTGCAGCGGAACGAGCAATCCATTAAAAGAGTCAAATAGACCATAAGGTCTATTATCTTCTCTATGTTAAAAGTCCACCAACAAGGTTTTATCCCTGTAACATCAATCAACAGTTCCTGTCCACAATCATATGAATCATAATTGTGGTTCTAAATTCCTCTTCGCACCCAAGACGAAGATAATTTTCATCACCTATCTTCACCTGAAACATCAAAAATCATGGTTATACCAAATCACAATTCCTGCTCATAATCATACTAATAAATTCATCTTTTGTACTACTACCAAGATATTCATTAACAATTCATCTTTTCACTCTAAGCCAAAAAGACATACAATTTGTATTTAAAAGAGTCAAGTAAGCATGATATCTACTATCTTTACTTAATTAAAAGTGTATAATCAATATTTATCGCCGAGACTAAACTTAATAAATAATCCACATCATCAAATCATCCTCGTATTACGACCAAGGATATTCATGTAATCATCAATGGTCATGATTATACCGAATAATCTCATTTATAATCATACCAATAAGCGTCCATCAATGCACTACACGGGCAATGAGGACTTTTACTACATCATCTATAACATTACGGGTCATGATTATCTTAAGAATGATCCCTCGGTCATAATCATACCAATAAACAGTTCATCTATGCACATAAGCCAAAGATACTCATCAATCAATAGTTCATCTTTACACGTAAACCAAAGATATACAACTGTAAAACCAATAATCAGCAGTCCATCTTTGCACGTAAGCCAAAGATATACAACTGTAAAACCAATAATCAACAGTCCATCTATGCACGTAAGCCAAAGATGACTTTTATCACAATATAAGCATGAGGATGATGACAATGATATAAGCATTAATCAAACGAAATCAAGGATAAATATTAAAGACTTTAAATTTATCCAAATATTATCAATCACTTAATAAATAAATTCATAATCTAATATTATTAATATTATAATAATATTTTAATCACTTCTTAAACTTATAAACATTTTATTTTAATTATTTACACTTTATCAAATAATGCATTTAATCATTCAAAAATGCCATACTCATAAGATTTCATCACCAATGATCAAATTACTCATCAAAAATCTGCATATACCTTATATAGGATTTCCAAGCCATAAACTCTTATTTACCAATTTTTCAACTCCACATAACATATTTAATTCATATGTTCGTAACTAAACCATTTTCATGAAAAATACCAAATCAGTCCCAAAAATTATTCATTTCTGGGACTTAGCAGAATATTGTCCCATATTGAACATATATTTTTCTCGGAATTTTTAAAATTCATTTACAATTTTTCATATGGCCAAAACTGCCAAATATTTAGACATTTATCATAAATTGTACTTTTGTCCAAAAATTTCAAAATTTACAGGGTATACTTCTGTTATATACATGTACTCCCAATAAAAATTTCATCAATTTTGGAGTTAACCACAAGGAGTTATAAGAGTTTAATTTTAAAATAGTCTTTTCCTATAAAATTCATAACTCTTAATCTATACATCCAAAAATCGCAATTTTTGGACACAATCTAGAAAATTCATCAAATTATCATTTCAAATTTTTTTCAGAATTTTGAGGTTCGTAAAATTACTTAAACCGCAAATGGATTTTCACTTGCCATGCAGTAATCCACGTGACAGATCATTTCCACAATTTAATAAAGAATGAATACAAAGGATCATTCACCACCGCATGCGGTCCAGAATCCACATGAGCAGAGTTATTCCAATAGAATAATAAAGAATGGAATAATGAAGAAGAATTCACCATGCATGCGGTAGTCCACATAGACAAAGTTATTTCTACGAATAATAAAGAATGGAATAACAAAAGAATTCACCATACATGCGATAGAGAGGTTAGCATTCCAAAAGTTAATAAATAATGGTAATAATAAATAATGGAACCAAGCGAATAATAAAGAATCATGTAGTAATCATACGGAGAGGATATTCAACGTAATAATAAAGAATAGAACCATGTCATGTGTAATCCGCATGGTAGGATATTCCAACATAATAATAAAGAATGGAATAACAGAAGACTTTTACCATGTATGCGGTACTTCGCATATACAGGTTATTCCAACATAATAATAAAGAATGGAATAATGAGAAGAATTTCACCATATATGCGTGTACTTTGATAGATAGTTATTCAACATAATAATAAAGAATGGAATAACAGAAGAATTTCACCATTTATTATACGCAGCTGCCAGATGTATAAAAGTTATTCAAATAATAATAATAAAGAATGGAATATGAGAAGAATTTCACCATTTATATGGTAGATACTGCATATCTGAGTTATTCCAATGTAATAATAAGGAATGGAATAACAATGGCTCTCTTCATGAATACAAAAGAAATAATATCCCTTACTATAATAATAATATCCCTTACCTTAGAAAGAAACTGGATACTGGAGTAGAGAGGTAGCAGACTTCTCTTCTTCTTTCTCTCTATAATTTCTATCTATAATAATTGCTCTATAACTTTAGTGAATTAGTGAGAAATGAAGGAAGAATGAGCTTCTATTTATAGGAAAATATAGTTTCGATAATTGCACGTTTTGGGGCTCGAAATATTACAGTATAATACCTTCCTCTTTTTCTTCCCTTTTAATTTAGTCCTACAAGTATTATCAAACTTGCACCACCTCCTCTAATAGAAAATCATGTGAATCAATAGTAAATCATGTGACTCAATAGTTCTAGACATGTGAAAATATGAATTACAGTATAGTACTTCCATCTATACCTCCATTTTTAAATTAATCATGCAAGTATTATCAATCTTGCACCAACTCCCCTAATAGTAAATGAATGTGAATCAACAGTACACACATGTGAACAAATAGTTATAATCATGTGAATTAATAGCAATCAATTGCTTATTTATCCGGTTAATTACCCGATTGGTCAATATAACCTCCAGACATCAATTAATATCGAAATAAATGCCGATTTCCAATAACACTAATAATTCTAACACAATGGAACTATCAATTTCATCTTTAATCAACACGAACTTATTCATCATTAATATTATAACTCGCAATATTTAGCAACCAGGTCATTCCCAGGAAAGAGGGGGATTTCCGATAACGATTTATCCTTATTGGCGCGCAATTTGGTGACCAAACCTCTCATTGACAGAACTTCTAGACATTGTCAATATTTCAAATAATAATATGAATAACTTTGTCGTCTCAATTATTGATTTAATAATATAACATATTATCTGAGGATGATCTTGTGACAATAATTGAATCAATAATATGAGAGATATGATGCATCGATTCATCAGAGTAATAATTGAGTATAACCGAGTGACTTTACGTAAGCATCAATAATCAATACAGGTGTGCTCTTATGCGTACAGCGCCAGACATCGTACTTTTACTAAGGGTAGTTCAACGGTTTAAAAGAATAACACATTCGCCGTTTATAAAATGATAATTACGTGGTTTTTCTAACTACGACAATACTTCCGTTATGGGGTCCACCAATGACTATGACGTCGTACGAATATTCCCTGTGAAAACGAATATTCCCCGACCAATTGAATATTCCCCAACACAACGAATAACAACTTGCTTACTTTGTAAATTTTCAAATATCACCCTTAACTTTAACCCTTTATCACCTTAACCATTTACTAAATAACATAATAATTATAAGAAAATTGAATACTTTCATTTCATAAAATTCAGTGTCTCACGCCCAAAATAGGTATACATTACCCATTTTGAGTCACCAAATACATGGTACATAAATCAAATACAAACTTCTTTTATACAATACGACTACAGCGGATCTTAGAGTTTTTACACGAATATTATCTCATAAACAGTATTCAAACTCAAATGAAGTCCTCATTACATTTATTATCACACAATTTTATAAAATAGTGAGGACTACTATAGCCACCATCATATCTCTGATCACTCACTCTTCCCCGACTAGTCCCGCTACGTTCTCATTTCCTGAAGAGAACAATAAAAGCAAAAGGGTGAGCTCAACTAACCCAGTAAGAAATATTATGACTAATATAATGTAGAATGAATTATCGTTAGCCTTTAACAATGTTAAACTAATAAAATACAATAAACATCAAGTTTAACTGCAGCGGAACAAGCAATCCATTATAAGAGTCAAGTAGAGCATGATATCTACTATCTTCTATAATTTAAAAAGGTTTTTCATCAACTTTATTGCTGAGACTCAACTTAATAAATAAACTACATCATCGAATCATCCATGCACCACGGCCCAGGATATTTATGTAATCATCAATGGTCATGATTATACCGAATAATCCTTAGGCATAATCATTCCAACAACTGTCCATCAATGCACTACAGGCCAATGAGGACTTTTACCACATCATTTATAACATTACGGGTCATGATTATACCGAATGATCTCTGGTTATAATCATGCCAATCAACAGTCCATCTATGCACGTTAGCCAAAGATGACTTTCATCATAATATAAGCATGAGGACGATGACAATGATATAAGAATTCAATTAAAAGAAACAAAGGATAAATTTTTAAAGATTTATAATTTAATTTATCCAGAATTCAATAATGTTCAAATTGCCAACATGATACTGCTTTGTGGATTAAATTCAAGAATGATATTGTATCAAAAATAATTTGGACCAAAAAGAAATCAATTTTTGTCATGAATAGTACTCCGGGTGAATAGTACCCCGTGAATATTAATTCAGAAATAGTACCCCGTGAATAGTATTTTGTGAATAATACTTTGTGAATAATCCTTCATGAATAGTACTTTATGAATAGTACTTTGTGCATAGTACCCATGAATAGTACTTTTATTAATAGTACCGTATAAATGAATAGTACTTATGGACAGTACTCCGGCATGAAAAGCTTAAAATTTAATAAGAATGTGCAGAAAATATCCTTGTGAAACGATACTAGATGAAGCGCAAATTTCAAGGATATTCTATTAATTTCACAGAGTATAAAAGCAATACTTTATCAAAATGAGGGTATAATTTGGAATACGAGATGAAATAATATTACTCACATACTACAGAGTATAGAAGAAAATATTATTCCTTATGAATACAGAACAAAAATAATATCCCTTAACCTCAGAAGAAGACTGAATACTGGAATAGTGAGGTAGCAGACTTCTCTTCTTCTTTCTCTCTATAGTTTCTCCCTCTATAATATCCCTTGTGAGTTTTAGTGAATTGGTGAGAATGAAAGAAGAATGAGCTTCTATTTATAAGAAAAAATAGTTTCGATAATTTCACGTTTTGGGGCTCGAAATATTACAGTATAATACCTTCATCTTTTCCTTCATTTTTAATTTAGTCCTGCAATGATTATCAAACTTCTACCACCTCCCCTAATAGTACATCATGTGAATGAATAGTACATTCATGTGAATCAATAGTTCTATACATGTGAAAAAAATAGATATAGTATAGTACCTTCATTTATACCTCTATTTTTAATTTAGTCATGCAAGTATTATCAATCTTGCACCACCTCTCCTAATAGACATGCATGTGAATCAATAGTACACACATGTGAACAAATAGTAATAAGCATGTGAATTAATAACAATTAATTTCTCATTTATCCGATTAATTACCTGATTGGTCAATAAAACCTCCAGACGTCAATTATTATCGAAATAAATGTTGATTTCCATTAACACTAATAATCCCAACACAATGAAACTATCAATTTTATCTTTAATCAACACGAACTTATTCATCATTAATATTATAACTCAAAATATTTAACAGCCAGATCATTCCCAGGAAATAGGGGGCTTTCCGATAAGAATTTCTCCTTATTGGCGCGCAATTAGGTGACCAAACATCTCCTCGACAGAACTTTCTAGACATCATCAATATTATAAATAATAATATGAATAACTTTATCGTCTCAATTATTGATTTAATAATATAAAAATATTGATAATGTGACAATAATTGAATCAATAATATGAGAGATATTATGCAGCAATTACTGTAGCAATAATTGAGTATAACTGAGTGACTTCTCACGTAAGCATCAATAATGAATACCGTGTGCTACTATGCAACCACGCTTATTACTGTACCTTTACTACCGGGTAGTTCAACAGTTTAACGGTAAAACTTTCGCCGTTATTTTTATAAAAAGATATTCCTGTTATTTTCTAAATCCGACAATACTTCCGTTGTGGGGTCCACCAATGATTGTGCCGTCATACGAATATTTCCTGTTAAAATGAATATTTCCCGACCAATCGAATATTTTAAAACCACTTGCTTACTTTTCAAAATTTGTAAATATTACCCACAACTATAACATTTCTCAAATTCACACCAAAATATTCAAAAATATATTTTGAGAAAAAATTAATCTTTATTCATAAAACTTAGGGTCTTACAACCTCCTCTTCTTATGAAATTTCGCCCTTGAAATTAGGGTGCGTACCTGGTATATTGAAAAGGGGAGGATACCTTGACTTCATTTCAGATTCTAACTCCCAGGTCATTTCCCCAATATTGTGGTTTCTCCACAAAACTTTGACTTGAGGTATAACCTTGGAGCGTAGAATATGATCCTTCTTATCCAAGATTTTAACAGGTACCTTTTCATACCTTAAATCTTCCGCTATCTCGTCCGGTTCTAATTCAATAATGTGGTTCGGGTCTTTCACATATTTACGTAACATAGATATGTGAAAAATATTATGAACACGAGACATACTTGGCAGTAAGGCGAGTCTATAGGCCACAATTCCTTCTCTATCGAGGATTACAAATCAGCCAAAGAATCGAGGATTGAGCTTTCCTCTCTTTCCAAATCTCAACACCCCTTTCCATGGAGCAACACGTAATAACACATGATCTCCAATATTGAATTCCACGTCCTTTCGATGAAGATCATCATAACTCTTTTGTCGATCTTGTGAGGTATTTATACATTGTCAGATTGTAATTTGAATCTTTTTCGTAGTCACACGTACCAACTCTGGTCCCAACAATATTGCTTCACCCACCTCATCCCAGCATACTGGAGAATGACACTTGCGTCCATACAACGCCTCGAATGGAGCCATGCCAATACTTGCTTGATAACTGTTGTTGTAGGAGAATTCCACTAATGGCAAGAACTTATCCAAACTTCCTTTGAAGTCAAAGACACAGAGTCTTAATAGATCTTTAAGAGTTTGAACAGTCCTCTCTGATTGTCCGTCCGTTGAGGATGATATGCCGAACTAAATTTTAAATCTGTGCCCATAGCTTTTTGCAAACTAACCCAAAATCTTAAAGTGAATCTTGGGTCTCGATCAGAAACTATGGATACTGGCATACCATGCAATCTTACAATCTCCTTTATGTACATACGAGCAAAACGTTCAAGTGTATAAGTTTCTTGTATCGGTAAGAAATGAACAGACTTGGTCAATCTATCAACAATGACCCAAATCGCATATATGCCTTGAGAAACCTTGGGAAGACCAGTAACTAAATCCATGGTAATGTACTGCCACTTCCATTCTGGAATTTCAAGTGGTTGCAATGGACCTTTTGGCACTTGATGCTCCACCTTGACTCATTGACAAGTTAGATACCTTGAGATAAACCCCACTATCTCTCTCTTCATATTGCTCCACCAAAATGTATGTCAAAGATCACGATACATTTTGGTACTCCCAGTATGAATTGCAAATGGTGTGTTATGCGCCTCCATCATGATTTTATACTTCAAGTTAGAATCGTTAGGAACACAAAGTCTGGAGTTGACTCGAAGTATTCTTTCTTCATCGATTCTTGCTTCCGGAATAGCACCTTCTTGCACTTTCTTCCTCATACGCATCGCCTCAAGATGCGTAGCTTGAAAGCGACTTTAACTTTATCAATTAAAGTTGGTTCTACTCGTATATTCGCTATCATCACATGGGTCCCTGGAGTCTTTAACTCTATCTCCACCTTTTGTAAGTCATACAAAATGGGACTTTGCGTTGACAATATCGCACTCGTACCCACATGATCTTCTACTCAATGCCTCAACTACTATGTTCGCTTTTCCAGGATGGTATTGAATGGTATAATCATAATCTTTCAACAACTCAAGCAAACGTCATTGCCGCATGTTGAGTTCCTTTTGAGTGAAGAAATATTTGAGGCTTTTATGATCCGTATAGATCTCAACCTTCTCTCCATACAAGTAATACCTCCAAGTCTTAAGTGAAAAAACGATAGCTGCCGACTCTAGTTCATGAGTAATATAATTCCTCTCATATTCTTTGAGTTGTCGTGAGGCATAAGCTATGACTTGCCCATTTTGCATGAGAACACATCCTAAACCTTTGCCTGAAGCATCACTGTAGATGACAAATCCCTCCAAGCCAGATGGTATTGTCAGAACAGGTGCTGAAATGAGTCTCCTCTTGAGTTCTTGAAAACTTTTCTCACATTCCTCGCTCCAACCGAATTTTGTATCTTTTTGAGTCAGCTGAGTTAATGGAGTATTGATTCGAGAAAACCCTTCTACAAATCTCCGATAATAACCAGCTAAGCCGAGAAAGCTACGTACCTCGGTCATTAACTTAGGTTGCTCCCAGCATTGCATTACTTCAATCTTTGCCAAGTTAACAGATATTCCATGATTTGATATCACGTGCCCAAGGAATGCTACTTCCTCAAGCCAGAACTTGTATTTCTTCAACTTGGAATATAGCTTGTTTTCACGAAGCTTTTGAAGTATCAGTCTCAAGTGTTGCTCATGATCTTCACGGCTTTTGGAGTATATGAGGATGTCATCAATAAAGACAACCACAAAATGATCTTTGAATACTCGGTTCATCATATCCATAAAGGCAGCAAGAGCATTAGTCAATCCAAAGGACATGACTAGGAATTCATGATGCCCGTACCGAGTTCTGAAAGTAGTCTTTGGAATGTCATCAGTTTTAATCTTCAACTGATGATATCCGGAATGAAGATCGATCATTGAAAAGAATTTGGCGCCTTGTAACTAGTCAAACAGGTCATCAATGCGAGGCAATGGGTACCTATTTTTGATGGTGACATGATTAAACTCCCGATAGTCAATACAAAGTCGCATACTTCCATCCTTTTTCTTCTGAATAGAAACGAGGTCACCTCGAGGAGGCGTACTAGACGAATGAAATCGATGTCTAACAATTCTCGTAGTTGGGTCTTTAACTCTCGAAGTTCAATAGAGCCATTCGATATGGGGCTTTGGAAATGGGTTTTGTCTAGGGTTCAAGGTCGATACAAAATTCGATTTTCGCCTAGGGGTAGGCCGGGAAGTTCTTCGGGGAATACGTCAGAAATTTATTAACAATAAAATATCATTCAAATCTGACGTATTTTTATTTAAATCCGTGACATGGGCTAAGAAAGCTTGACATCCGTTTTTCAATAAATGAATAGCTTTATGGCTTGATATGACAGTGATTGATTTTAGTGGTTTGGTTGCTTGAATTTGCATAATAGGTTGGTTAGGAATACGAAAGCTAACAACCTTACGAAAATAATCAATTTTAGCATGATGAGTAGTTAACCAATCAATCCTTAAAATCACATCAGATGCAAGTATTTTCAAAGAGATAAGATCGACAGGTAACGTGCGATTACCAATTTAAATTAAACAAGACTTATAAACAGTGGATGTAATGAAGGTTTCTCCCAACAGAGTTTCAACAGTTAAGTCAAAGTCTAATATCTCTGGAGTCAAATTTAAACGTTGAGCACAAGTAGGAGAAATAAAAGAATGGGTAGAACCAATATCAAATAAGGTATATACTTCACTAAAGTTTATGATTAGTTTACCCGTGATCACCTTGTTCGGATTCCTCGCTTTTTGGGAGTTTGCGATAAACGCTCTCCCTTGAACTACCAATTTTGTCTTGTATGGGATGAACTTTGATGCCTCCATCCCAGCTGGACTTAACTTCGGTGCACGACAAAATCGGGCTAGGTGACCTTCTCTTCCATAATTGTAACTTGCCTTGGACTGCTGCATACAGTTTAGACTGATGTGTCCCTCCCTTCCGCATTTATAACATACGACCGACGGTCTTTCTCCTTCCTCAACAACAGGTGCTGGTGCTGACGTCTTTCCATCATTATTGAATTTCCTCTTCTTGAAATTTCCACTTCTATTATCTTGGCCATGATTACCACTGAAGTGGTTACTATTTCTGGCATATTGATTCCCTCCACGTTTGTTGTCACTGCTTTGATGACTGCTACCACTGGTATTATCAATTTTCTGGCTGCTCTCTCTTGGTTGGGTTGACTCATTATCGCGGTCTAATAACTGAGCCCTGTTTACAACATCTGAATACAAACATAGTTTGTGAGAAATTAGGTATTGACGTATCTCAGGTTTCAAACCTCTTAGAAACATCTGTGTCATTCTCTCCTCATTATCAATCAAGTGGGAAGTAAACCGGGACAACTCGGCAAACTTAGCTTCGTACTGTGACACGGTCATATTGTTTAGCTCCAGCTTGATAAACTCTACCTCCTTCATGTGACGAATACTTTTGGGAAAGTACTTGTCGTTGAACAGTTCTTGGAACTTCTCCCAAGACATCTTCAGTGCGGCAGGTTGAGTACGCTTTACAGATTCCCACCAGTAATCTGCCTCTCCTCGCAACATGAAGGTGGCAAAGGGAACCTTTTTCTCCTCGGAGCATTCCAAGACATCAAATATCTTGGTGATCTACTTTATCCATGTCTCCGCCTTAAGTGGTTTTGGCTCTCCCAAAAACTCTGGTGGTCCCAACTACTTGAAGTGTTTAGCGATGACCGTCCGAGAGTTGCCAGTGTTTCCACCTACATTTTGAAGAGGAGCCGCTCTCTCTTGATGTTGCATGAATTCCATAAAGCCTTTGAACATCCCATCGTTCATCATCTGGTTGGTGTTGTTGTTTACCTGAGGATTATTACCTTCTTGATGCACATTATCCTGGTTATTGATCGTTGGTGACTCAACGGTCTCATGTGCTTCATTGCTTATCTCAACATTTTCAGATGTAATATTCAAACATTGCCACAAAACAAGGGTTAATTGACATATCACATATTATTCCTATACTTTGACCGACTAATTAAATACCAAATAAACTTAGGTAGGTCATACTAGCAAAGGAATTCCCCGTCTCTCCCCTCCTAGTTTTTGTCTCACATCTCAGCTAGGGATCATATCCCTAAGCTTTGATACCAACTTTGACGCCCCCAAAATAGGTATACATCACCCATTTTGAGTCACCAAATACATGGTATATAAATCAAATACAAACTTCTTTTATACAATACGACAACAACATAGCTTAGAGTTTTTACATGAATATTGTCTTATAGACAGTATTCAAACTCAAATGAAGTCCTCATTACATTTATTATCACACTATTTCATAATATAGTGAGGACTACTATAGCCACCATCTCGGACCGTCACTCTGTTCCCCGACTAGTCCCGGCTACGTTCTCATTTCCTGAAGAGAGCAATGAAAGCAAAAGGGTGAGCTTAACTAACCCAGTAAGAAATATTATAACTAATATAATGCAGAATGAATTATCGTTAGCCTTTAACAATGTTAAACTAATAAAATACAATAAACATCAAGTTTAACTGCAGCGGAACAAGCAATCCATTAGAAGAGTCAAGTAGAGCATGATATCTACTATCTTCTATAATTTAAAAAGGTTTTTCGTCAACTTTATTGATGAGACTCAACTTAATAAATAAACCACATCATCGAATCATCCATGCACCACGGCCCAGGATATTTATGTAATCATCAATGGTCATGATTATACCGAATAATCCCTAGTCATAATCATACCAACAACTGTCCATCAATGCACTACAGGCCAATGAGGACTTTTACCACATCATTTATAACATTACGGGTCATGATTATACCGAATGATCTCTAGTCATAATCATACCAATCAACAGTCCATCGATGCACGTAAGCCAAAGATGACTTTCATCACAATATAATCATGAGGATGATGACAATGATATAAGAATTCAATTAATAGAAACAAAGGATAAATTTTTAAAGATTTATAATTTAATTTATCCAGAATTCAATAATGTTCAAATTACCAACATGATACTATTTTGTAGAGTAAAATTCAAGAATGATATTGTATCAAAAATGATTTGGACCGAAAAGAAATCAATTTTTATGAATAGTACTCCGGGTAAATAGTACCCGGGTGAATAGTACTTCGAAAATAGTACCCCGTGATAGTATTTCGTAAATAATACTTTATGAATAGTACTTTGTGAATAGTATCCATGAATAATACTTTTGTGAGTAGTACCGTATAAATGAATAGTACTTATGGACAATACATCAACATAAAAAGCTTAAAATTTAACAAGAATGTGCAGAAAATATCCTTGTGAAACGATACTAGATGAAGCGCAAATTTCAAGGATATTCTACTAATTTCACGGAGTATAGAAGCAATACTTTATCAAAACGAGGGTATAATCAGGAATACGAGACGAAATAATATTACTCGCATACTATAGAGTATGGAAGAAAATATTATTCATTATGAATACTGAACAAAAATAATATCCCTTACCTCAGAAGAAGACCGGATACTGAAATAGTGAGGTAGTAGACTTCTCTTCTTCTTTTTTTCTATAGCTTCTCTCTCTATAATTGCTCTTGTGAGTCTTAGTGAATTGGTGAGAATGAAAGAAGAATGAGCTTCTATTTATACGAAAATATAGTTTCGATAATTGAACGTTTTGGGGCTCAAAATATTATAGTATAATACCTTCATCTTTTCCTTCATTTTTAATTTAGTCCTGCAATGATTATCAAACTTGCACCACCTCCCCTAATAGTACATCATGTAAATCAATAGTACATTCATGTGAATCAATAGTTCTATACATGTGAAAAAATAGTTACAGTACCTTCATCTATACCCCCATTTTTAATTTAGTCATGCAAGTATTATCAATCTTGCACCACCTCCCCTAATAGTACATGCATGTGAATCAATAGTATACACATGTGAACAAATAGTTATAAGCATGTGAATTAATAGAAATTAATTTCTCATTTAACCGATTAATTACCCGATTGGTCAATATAACCTCCAGACATCAATTATTATTGAAATAAATGTTGATTTCCACTAACACTAATAATCCCAACACAATGGAACTATATATTTCATCTTTAACCAACACGAACTCATTCATCATTAATATTATAACTCACAATATTTAACAATCAGATCATTCTCAGGAAAGAGGGGGCTTTCTAATAAGGATTTTTTGCCTATTGGCGCGCAATTAGGTGACCAAACATCTCCTCGACAGAACTTTCTAGACATCGTCAATATTGTAAATAATAATATGAATAACTTTGTCGTCTCAATTATTGATTTAATAATATAAAAATATTGATACTGTGATAATAATTGAATCAATAATATGAGAGATATTATGCATCAATTACTGTAGCAATAATTGAGTATAACTGAGTGACTTCTCACGTAAGCATCAATAATCAATACCGTGTGCTATTATGTAACCACGCGTATTATTTTACTTTTACTACCAGGTAGTTCAACAGTTTAACGGTAAAACTTTCGTCGTTGTTTTTATAAAAAGATATTTTTGTCGTTTTCTAACTCCGACAATACTTCCGTTGTGGGGTCCACCAATGATTGTGCCATCGTACTAATATTCCCTGTTAAAACGAATATTCCCCGACCAATCGAATATTTTAAAACCACTTGCTTACTTTGCAAAATTTGTAAATATTACCCACAGCTATAACATTATATCAAATCCACACCATAATATTCAAAAATATATTTTGAGAAAAATTAATTTTTATTAATAAAACTTGGGGTCTTACAAACAACCCCAAGATATCAAATCAACATTTGGAGATAACCTTAAAGCATCAAATCAATCCCTAGAGACAACTTTGAGGAAAAAATAGAATCAGTTATGATCAAACCTCGGAAACAACCCTAGGATATCAAATAAATCTTTGGAGACATCCCTAAAGCATCAAATTAATCCTTGGAGATAACCCTGATGAAAAATAGAATCAGTTGTGATCAAAACTCAGAGACAACCCCGAAGGACAGCCAAAAGCCCCGTCAACCTTGGAGACAACCCCCGAAAGAGAAAAATGGTCATTTTGACAAGTTAACTTCAACAAACCTAATACGGCTGCAAATAGGGTTAGAAAGAGCCATTGCAGCACTTTCGAGCACAAACTACGCAAAACAGCTCAACAAAGTGCCTACAAAGACCCGAAGATGCCATTTTGGTCATGGACCCATCTTCCCAGATTTGAAAAATGGCAATCCATATGTCATTGAGTAGCTCTCATAAATAGCATTCTGGAATGGTATGGCACATCTCCATTAGATTCCCGGATTGCAAGTTATAAGCGTTTCAGCAGACTACACGTTGATCGGGATTGCACATACTTCGAGGCGGCAAGACCCACCAGGGACTTCCGTAGGTATACTCGCGGAAGCCGGAGGTCTACCTACAGAAGCTCGGGCCTATATATATGGCCTCCCCCCTTTGCTTCTAGGGAAGAATAAAAGAGAGAAGAGAGAGAAAGGCTTGAGAGAGAGAAATCAGGCCATTTAAGAGCGACATACAACTTTTCTTATGTTCAATCTTTGTAAATCTTCTTTGTAAACACTCTTATACATATATACTACAACATATCAAGTTTTAACCGATGGAAATTGAGTTTAGAGGGGGTCAAAAGTCGTTCGATAACCATTCTCGTGCTTAACTGTAAGATCCATTCAGATCTGCTGATTTTTCTTGTTTAATATATATATATAAGTACATATTTGTATATATATATATATATATATATATAGTTAATCATTGTGATTAAATATCAGTTTTAACCGTTTATTTGATGTAAATCTGTAATATTCAAAGTTTGTTGACTAGATTTATCTAAATCTGGTCATATCTAACTTTTAACCGGTTTTGCTAGAACCGTTGAGCTAGAATGGCTAAGATTTATTTAAATATAGTTTTCTTTTCTAATTTGTAAATATCTAGCAACCACGCGACCCTAGATTTATATCTAGAGGAAGCCGAAAGTTTTGACTACGCACATACAAGGTTTTAACCGATGAATCTCTTGTTTTGCGACGTCTAGAGTTATATATGCCTTTTATTTTAATTGTGCAAGCTTTTAAATAATATTCTGTGAGCCTAGGAATCACAGGATCTACGATTCAATCCATGAATTTAGATCTGGTTCCCATGATGGACCCTTTTCAGTTGTACAACTAGATTGCAAATTTTTTACTTATAAATATAGGACCTTAAAACGGTTATCCGGATTTAAGGTCCTCGTAATAGTGAAAATCTTATGTGCGGTGCTCGGGCATACTTTGATGGATTTCATGCCCATAAAGAGCCCGACACTTATGTATATATTATTTTGTCGAAGATGCTTCGTTTCTCGAGAATAAAATTGAAATAAGCTGAATACAAAATAAAATGGAAGTATCAAAGGCCTCAATTACTATGTGAGCATAAGGGTTTGAAAACTTATTTTCAAAAAATTATTTTATTTGTCTTGTATTAAAATTGAACTTTTATACAAGTCAAACCCTTTGTATATAGGCGCAAAAGAGACATAACACTACTTTCAAATGAAAGCACTTAGGCCCAATTAACTGCAATACACACACACACATACAAACAAATTAGGGAACAAAAGTGTTGTAACCGTGTTTTACGGAAGTCGGGGGGTGCCTAACACCTTCCCCCTGCTTAATCAAGCCCCCGAACTCTATGAATCTCGGTTTTCAAGACCAATTAAACATAGTCCAATATTGAGCCATATTACAAAACCTTTTAAAATTCGGTTTAGTTGGTTTAACCATTTAACTCATACCAACTGGCGGCTCTGTCTACTTCGGACCAATAAAATTAAATCTTTTCAAATCGTCGACATTATATGTCGGTCTTTTTCCTGAAAATCTCACCCTTCAGATCAAACAAACTCACATAGAAAACATAAAAGGGTAAGAAACACGTAGGAAGAGGGAGATTAAAATCTTTCCGGCGTCGACTGTAAGTTAATAAAGTTTAGTAAAAATTTATAAAAATTTAAATAAATTTTATAGTTGATACTTCTTAAATAAGCAGATATAAAAATTAAGATCAAATATTAAATAAAAGTTCAAGACTTTTATGTGAAATTGCTAATGTGTAAGCAGATATGTAAATTGATGCAGTTTTATAAATATTTTTATATTCTTTAATAAAGAATGTGTTTCTATGGTTTAAGCAGATAAAGAAAAGATTTTCTTTATAATTAAAGAGTGTGTTTCTATGATTAAACAAATATATCTTTGACTAAATTACTCAATTATATAATGAAACAAGTACCTTGTGAATAAGTAAGTTTGTGAGCGAGGATACTTGTAATAACAATTATCAAGTATGATGATTAATCAATTTAAATAATACTTGAATAAATTTGTTTCACCCACGTGTGTGTGTGTGTGTGTATATATATATATATATATATATATATATATATATATATATATATATATTATTTGATCTATGTTGTGAAAATTTGGCCACTTAGACTTTTAAAGACCGTCTGGAGAATTTTAGAGAAATAACATCTGAATTATATCGGTATCTAAGTACTGACAAAATTGTTTATTTCACAATCTAATAATTATATAAATATTTTTCAATATTTATATAATGTATCTATATCAATAAAAAGTCACTTATGATTTTAAAGACCGTTTGAAAAATTTTGGAGAAATTACTTTGAATTATATCAAGTATCTAAGTAATTGACTTTTTATATGATATTTAATAGATTATATATATATATATATATATATATATATATATAAATTTGTATAACAATTTATCTTTATATATATAAGCAGATATGAGATAATTTAAATACAACAATTCAATAACTTATCCCAACAACTTTGACCAATTTTTTCTTCTTCCAAGAAATAAAACTTTGAATTAGAAGATGGAGAGAAAGCTTTTGCAGAGAAAAAATGTAGGTAATGAGATATTGTTTTTCTTTGCTTTGTAAATTGGTTAGTCTAGAATGAAGAAAAGAGTTACTATTTATAGAGTTTTGAAGTTAAGGGCAAAAAATAAATTTAAAAATCTGATTTTGAAATCAATGGTCCGAAATGAATGGATGAAAAATAAAGGGTCGGATGAAATATTGTGCACACGGATTTGGGCAGCAGTTTTGCCCAAGCCTCTCTTTTTTTAATTTTATTTCCCCAGGCCTTTTAGTTTAGGCAATTTTTAAAATATAAAGGCCAAATCTTCCTTTTTCATTTAGGTATGCAATCAAAAACCTTAGCCCATTTTCCATTTTCATTCACAGCACACACACGCGGTTTTCTAGCACACACAATAACGGATTTGCGCGCGCGCACACACGATTATATAAATATATTATATATACATATATATATATATATACACACACACACACACACACACATATATATATATATATATATATATATATGTGTGTGTGTGTGTGTGTGATACATATATAAATATATTAGAAATTTTCTTTTGGGAAATTATTTTGAAAAGAATATGAATCTTATTGCCTTAGGAAATATTAATTTTAATTAATTTAATTAACACTTGATAATTAATTTATCAATGTTAAAAAAAATAAATTCAATTTTAGGATGAAAATATTTTTGATAAGAATAAAATAGGAAATTAAAAAACAGTTATATAAAATCCTATGGAGAGGATTCTGCCTGTTTTAATTTAAAACTTATTTACTACATTTGTTATCATCAAAATAAAAGTGATTAGTTTGGAGACCTATCAATCTCTCCATTTTTTATGATGACGATAATCTAAAACTATTTTTCTATAACTGCTCCCCCTTAGTTTATGCAAACTAAAAAAAAATAAATTTTAAAATTTTATAAATTTTCCAAAAAATTTATCTCAACAGTTTGAAGCAGTTAATTGCAATAATAGAGTAGCAGTGTGGAGCAGTTAATATAATATATATTATATTTTTCTTCTCCCCTTTGTCATTACAAAAAGTCGGGGAACAAAAAGTTGTTCATAACCTACAAGCACAATTAGTATTAAAACATGATTTACGAAACCTCGAGGAGAACATGTTAGAAAAGATAAATATAGGAAAGAGATATAGCATGCAGTAGTAATAGTTAGTATTTAGATACAATTATCCCTATGTTGGGAAAAAATTACCTCCCAAATACTGTTGTCTTCGATAAATTGGAAGGATAAAATATCAGTACATGCCAAACAGATTAAATTTGCAGTTCCACCAAAATAATAATCATGCAAGAAATATCTAACCACGAGACACCAAGATTTTTATGTGAAAAACCCTTTAAAACTAAGAGGTAAAAACCACGGGACAAACTCCGAACAATTCACTATAATAAACTGAGAGAATACAAAGATATCTTAATTTGAGTACAAATTCAAATTACTTCACCACAATAACTATGTGATGGAACCCAAATAAAACACCCTTTTATTTGAACTATCTTTCTTTCTCTATTTTTCTAAAGCTTCACAAAAGCTTCTTTCTCTCACTCTCTATTTCTTCCAACTCTCGGATGAAACTTGAGAGAGTTTTTGGTGTGTTGTTCCTTTGCAGCATTGCTGCCTTTTTATAGCAAGAGAAAGGAGGGAGTAGTATTAATTGAGGTTGAAATTTTTTTCAATGGGCCGGACGATAGGAATTTGAAGGGGCGGTACATTAAATGGGTGAGGACCAACTCTTTGACCAACAATCTCCCCCTCCGAACCCATTAGATGAGGTAATCTCCATGACTCCGTCACTTGGAGTCGATTCTTGTTTCAAATCCACCTCTTGAAGAAACCATAACATTTCGTTGTTAACTCAGTAGTAGACAAAGCAATACACTTCTGCAACTTGGACTGCCATAACACGGCTCCCCCTGCAAAAGTAAACAAATACCCCGAAGTAGACTCCTTCTCTTCGAAACCTGCTATGTCTGCTTCTGTATAACCTTCCAAGACTGAATTTGCACGTCAAACCACAACTCCTCACTTGGAGTAAATCCCAACGAAGCCTTAACTCAACTCAAGCTTCTTGGAATTTTTAACTTTCATCACGTCCGACTTTATCTCATCGGCATGGCTCTTCTTGATGGGAGGATCTAAATCAAACTTGAAAGATGTTTACTTGTCAAATTCTTTCACAACCGCTTTGTATCTTGGCTGCGAGCTATCACTTTCCTTCTTCACTTTTGGTACCCATTTAAAGTGAAGAGCTTTCTTCTCGTGGTTCTCATGAAGGCTTTTCTTCCATCTTGCATGGCTTTGTACCACATCTTTTTTTAGCCTAACTCCCCCATCTTTAACACCTTCCACACGCGCCTGCATTGTGTAAAAATTGCTTACCTTCTTTCCTCTAGTCATCACTAGAGTCCCTTTAGTGAGCTTCCACTAACCTTCACCAAAGGAAATGCTATAACCATTCTCATCAAGCTTACCAGCAGACATCAAATTAAGGCGGATATCCGAAACATGTTTTACTTCTCTAAGCATCAATATGCTACCATTGTTAGTCTTTAGATAAATATCTCCAATGCCGATAACCTTGGATGCACTACCATTTCTCATCCGTACATAGCCAAAATCACCACTAATGTTGGATGTGAAGATTTCACCATGCGAAGTAGCATGGAACGAAGCACCCGAATCAATAACCCATTCATTAACTTGACACTTGAGTTTACCATCACTAACAAGGGCTACATCAACGTCGGATAAATACATAATTGAGTCCTTATCCTCATCTTTTTCCTTAGATTGTTCATTCTTTAAAAATCTGCACTCTCGCCTTATATGACCTGGTCTCTGGCAGTGAAAACAAATTATCTCTTTTCCTCTCAACCTTCTCCTGGATTTGTCATCTTCAAGAGAGCTCTTCTCTCTGTTTCTGTAGCTACTCTGCGCAACGAAAACATGTGTTTGTGTCTCAGAATTCACACCTTGCTCCTTTCGTCTTGTCTCCTCATTATGAAGACTGTCCTTGACCATCTGTATAGTCATTTTTCCTTCTGGAGCTGAATTGCTTAGAGACACCACCAAAGTTTCCCAGCTGTTTGGCAACGAACTGAGAAGCAAAAGAGCCTGAATCTCATCATCAAGATTCAATTTCATGGTGGACAGTTGGTTCACCAAACCTTGGAACTCACTCATATGCTCCGACACACTGCTCCCGTCCTTGTACTTTAGATTCACAATTTTTCGAATGACAAAAGTTTTATTTTGTGCATTCTTCTTCTCGTACATAGACTCTAGTGTTGTCCATAAAGTGTGAGCATCTGTCTCCTGCGAAATATGGTGGAACACACTTTGATCAATCACTACTACAAAACAGTAAATAGATAACGCGAAAAAAACGTTGTGGTTTCAGTCAGAAAAATATCGTGGTTAAGGGTGTTATCTATTTGACACCTTTACACAACATTTTTAAAAAGTTGTAGTTAAGCACATTACACAATGTTTTTAAGAAAAAAACGTTGTAGATTTGTTATCCATAAATTAGCAGATACTTAAAAACGTTGTAGAAGGTATGATTCCACAACGTTTTCTGGATAAAAACGTTGTAGAAGGTATGATTACACAACGTTTTTAAAATGTTGTAGATTAAAAAAAAAGAAAAAAAAAGATTAGTTCACCTACATTACCAATGCACCTGCAATATGCTAATGCCATGATATATAGCTAAAAGGTCTAAATTCGCATTTAAATTTAAAGCCAAAATGTATCAACCATTCAAAATTCATTCTAATAATACCATTCATGTAATTCAAATTACTACATCCACAAAATATATACCAAACTATCATATATGCTCTACATGTAGTCATTTCACACATCGTTGTTCTGGCTCATCCGTGCATTTTCGCCAAAGTATCATATATGCCTTCAATACTATCATCTTTCATGTAAATCAAGAAGTAGCTACTCAACTACCAAGAATAGCAAGAAAGCTATAAACATAGCAGTTATTTTTAGACTGCCCAGCCATTAAACTCTAACTGACTGACCTGACCTCCACAAGTAAAAGTATTTTTAACATTAAACTTTAGTTATAAATAAAAGTGACCAAATATGAGACAGAGGGCAAACACAATTTTGTACCTGAAATGGGTAACTGAGTATCCCCTGAAGATAACCTGAGCACTCTTGCCATCAATGTTCTTTTCAACCCATCTAGCTAAATTGCCAAGTGCTCTCTTGTATGCTTCAAACCTTGATTCTTGGGTGAACGATTACCTTCCTGGTAATAGTTTTCTCTGCAAAATCACCAATGCACAAATTTAAGCAACAAACTCAGAGAAAGAAAAAAAATACAATCAACAAAACTTCTGTATGATAAGTAAATCTTTTCAATTAAGTTTTTTACTTTTATAATAAATTCTTATTATCATGCTTATCCTTTCCTTTCAAATTACAAGTTCATAGGCTTGTAATCACATGGTTTTTACAACTATGTAGAGACACGGAGGGAAGTATTTAGCAAACAAAGGAAGAGCACTCACCCTCTAGAGGTTTTCTCATGCGTCCACCAATGGCCTGTATTGAAGATCAGGATATCAACATTATGATACATTAAAGTTGTATGGTCCATTAAGTCCACTCTAAGCGTCTCCAAACTACCATTTTTCCCATTAAAAGATGATTCCCTGACAAGAAATAGAGAAGTAACAAAATCCACAGTACAGTAGTAGTCCTACAAATAGAGCGGAAATCAATACATATAAGAGTAGAGTGGTTTACGCCAAATAATTTTTAGGACTATTATGAAAAGTTTTAGAGGCTTGCCTCAAATCTGAATGCGTAAAACCCATTCTTTTTGAATTCCTTCTTTCCGGATATCTCATAAATGCGCTTCTTGTCCTTGACGCTATGTCCAAGTATGCAAACAAGAGACTTCCACATATTTCTATTGAGAGAATCTCCAACAAACACCAGTTTCTTTCCTTTGAGTCTTTCCATAAAGTCAGTTGCATTCAAACTGAAATAGAAATAGCAGTCAACGAAGGATTAGAAGAGTTTTCATCAACTAATTAAAAGTGTCTTTTAGTCTAAAAATAACTGCTATGTTTAAGTGGGAAATGATACTCATACCAATCGGGTTGTACACACTATAAATGCTAAATATCATGCAATAGAGTGTCATTTGCTAATTACACATTGGCATATTCTTGTGGAGAACATGTAAAAGAAATCCAGAAAGATGCCAACGACTGCCCATCCATTAAACTCTAACTGACTGACCTGACCTGCAGTGAGCACACTATATCGGTTGATGAAAAGATGGTTCCAATACCTGGGGATTAAGACAAAATCATAAAAATACATAATGTTGCTGCTTTTAGCACATTTTGAGTTAATTATTGACAAAAGCTATCACGAATAAGGCCATTGCTCGTTTTATCCATTCTTATCCACTAAGGGGTTAACATTGTTATCATATCTGTTGGCAGATTTTGTTCAGCTCCAGACTTGGGCGAAGCCTCAAACTCAACCTATAACATTGCAGAGAAATTAAGTTATCATCAAAGCTCATTGCCTTCTATCTATGGCAATATGAAGTAGCTGTAGATATGTAGAAGATGGTCAAAGATTTGGTTAAGTAACCTGAGGCTAGAGAACTTTTAAGCCTTAAATGTCCAAAATGCCATTAACTATTACAACATTAATTGACAGAAAACCTCTTACATTCATCATGCAGGAATTATAGTTGTTTATCTAGAAAGCGAGCTTTTGTTGATGGGTTAGACCCTTTAAACTGACAGAGGCTAGCTTTCCAAGGAGGAGCCTGAAAATTATAGAAAAAATATAAGACTTAAAAAGCAGATACATGAATTAATGTAATTAACTAAGAAACATACTTTAATCTGTGGATCAGAAATGACGCATTTGTTTTCTGTTTGAAATCAATTGAGCAAGCTTCAATTGCATAAAGATCCTTATAAGAGCCAATATCTTTTGTTCTTGATTTTGAGCAGATACCATACGGATCCTGAAACTCAGTTTCCCAATTGTTTTCATCAAAAGCCAATGCCACAACAGAGGAAAAAATCTTCGATTCCATTGTTTTTCTCTTTGATGTGTTTAACCTAAAAAAGATGCTAGATAAGCACTTCAAGACATCCTCAGAAAAATTGTTCGCTACACTGCTTTCAACTTCCAAAATTCTGTTATATGAAAAACCAGAAGAGCTCTCTTGTGTTCTTTCCCGCTCTACTAATCTGAACTGTAGCACGATAAGTACAAGTGATATATATTTGACTATTAAGGGGGCTACTATAGCAGCTGTGTCATAAATGAAATGAGTAAACTATAATTGTAAGGTGGTATATACCTACAACTTTTTGGAATCCACACATTTTTCAGCAGATTTAGGTTTAACTGGTGGTCTCTTTCCTGGGGTTCGGACTATTGGGGTATTCTTCTCTGGAGATTGCTTATCATTAGCACATGATTGATTCTATTTTCCTAACCCATCTTTGAAAAAGGAATTGGATTTCTTTAAAGGTTGTCTGCTATTTAATGGTCTATTAGAGCAATGCTCCACTTGATCAGAGACAAGATCAGAGGATAATAGTTTTCTCCTTGAAGCAGTCCTCAAAAGAGAGGGTAAAAGCCTTGCCTTGAAAGAAGTATCCAAATTCACTTCACTTAGGGACAAAGACCTTGAATGCTTCCCTCTTGAACTGGTAACCGGAGGATCAATAGAATTCTTTGTACTCCTCTTGGAGGAAGTGTAAATAGCTTCCTGATAGAGACCTTGTCTAAAATCCACAACCTGTTCTTCAAGCCTAACAACCTCCTCTTTAAGCACAGCTATTTCAGCTAGAAGCTCTAGTGTCTGTATTTCAAAATATAGTATTCCATATAAATTCCAAAAACTGTGGTTATCTCTGAACATAATTAAGAATTGGGAAGCCTGATTAGGATGTTAATTCATCTGGGTATCGCCCAAGTTTGCATTTGGTCCTCCTAGTTAAATTATTGTTGCAATTAGTACTTTCAATTAAACCATCTTAAAATTTTGGAGTTTATTGGAAAAGGGAAAAGGAAAAGGAGAGTATTGATATTGAATTAGAGTAGTATACTAACATGTTGAGGGAGGTAAGGAGGAAGACGAGGTAAAGCTCCTAAAGGTCTACTAAAAGTCCTCTCCAAAGCTCTGTGAACATTTTCTTCATGTCTTAGCTTCCTCTTTAGATTATCAACATGTCAATCCAAAATAAATAAATAAATAAAAATCTACATTTAGAGAATTGGAGCTTAAATAAATGACAGAACAAATAATGGCTTATGGGGAGAAATAAAAATACATCTTATAACAAGGCCATCTTTCTTTCTCTACTTGAATGCCATCGATTCACGATGGGCTGGGATGGTTTCAAAGTTAGAGGTTTAAAAATCTATTACAAATAAAAAATAAATAACACAAAATCTAGTACCGTTCTTCTTCCGGCGACGACTCTGCCACACCGTCGACATCGGCTGCATCCGTCGCTTTCTTCGCGGCTTCGAACAGCTCAATGAGACAGCGCCATCGTCGGCTAGGCCAATTCTTTATAAACAAGATCTGAGAAGAAGTTGATGGACCTGGAGGGCTTGAGAGGGCTAGGGCTTCGATTGAGAGGTATGATAAGGTATGAAATCACACTAGGACTTCGATTGAGAGGTATGATAAGTTTTTGCAGTTCGATTGAGAGAAGGAATAAGGTCTGAGTATAGGAAGCAAGTGACCAAAACCCTCGTTTAAGTTTAACCCATCGTTTTAATTTCTAATTTTCGTTTCCGTCTTTTTATTTTTGTGCTCCGTGTTTTTTAATAGACAATATTTTTTAAAAAAAACGTTATCTATTTAAAATCAAAAAATTACCTTTATAAATAGATAATGTTTTTTTCATACGTATCTACAACGTTTTGTTAAAAAACGTTGTAAAAAAAAATACCACAACATTTTTATAAAAAACGTTATGGTTTAAGTGTTGTCTATTTAATATTTTGTAGTAGTGAATCCACTACCGGATGTGACCAATAAGTCTTCCTATTCATTTTATTCCAATCAGCCTCTGACTTATCTGCGGGCGTCTTTCCCTTGAGCTCCAACGGATCATACAGATCCTTGCAGCATGGCTCCGACTGATTCCTCCATAAAATTTATCCAAAGGATATCCTCCATTCTGGGCTTCCAGGTCGAAAAATTTGAAGAGGTCAATTTAATCATGGCTCCGACTGATTCCTCCATAAAATTTATCAAAAACAACCGAGTAAATAACCTTAGCTCTGATACCAGTTGTTGGGAAAAAATCACCTCCCAAATACTGTTGTCTTTGATAAATTGGACGGATAAAATATCAGCACATGCCTAACAGATTAAATTTGCAGTTCCACCAAAATAATAATTATGCAAGAAATATCCAACCACGAGACACCAATATTTTTACGTGGAAAACCCTTTAAAACTAAAAGGTAAAAACCACGGGACAAACTCAGAACAATTCAGTATAATAAACTGAGAGAATACAAAGATATCTTAATTTGAGTACAAACTCAAATTACTTCACCACAATAACTATGTGATGGAACTCAAATAAAACACCCTTTTATTTGAACTATCTTTCTCTCTCTATTTTTCTAAAGCTTCACAAAAGCTTCTTTCTCTCACTCTCTATTTCTTCCAACTCGCGGATGAAACTTGAGAGAGTTTTTGGTGTGTTGTTCCTTTGCAGCATTGTTGCCTTTTTATAGCAAGAGAAAGGAGGGAGTAGTATTAATTGAGGTTGGCAAATTTTTCAAAGGGCCAGACGGTAGGAACATGAAGGGGCGGTACATTAAATGGGTGAGGACCAACTCTTTGACCAACAATCTCCCCCTCCGAACCCATTAGATGAGGTAATCTCCATGACTTCGTCACTTGGAGTCGATTCTTGTGTCAAATCCAACTCCTGAAAAAACAACAACATTTGCAGCATGAAACTTGGGAGAGTTTTTGGTGTGTTGGTCCTTTGCAGCATTACCGCCTTTTTATAGCAAGAGAAAGGAGGGAGTTGTGAGACCCCAAATTTTATGTATAAAGATTTAAATTTCTCAAAATATTTTTTTAATATTATGGTGTGGATTTGATATAATGTTATAGTTGTGGGTAATATTTATAAATTTTGCAAAGTAAGCAAATTATTATAAAATATTCATTTGGTCGGGGAATATTCTTTTTGTCGGGAATATCCTAACGACGACATAATCATTGGTGAACCCACAATTGAAGTATTGTCGTATTTAGAAAATAACAAAATTATCTTTTTATAAAAATAACGGCGAAAGTGTTATCGTTAAAATTGTTGAACTACTCGGTAGTAAAAGTACAGTAATACGCATGGTTGCATAGTAGCACACGGTATTGGTTATTGATGCCTACGTGATAAGTCACCGGTTATACTCAATTATTACTACAAGAATTCTTTGATCATATCTCTCATATTATTGATTCAATTATTGTCACAGTATCATCTGTATAATATATTATATTATTAAATTAATAATTGAGATGACAAAGTTATTTATATTATTAAATTGTAATATTTACAATGTCTAGAAGTTCTGTCAAGTAGAGGTTTGGTCATCTAATTGCGCGCCAATAAGGAGAAATCCTTATCGGAAAGCCCCCTCTTTCCGGGAGGAACGAATTCGGTTGTTAAATATTGTGAGTTATAATATTAATGATGAATAAGTCCGTGTTGATTAAAGATGAATTTGATAGTTCCATTGTGTTGGAATTATTAGTTTTAGTGAAAATCGATATTTATTTCGATAATAATTGCTGTTTGGAGGTTATATTGTTCAATCGGGTATTCGGGACACTTTTCGTGTCGGAGTACTATTCACGGGTTACTATTCACCCGATTACTATTCACTCTAGTATTATTCACTCGAGTATTTGGGACACTTTTCGGGTCAGAGTACAATTCACGGGTTACTATTCACCCGGTTACTATTCACTCTCGTATTGTTCACTCGGGTATTTGAGACACTTTTTGTGTCGGGGTACTATTCACGGGGTACTATTCCCAAAGTACTATTCATGAGGTACTATTCACCCAAAAAATATATTTCTTTTCGGTCCAAATCATTTTTGGGTACAATATTATTTCATGAGGAGATGTGCTAATTTTTCAAACTGTTGGTTGAAATTATAATAGTAAATCAATATGGATCGTTAGTTTAAAGTTTTAATAGTGAATCAATATGGATCACTGGTTTAAAGTTTTAATAGTGAATCAATATGGATCGCTGGTTTAAAGTTTTAATAGTAAATCAGTATGGACCGTTGCTTTAAGTTTTAATAGTAAATCAATATGGACCGTCCTTTTAAAAGTAAATCAATCTGGACCGTTCATGAATTAGTTACTATTCAGTCCATTCTCCTATAAATAGAAGCTCATTCCTTCATTATTTCTTATGAATTCACTGAAACTCTAGAGAGAGAAATTATAGAGAGAAAGAAGAAGAGAATTCTGCTACCTCACTTTTCCAATATCCAGTTTCTTCTAAGGTAAGGAGTATTATTTCTTTCGTATTCATGAAGAGAGCTATTGTTATTCCATTCCTTATTATTCTGTTGGAATAATCTGTATACGCGGACTACCGTATACATGGTGAAATTCTTCTGTTATTCTATTCTTTATTATTATGTTGGAATAACCTGTCATGCTGAAACCGCATACATGGTGAAATTCTTCGTTATTCCATTCTTTATTATTATGTTGGAATAATCTGTCTATGCGAAGTACCGCATACATGGTGAAAATTTTCTGTTATTCCATTCTTTATTATTATGTTGGAATAACCTGTCTATGCGAAGTACCACATACATGGTGAAATTTTTCTGTTATTCCATTCTTTATTATTCTGTCGGAATATCCTGTCTATGCGTTTATTCATGACCTGGTTCCATTATTTATTATTCTGTTAGAATAACCTGTCTATGTGGTCTATCGCATGCATGGTGAATTCTGTGGTTATTCCATTATTTATTATTCTGTTGGAATATCCTCTCGGTGCATATTACGAATGAACTGGTTTCGTTCTTTATTATTATGTTGAAATATCCTGTCAGTGCGGATTACGCCTGACCTGGTTCCGTTCTTTATTATTCTGTCGAGAATAACCTGTCTGTGCGGTCTATCGCATACATAGTGAATTCTTCTATTATTTCATTCTCTATTATTCTATTGGAATAACCTATCTATGTGGATTATCACATGCATGGTGAATGATCCTTTATATTCATTCCTTATTAAATTGTGGAAAGGATCTGTTTATGTGGATTATGATGAAAGTCATAATATAAGCATTGGACTGTTGATTATGATGAAAGTCATAATAAAAGCATTGGACTGATTAAAATCATGGGTATATGTAGTATTAGTAAGTATTATGATGAGTTATGTTGGTTATTATGTGAAAACATGAAAGTTTCTTAGAAATCACAAAGGGTTGAAAATCAGATTTTGGTGAAAATGGAACATGAAATTCAATTGGCCATATCTCCTATTATATTTTGAATTTTTGAGTGTGGTCAAGTTCTAGAGTTAGATCTAAGATTTTTCTAACTTATCCAAGTGGAATCACTGGAAAAGGTGTTGTAGGTTTTCGTATGGACTGATTTTAGCAAAGGAGTCAAAAACTGCAAAGTACCAAAAAAGCTATTGCCCAGAAATTTAAAAGGGCATTTTCGGCCACTTAATTTGTGATAAAAATTCCGGCCTTTTGGGAAATGGAAATATAGGGTATAAAGTACCTCCTGTCCAAAAATGAGCTCATTCCAACTTAAAATGAGTAAGTTATGACTATTTCAATATTTAGGTTTTTCTGACAAAAAATGCTCTAACCAAAGTTCTATAACTCCGATGACCATGAAATTTAAACTGGAAGATCACGTTAACATGTGTAAGATCCTGCCAAGATTTGGGAATTTCTGGAGTTAAACTTGAGGTAGCTAATTTCTTAAGGAATTAATTAGAAATTGATTTTTGAAAAATACTTAAGGGAGTTAAAAAAATTATAAAAAAATACTTGTTGTGTATGAAATATATGTATATATGTTTGGAAAAAGGATAGAAAAAATAATAAGTTGATTTGGCAATTTTTTATGAAATGGTTTAGTTACAAACATATGAGTTAAATATGTTATGTGAAGTTGAAGAATTGGTAAATAGAATTTTAGGGCTTGAAAATCTTATATAAGGTATATGCAGATTTTTGATGAGGGATTTGATCATTGGTGATGAAATCTTATGAGTCTAGCATTTTTGAATGATTAAATGCATTATTTGGTAAAGTGTAAATAATTAAATTAAATTGTTTATAAGTTTAAGAAGTGATTAAAATATTGTTATAATATTAGCAATATAAGATTATGAGTTTATTAAGTGATTGTTAATATTTGGATAAATTTAAAGTCTTTAATATTTATCCTTGTTTTCGTTTGATTAATGCTTATATCATTGTCATCATCCTCATGCTTATATTGTGATGAAAGTCATCTTTGGCTTACGTGCAAAGATGGACTGTTGATTATTGGTTTTACAGTTGTATATCTTTGGCTTACATGTAAAGATGGACTGTTGATTATTGGTTTTACAGTTGTATATCTTTGGCTTACGTGCAAAGATGGATCGTATTGATTATTGGTTTTGATTTGTATATCTTTCGCTTACGTATAAAGATGGACCATTGATTATCGGGTTTTACAACAGTATATCGTTGTATATCTTTGTCTTACGTGCAAAGATGGACTGTTGATTATTGGTTTTACAGTTGTATATCTTTGGCTTACGTGCAAAGATGAACAATTGATTTATGAATATCCTTGCCGTAGTGCAGGGATGATTCGATGATGTGGATTATTTATTAAGCTGAGTCTCAGTGACAAAATATTAATTATACAATTTTGATTCGTAAAAGATAGTAGATATCATTCTCTACTTGACTCTTCTAATGGATTGTTTATTCCGCTGCAGTTAAACTTGATGGCTATTATATTTTATAAGTTTAACATTGTTGAGGACTAATGATAATATATTCTGTATTATCTTAGTCATAATATTTCTTACTGGGATAGTTGAGCTCAAGCTTTTGCTTTCATTGTTCTCTTCAGGAAATGAGAACGTAGCCGGGACTAGTCGGGGAACGGAGTGACGATCTAGATGATAGCATTAGTAGTCCTCACTATTTTGTTAAATAGTGTGACAATAAATGTAATGAGGACTCCATTGAGTGTGGATATTGTCTTGATGACAATATTCTTATTAAAACTCTTAGTTTATATTTTGTCGTATTTTACACGACAGTTGTATTATTAAGTTGTATTTGTATTTTTGTACCATGTATTTGGCGACTCAAGATGGGTGATGTATACCTATTTTCGGGACGTCACAGTTGGTATCAAAGCTTAGGGATATGATCCCTGGCTGAGATGTGAGACAAGAACTAGGAGGGGATAGACGGGGAATTCCTTCGCTAGTATGACCTACCTAAGTTTATTTGGTATTTAATTGGTCGGTCAGAGTATAAGGATAATATGTGATATGTTAATTAACCCTTGTTTTGTGACAGTGTTTGAAAATGGCATTTGAAAATATCTTGGGAGAAGTTCCAAGAGTTTTTCAACGACAAGTACTTTCCCGAAAGTATTCGTCACATGAAGGAGGTGGAATTCATCATGTTGGAGCAAAACAATATGACCGTGTCGCAATACGAGGCTAAATTTGCGGAGTTATCCCTGTTTGCATCCCATTTTGTCGATAATGAAGAGCGAATAACGTAAATGTTTCTAAGAAGTTTGAAACCCGAGATACGTCAATACCTTATCTCTCATAAACTTTGTTTATATTCAGATGTTGTGAATAAGGCTCAGTTATTGGAGCGCGATAATGAGTCAGCACAACCAAAAGGTAACGACCAACAACACGAAAATAATCATACCGGTGGCAACAGCCATCGGAACAATGATAACCATCGTGGGGGAAATTATCATGCCAAAAATGGTAACCACTTCGGTGGTAATCATGTCCAAGATAATAGAAATGAAAATTTCAAGAAGAGAAGGACATTTAGCTCGATTTTGTCGTGCAACAAAGTCAAGTCCAGCTGGGACGGTGGCACCAAAGGCAGATACGGACAAAATAAAGTCGGTGGTTTCAGAAAGAGCATTTTTCGTGACTTCTCAAAAAGCGAGTAACCCGAACGAAGTTAGCATAGGTTAGTTGATTATAAATTATTACGAAGTCTATACCTTATTAGATACCGATTCTACCCATTTTTTTACATCTCTTGCTTGCGCTCAACGTTATTTGACCCCATAGAAGTTAGACTTTGACTTATTGGTTGAAACTTCATTAGTAGAAACCTTCATTTCATGTGCTATCCATGTCTTGGATGAGAGTCACAGTTTTGAATGATATTTCTATTGTTAATAAATTTCCTGGCGTATTCTTGAAGACTTCTTAGCCTAACCACAGAGCATGAATTCGAATTTTGTATTGACCCCAGTACAAAACCCATTTCTAAAAATATTTCTTTACTTAAAAAGAACGTATCATGCGCCAAAGACATTGGCTCGAGCTGTTGAATATTACAACTATATCATTCAATATCATTGTGGAAGAGCGAACGTGGTAGCTGACGCGTTGTGTAGAAGATCGTATGCGTTTACGAGTGCGATGTTGTTAACACAAAAACCCATTTTGTATAACTTATAAATGATGAAGATAGAGTTAAAGACTCTAGGGACCCACGTGAAGATAACGAATATACGAGTAGAATCGAATTTAATCGATAAAGTTAAAGCCATTCAAACTACACACCTGGAGCTGATGAATGTGAAGAAGAAGGTTCAAGAGGGCGTTATTCTAGAAACAAGAATCGATGAAGAGAGGAAATCTCAACCCTCGATTTTATTGGCCTATTTGAAATATTTGATCGAGTAGGAACTGTGGCCTATAGATTCGTTTTACCGCCAAGTATGTCGCGTGTTCAAAACATTTTTCACGTATCGATGTTACGTAAATATGTGGATAACCCAAACCACGTTATTGAATTAGAACTAGACGAGATAGCAGAAGATTTAACGTATGAGGAGATACGTGTTAAAATATTGGATAAGAAGGATCGTATTCAACACTCAAAGGTTATACCGCAAGAGTTAGAATTTGAAATGAAGTCAAGGTATCCTCATCATACCAGGTACGTACGTAAATTTCGAGGGCGAAATTTCATAAGGAGGGGAGATTGTGAGACCCCAAATTTTATGAATAAAGATTTAAATTTCTCAAACTATTTTTTTAATATTATGTTGTGGATTTGATATAATGTTATAGTTGTGGGTAATATTTATAAAATTTTCAAAGTAAGCAAGTTGTTATAAAATATTCGTTTGTTCGGGGAATATTCTTTTTGTCGAGAATATCCGTACGACGACACAATCATTGGTGTACCCACAATTGAAGTATTGTCGTATTTAGAAAACAACAAAATTATCTTTTTATAAAAATAACGACGAAATTGTTATCGTTAAAACTATTGAACTACTCGGTAGTAAAAGTACAAGATGATGTCTGGCGTGGTTACATAGTAGTAATACCGGTATTGATTATTGATGCCTATGTGAGAAGTCACTCAGTTATACTCAATTATTGTTACAGTAATTGCTGCATCATATCTCTCATATTATTGATTCAATTATTGTCACAGTATCACCTATATAATATGATATATTATTAAATTAATAATTGAGACGATAAAGTTATTCATATTATTAAATTGAAATATTTACAATGTCTAGAAGTTTTGTCAAGGAGAGGTTTGGTCATCTAATTGCACGCCAATAAGGAGAAATCCTTACCGGAAAGCCCCCTCTTTCCTGGGAACGACCTAGTTGTTAAATATTGTGAGTTATAATATTAATGATGAATAATTTAATGTTGATTAAAGATGAATTTGATAGTTCCATTGTGTTGGAATTATTAGTGTTAGTGAAAATCGACATTTATTTCGATAATAATTGATGTCTGGAGGTTATAATGTTCAATCGGGTATTCGGGACACTTTTCGTGTTGGAGTACTATTCACGGGTTACTATTCACCCGATTACTATTCACTCTAATATTATTCACTCGGGTATTTGGGACACTTTTCGTGTCGGAGTACTATTCACGGGTTACTATTCACTCTAGTATTGTTCACTCGGGTATTTGAGACACTTTTTGTGTCGGGGTACTATTCACGGGGTACTATTCACCCGAAAAATATATTTCTTTTCGGTCCAAATCATTTTTGGGTACAATATTATTCCATGAGGAGATGTGCTAATTTTTCAGACCGTTGGTTGAAATTATAATAGTAAATCAATATGGATCGTTGGTTTAAAGTTTTAATAGTGAATCAATATGGATCGCTGATTTAAAGTTTTAATAGTGAATCAATATGGATCACTGGTTTAAAGTTTTAATAGTGAATCAGTATGGACCGTTGCTTTAAGTTTTAATAGTAAATCAATATGGACCGTCCGTTTAAAAGTAAATCAATCTGGACCGTTCATGAATTAGTTACTATTAAGCCCATTCTCCTATAAATAGAAGCTAATTCCTTAATTATTTCTAACGAATTCACTGAAACTCTAGAGAGAGAAATTATAGAGAGAAAGAAGAAGAGAATTCTGCTACCTCACTTTTTCAATATCCAGTTTCTTCTAAGGTAAGGGGTGTTATTTCTTTCGTATTAATGAAGAGAGCTATTGTTATTCCATTCCTTATTATTCTATTGGAATAATATGTATATGCGGACTACCATATACATGGTGAAATTCTTCTGTTCTTTCATTTTTTATTATTATATTGGAATAACCTGTCTATGCGAAGTACCGCATACATTGTGAAATTCTTCTGTTATTCCATTCTTTATTATTATGTTGGAATAACTCGCCTACGCTAAGTACCGCATACATGATGAAATTCTTTCATTATTCCATTCTTTATTATTCTCGCTTTAATATCACGTCTCGTGCGTTACGCGTGACCGGGTTCCATTATTTATTATTCATTGGAATAACTCGTCATGCATGCGATCTATCGTATGCATGGTGAATTCTGTGGTTATTCCATTATTTATTATTCTGTTGGAATATCCTGTCGATGCGGATTACACCTGACCTGGTTTCATTTTTTATTATTCTGTTGGAATATCCCGGTCTTGAGTGATTACGCTCGACTCGGGTTAAATTCTTTATTATTTTGTCGAGAATAACTCAGATAAAAGGGTCTATCGCATGCATGGTGAATTCTTCTGTTATTCCATTATTTATTATTCTGTTGGAATAACCTGTCTATATGGATTATCACATGCATGGTGAATGATCCTTTATATTCATTCCTTATTAAATTGTGGAAAGGATCTGTTTACGTGGATTATGATGAAAGTCATAATATAAGCATTGGACTGTTGATTATGATGAAAGTTATAATAAAAGCATTGGACTGATGAAAATCATGGGTATATGTAGTATTAGTAAGTATTATGATAAGTTATGTTGGTTATTATGTGAAAAAATGAATGTTTCTTAGAAATCACAGGGTTGAAAATCAGATTTTGATAAAAATGGAACATGAAATTCAATGGACCATATCTCCTATTATATTTCGAATTTTTGAGTGTGGTCAAGGTCTAGAGTTAGATCTATGAGTTTTCTAACTTATCCAAGTAGAATCACTGGAAAATGTGTTATAGGTTTTCGTATGGACTGATTTTAGCAAAGGAGTCAAAAACTGCAAAGTACCAAAAAAGCTAATGCCCAGAAATTTAAAAGGGAATTTTTGGCCACTTAATTTATGAGAAAAATTTCAGCCTTTTGGGACATGAAAATATAGGGTTTAAAGTACCTCCTGTCCAAAAATGAGCTCATTCCAACTTAAAATGAGCAAGTTATGACTATTTCAATATTTAGGTTTTTCGACGAAAAACGCTATAACCGGAGTTCTATAACTCCGATGACCATGAAATTTAAACTGGAAGATCACGTTAACATGTGTAAGATCCTGCCAAGATTTGGAAATTTCTGGAGTTAAACTTGAGGTAGCTAATTTCTTAAGGAATTAATTAGAAATTAATATTTGAAAAATACTTAAGGGAGTTGAAAAATTATAAAAAAATATTTGTTGTGTATGAAATATATGTATATATGTTTGGACAAAGGAATGAAAAAAATAATAAGTTGATTTGGTAATTTTTCATGAAAATGATTTAATTACAAACATATGAGTTAAATATGTTATGTGAAGTTCAAGAATTGGTAAATAGGATTTTAGGGCTTGAAAATCCTATATAAGGTATATCTTGATTTTTGATGAGGATTTGATCATTGGTGATGAAATCTTATGAGTCCAGCATTTTAAATGATTAAATACATTATTTGATAAAGTGTAAACAATTAAATTAAATTGTTTATAAGTTTAAGAAGTGATTAAAATATTGTTATAATATTAACAATATAAGATTATGAGTTTATTAAGTGAATATTAATATTTGGATAAATTTAAAGTCTTTAATATTTATCCTTGTTTTCGTTTGATTAATGCTTATATCATTGTCATCATCCTCATGCTTATATTGTGATGAAAGTCATCTTTGGCTTATGTGCAAAGATGGACAATTGATTATTGGTTTTACAGTTGTATATCTTTGGCTTATGTACAAAGATGGACTGTTGATTATTGGTTTTATAGTTGTATATCTTTGGCTTACGTGCAAAGATGGACTGTAGATTATTGGTTTTACAGTTGTATATCTTTGGCTTACGTGCAAAGATGAACTATTGATTGATGAATATCCTTGGCCGTGGTGCAGGGATGATTCGATGATGTGGATTATTTATTAAGCTGAGTCTCAGAGATAAAATATTAATTATACATTTTTGATTCGTAAAAGATAGCAGCTATCATTCTCTACTTGACTCTTCTAAAGGATTGCTTATTTCGCTGCAGTTAAACTTGATGTCTATTGTATTTTATCAGTTTAACATTGTTGAGGACTAATGATAATTTATTCTGCATTATCTTAGTCATAATATTTCTTACTGTGCTAGTTGAGCTCACCCTTTTTGCTTTCATTGTCCTCTTGAGAAATGAGAACGTAATTTGGACTAGTCGGGGAACCGGAGTGACGGTCCAGATGATAGCATTTGTAGTCCTCACTATTACATTAAATAGTGTGACAATAAATGTAATGAGGACTCCATTGAGTGTGGATATTATACAGATGACAATATTCTTATTAAAACTCTTAGTTTATGTTTTGTCGTATTTTACACGACAGTTGTATTATTAAGTCAGTATTTGTATTTTTTACCAGTGTATTTAATGATTTCAAGATGTGTGGTGTATACCTATTTTGAGGCGTCGCAGAGAGTAGTATTAATTGAGGTTGACAATTTTTTCAAAGGGCCAGACGGTAGGAATTTGAAGGGGCGGTACATTAAATGGGTGAGGACCAACACCCGAATAGTTAGTGATAGTATATATATATATATATATATATATATATATATATATATATATATATATATATAGTTATACAGTCCTCTCGAATAGTTACAAATCTGACAAGTGAGAGCAGGGGAGAAATGTAGACTAAAAGGAGGAAAAGTATCATCCGGAGGAGTGTGAACAGATTGATCGTCGCAGAAAAGTGATAAGGTGGTACAAAGATCTTTTGGAGTTCCATCAACATATATTGCATGTCTCTGAGGTGATGCACAAATAATTGTATAGACTCTATTTGACTCAATAAATTACTTTGATTTTGAAGGGAAAGTTGAGTCAAACTATTCAGGGCATCTATTTGTGAAAGTAGATTCAGATGGGACTCGGAAGATTTAGTAGTTTCTGGTTTAAAAATTATCAGTGGTCGTGGGGCAGATTCAGGTGTGAGACAATGTTACTACTTTGCACATATTATGTTTGGCGTATTCTGAGTCAAAACACACTTAATCAGTTCTAAATCAAAAGGATGACGAAGTTTGTTTTCTCTAACAGACATAATGTTGTGCCTAAAAATTTTAGCCAGAAATTGACATTGTGGAGTCAAGAACTCAGAACCAACTTTGCATGGAAAATCAAACAATTGAGCAGGTCCTAACTGATGGGTGACCGTGACCAAATTATGTTTAAATGTGATGCAATTACTGGTAGAGATGCCTATATGATGAATATAGTCATTAACTCTCCGAAGTTCTAACACATTATTGCCTATATGTAATGTATTTAATATAGCGATCCAGAATTTTCAAGATTTTTGGATAAATAAAATAACAAATTTCTTATTTATTATATATTTTATTATATTGCGTATGTGAATATAAGCAATATAATAGGTATGTATGTATGAAATGTGATAAATATAATATCATATATTTATCATAAATAAATTATGAAAAATAATTTATAATGCAGGATTATTATTTTATTTTATTATACGGCTATTTGAATAATTATGTATAATATATATGTGGAAGATGATGTAATAAATATAATATTTATTGCATGAAGGTAAAATTATTAAGGATTTAGAAAAAAGGAAAGGATGAATTAAAATATTGTAATATATTAAATAAATTATTTTTATTTAATATATAATTTTTATTTTTATGGAAAAGAATTATGGATATTTTATCCTAATATTTAAAATGTATTATGTATATTTAATGTACATAATAGTTGATGCGATATGTACAGAGAATATTAAAATGAGTATTGGAATTGTTGTATGTGTATAAATGGGGCATGAGCTGGGAAAATAATAAAACTCCAAGCAAGAGCTGGCCTAATAAGTGGCCTTCAAGCAAAAGATGATAACTCAGTAATTTAAGCAGCAAGAGCTGAACTGTTATTAGAAACCTAGGATAACACTTCCACCTAACCTATGATGTAGCAATCAATAATTATTCTTGATGAGCAAGTATAGTTCTCTATAAAACAGATCTTTGTAAATTAAATTCAGTTACTTTCTTTAAGCAATACAAACCTTCGCAGCCATTAGAGCTTTTAATTGAAAGGCACAAGTTCAGGAAAATAAGCTAGAAGACTCTGCAGTACGAAGTTAATGATGAACCTCTTTTATGTTCTAGTAAACTAGGGTAGAGATTTAGGAAAGAAAATCTGATTAATTATTAACTAAGAGATTATAGATGTTTGATATCTTGATTGAGTTATGTTCAAGGAATTATGAAGTCTAAATTATATAACTATGTTTGCAATATATTGGAATAAATACTGCAATAACAAATATTTGATAAAATATGAGAAATTGATTCTAATTTTGGGAACTAAAGGAATTTGATTAACATGTATGTTAGGAGATTGCATATTTAAATTTGATGTTGAAAGTAAATATTCATGATTATATGTAAAGTCCTTCAGGGAATACATGTATAAGGACTTAGTGGTAGATCAAACTTGTTAGGTTGATCTGAACTTTAATGTTTATCATTATGTGAATGAATATATAGATGAAAAGATCAAAACTGTAAGGTTGATCTATATTTTGAGATGTAATAGATATGTTTCAACAGAATCGTAGTCTATCGAGCTGATCAAAAGGTTACAGAAGCTAAGGCAGAATCGTAGAGAATCGTGAATTGTAGTCTGTCGGCTTTGGAGGGCCTCTCCTGAAATCGTAGAGTGGTCTAAACGTCTGCCGAGCCAAACTCAAGAATCGTAGAATGCTCTCAAAATCGTAGAGTCTACAAGTCAAGCAAGTTAAGATCGTAATGTGCCAATGCTTAAGAGAAATCGTAGTGTTATCTTCTATCAGTACCAGATCAATCACTAAGGTGGTAGGACATCACGATCATGATCATAGAGCATCATCTGTCTGTATCAGAAGTATCAGAAGCATCGAGCCTTGACCATTTGTTTAAGAATAAATCACAACAAATGTGGAATGGATTATAAACGTTAGAGTCCTCGGGAGTCCCAATGGCACACCCATCATCCTTAGTATATAACAAAGAGACGTATTGAAGAAGCTAAGGAAAGTACTATGGGTCAGCAGAAAACACCTTTTCAAGTGTTAGGTGATGTAACGATCGAGAAATTTGTAATTTAATTTAAATATTTATTGAATTAAATAAATATTTTATATAATTTATTTATTGAGGAAAATAAATAATTGATGAATTATGGTGAATTAAATTTGTAATTAAATTGATTAGTGTAAATTAAATTGAGTAATGATAATTTTATTTGAAGGATTTAATTAAATTAAATCAAATGCTTAATATTTCAGAAATTAGTTAAATTAAATGAATTGTTTAATTGAAAGGAAATAAATAAATTAAACAAAGTGACGTTTCTAATTTATTAATTAAATTAGATATATAATTATTTAATTATTTATTATAAGCATAATTATAATAAAAATATAATTCTTATAATTATAAATTATAAGCTATTAAAATGGTTATATGTGTGACAAGTGTAACTATATAATATAAATATTATTTAAATAATCTAGTATGGGGAATTAGTGTGTAACCAAACGTAGCCTTATGGCTTTTGGGTTATTTTAACTGACGCAAACTTTTTATTTTTCTAACGGAAGGGAACGTGGGAGAGGCCAATTATATTTTCCTACGCGTCTTATTTCTTTACCTAAGGCTAAACTAAGAACAGAGAGTTGGTGAGAAAGGAGAAAAACACAGAGAGAATTGTTAAGGGATTGAGGGCTTTGCTGTGGAAGGGGAAGGAATTGAAGCCATTCTATATCAATTGCTTCAATAATCAAGGATTAAAGGTATACTCCACTCCTATTGTTCATGCTTTGAGTTTTCAAGGATTATTTTCTGTAAAATTCTAAATCACATGGATTGATACATATATATGTATGTAAGGTATATAATCTGTTCATCATCACCTCTTAGTGTGGTTTGATGATTAAAATTCTTGTAAATGGGTTTGTAGTAAGAAAAATAAATCTCAGTGTTTATGTTCATATAATATAGCTTAGAAAGTACAAAATTTCATGCTTAAAGTGTGTTAGAATATGCAATTTGATGTTAGAATATGTTTGTATGTTAAGAAACAAAAGCAGCATAATTCGAATCGTGTCAAATGATTAAGAAACGAATTCGTGACGATCAAATTCGTTAAAAGTGTAAAAATGGAAGAAATTTGGAAAAACTATGGTTTTGATTCCTCAAAATGATGTATACGTGATGTTTTGTATATAGAATGGTGTATGGCATGTGTAACTATGATATTACAAAGTTTTAGATATTGAAGTGTGGTGAAATTCTGTGGAATTGGGATTTTTGGCCTAGAGCAGAGTCTATTTCGAGTTTCTGCAAAACTGAAACTGGTGCATCGCAAAGCGAGCGTCTCACCGCTGCAAGACCTTGCGCAGAATAACTCGTAATATCGGCGCGCCAAGCGCCAAAGAGTCAATCACAGACAGTGAAGTCTGCTACTTTTGCAGACTGGTCATTCGTTATAACATGGCTTAATGATTATGTTAATGTGTTAAATGTGTAAAAACAAGGTTAAAACAGAAGTGTATCACGTGGTTAGTAATTCTAAAATGCAAAGTTAGTAAGTGGTGAAAATGATATGTATGATTTAAGGAACTTAGTGAGCAATGAATAAGTGTTGAGAAATGTACACTTGTGGTCCTGAAATATGTATGGTAATGAAAGACTTGTGCTAAAATGATAAGATTAGCTAGAATTGTATATGTTATGGTATGTTAGCATATCTAATAGATATTGTGATTCCACTAAAATGTGTAGGTGAACGTGAGTTGAAATATTATAGCTTACGCTTGAGGCAAGTTTCCTAACTCTACCTTGTGATTATTGAGCAAGTTTATTTACCCTATCTCAATTATAATTACGCCTGTTTAATAGCTATGCTATCTTTAAGTCAAGCAATCTCTTTATTCCTAAATTTTACATTGAAGTTAAGCAATCCTATTGATTCCATCTCATGTATGATTGTACAAGCTCTTGTAACCTAATTCGTTACATCGAACGAGTTTTACTTTCCTTATTATCATTCGAAGCATATATTGTTCTAATACATTGATTCAAAGGAGATTGTTCTAACTCTTCTGAATATAGCACTTTGCATGTATATCATGTTTACTCAATTATATATTATTGTTATTCAATCTTTGACTTTGATAACCTTGTTCAAAGCTTAATTATTTTATTAAACCTTCAAGTAGTAAGCAAACCTTTATTCATTGAATTAATCTATAATTGAATAGTTTTCTAAAATTCTAGAAACACTAATAAGTTAGTTCCGAGCTAAACTTTCTTTAGTGCGGAAAGCCTAAATTCAAACTGAGACGAACAACCCTAAAATGGGGGATTTCTTACGTGTAACGTTTAGATGTTTGTGCACAATACATGGTACAAAGGGCTAATCCCCCTAAGTACATTAAGAAGGGTCTGTATAGTCTAAATGACTGTTAAGGTTGAGGTAATAATATCTAAATACCAGAGACATAGTTCATGGTCTTAAGACCCTCAGATATTGATTTCTAACTTGTTTTCTATTTTGATTCGTAGAACAAGTTCATTATTGTTCAACATTCGTTGTTCATTCTCATGTTGTTATCATTGCTACTTCCTATATCAGTGAGCAATTGTTTGCTCACTCTTGCATTTAACACTGCAGCTAAAGTATAGAAAGTCGATGAGCCATCCACTAGCAAAGGAAAGGGCAAGATGTCCAAGTGCTAAGGATTTATTGAATGTATTTAAATGTTTTATGTTACAAGACTTGTTTTAATATATGATGTATTCCGCAAACTGATGTAATAAATTTAAGGTTAGATTACCTGGGATTTATTTTGAGATTATGATGTAACCCTTTAATGGGAAAGATTATTGTTTAAGTTATTTAAATTACGTCTTTATCCTTTAAGTATGGGTAGTTAGATGTAATGTTTTGGATATTGAACACCAAATCCTGTGGGAATCGAGTACCTAGATTTGGGGGTGTCACAGGTTGGTATCAAAGCTTTAGGTTATGAACCTTAGGTGGGGAAACCTTAGGAAGTAACCTTTAAGGAGACAGAAAATATAGAGGTGTCTAACTCTTATTAAGTTTTAAGGAATGGATTAAGGTATCCATTGAAGCTAAATAATAAAAGACATTATGTGCTATGTGTTAATAACTTATGTGCTCGTGAGTATCGAAAATATTAAGTAAAACTTAAAATATTTTGTTGTTAGGATGTCCAACGAAGGAGGATCTAGTCTAGCTAGGGAAGTGATACCTCAGGTACCTAAAGACGACGAACCCCGGGATATTCATGTTGTGCGGGAACAGTTGATCCAGGAGGATGAGCCTGTGACTGATCCCGAGGAGGATAGTTCTTAGGAGATAGAGGAGGATGATGAGGAAGAGGATTCTGAGGAGTTTCCATCAAACTCCATATCAGCTGAGATGTATGACGCTCTGTACGATCGTAACGTAGAATTATAGGACGAAGTTGAGGAGTTGAAGGAGATGGTTGAGATGCATCATGCCTCGATGGAGCAGAAGGATGTAGAGATTCAAGAACTCGACTCACGCCTTGGAAACATGGAGTGGGACCTAGTTCATACCAAGGGTTAACATGAAAACCTGTTGGCAGTAAACGAAAATGAAGAATGACATGGAGAAATTAAAAGATGACTTCAAGGAGGAGTCGACTAAGCGTGCAAGAGCAGAGGACGCTTGGATGAAGGCGACTCAACATGCAGACCGTGCTGAGACTAAGGTCCAAGTCAGGAAAGCCAAGATGAAGGAGATGGATTATGCTTTTAATTCTGCGATTGATAGGGCCCAGGATCGAGTCTTTTATTATCCATCTCAGTTTGAAGACTCGCCGTGGTTCGTGATGGATCGTAGAATGACGTATCGTATCATGGAGGAAGAGCGTCGGGAAGCCTTACGACGTCTTAATATGCCTAGATAGAATAAGATTGATAATAATATGTGGTTAATTATGTTAATAAATAAACTGTGAATCCCTTATTTTGAGATGAATAAAGGGATAGTATGAGTATGTAATCCTGAAACTTGTCTAGTTCAGGAAAGTGGATGTTTATAGCGGTTATGTTATCTTTAACATGTTTTAAAACATTATGAATAAATAAAATACTAGAGTTTATTTGAAATGTTATGTGTTATAGTTTTAAATGTTTAAGTTAAACTTCAAATACCCAAGAAGTTGAGTAATGAACTAATAAGCTCATATTTTAACAGAGAATGCCTCCTAGAAGAAGACAACCACGTCAGCAAGCACCTCCTGAGGGGTCTACTAATAATAACAACGAGACTAACTCTAATCCAGTTCAGCAGTTGGTAGCTCTATTGACGGGCGCACTTGCGAATCAACCGCAAGCTTAAGTCACGACCTTTAAGGAATTCAAAGCGGTTGGACCGCCAGAGTTTCAAGGGTCTATGAATCCGGTGGAAGCCCAAACCTGGATCATGGAAATGGAGAAGGTGTTTGACGTTGCTAGAGTTAATGAAGTTTAGAAGACTACGTTTGCAACGTTCATGCTGAAGTCTGAAGCTAGCTACTGGTGGCAAGCAAATAAGGTTCGTGGAGGACAAGGAGTGATAGCAATTGATATATTTAAGGAGATGTTCTTTGAAATGTACTTTCCAGCGAGTTCTTGGAATTAGTTGGAAGTGCAATTTCTGGAGTTGGAAGCAAGGAACGATGACGGTGCCAGAATATGCTGCGAAGTTTAACGAGTTGGCAAGGTTTGCAACATATCAAGTCAATACTGATGAACGTAAAGCCAGAAGATTCGAACAAGGATTGAAGCCCTGGCTTTACAGCAAGGTTTCAATATTCCAGCTGAACACATTTGCGGCTGTACTGGATAAGGAAATTATCGCGGAAGGTGGAAGCGATGCCTTGACCATGTACAATCAAGAACAAAAGAAGAGGAAGAATGAGAATGAAAATAAGGCTGGTGGAAGTAATATTGGAGGTAACAATCAGAAGAGGAAATGGAGCGAGAATTCGACTGCAGGAGGACAACAAGGAAATCAACAGAAGAAAAAGTTTGAAGCTTGTGCAACATGCGGGAAGAACCATACTGGGGTATGTTTGAAGGGAAAGCGAGTGTGTTTCAACTGTGGTCAGGAGGGACACATTGTACCGAACTGTTTTAGTCCGAAGAAAGGAGCATGCTTTACCTATGGTTCAAAAGAACACATGGCTCGTGATTGCCTTAAGAAGCCAGCGGGAAGCGCAAGTGGTGGAAAAGGAAACAACAACGGTGGTGGTGCATTGACTATCACTGGACCAGCATAGTCAAGTCGACCTACTGCGAGGACTTTCAATATGACCGTGCAGGATGCTGTACAATCTAAGGATGTGGTGTCAGGTATCATTCTGATTAATGGTATTAATGCGTATGTACTATTTGATTCGGGTGCTACTTGTTCATTTATATCCGATGAATTTGCTTAGAACTTAGATTTGCCCCAAGAAGAATTAGAATTTCCCTCAAGTATAGAGATTACGAATAAGGAAGTGATTCTTGTCAGATACATGTATAGGAATTGTAGGGTGGTTATAAAAGGTGACGAGATGATGGTAGATTTGATACCAATTAGACTTGGTGAATTTGATGTTATACTGGGAATGGATTGGTTATTCAATTATGGAGAAGTAATTGATTGCCAAAGGAATTGTGTTAACCTTATGACTCCGTCAAAGGTTGCGTTCTTTGGCAGTAAGTCACCTCGACAAGCAAGTTGTCTGACGGTGATGCAAGCTAAAAAGTTGTTGAGAAAAGGATATGTAAGATACCTAGCCTACATAGTCGATACGCAGAAGAAGAGTGCAAAGTTAGAAGAGATACTGATTATAAGAGATTTTGCAGACGTATTTCCAGACGATTTACCGGGTCTTCTGTCGGATAGACAAATCGAGTTCATGATTGATTTACTACCAGGAACGGCCCCGATATCTAAGGCACCATACAGAATGGCCCCAGTAGAAATGAAAGAGTTGATGGTGCAATTGAAAGAATTGCTTGATAAGAAATATATTCAGCCGAGTGTTTCGCCATGGGGAGCGCTGATGTTGTTTGTTAAGAAGAAAGACGGATCAATGCGGCTCTGCATTGATTACAGAGAATTGAATAAAGTCACGATAAAAAATAAGTATCCATTGCCTAGAATCGATGATCTATTCGATCAGTTGAAGGGAGCGAGATATTTCTCGAAGATAGACTTGAGAAGTGGTTATCATCAGTTGAAGGTGAGGCCGGAGGATGTACCAAAAATAGTGTTCAGAACTCGGTATGGTCATTACGAGTTTCTGGTTATGTCTTTTGGTTTAACCAATGCACTTGCAACGTTCATGGACTTGATGAACAGGGTGTTTAAACCATTCTTAGATAAATTTTTGGTGGTGTGTATTGATGATATATTGGTATATTCCAAAACCAAGGAGGAACATGTGGAACATTTGAAATTGACGTTGGAGACATTGAGAAAAGAGAAGTTGTACGGTAAGTTCTCAAAATATGAATTTTGGTTGGAACGTGTACAGTTTCTCTGGCACGTTATTGATAAGGATGGAATTTCGATAGATCCATCAAAAGTTGAAGCTGTAATAAACATGGATCAGCCGAAGACACCATCAGAGGTAAGGAGTTTCTTAGGATTGGCGGGTTACTACAGGCGTTTTATTCAAGACTTTTCCAAGATCGCGACTCCATTGACTAATTTAACTAGGAAAACGGTTAAGCTTGTTTGGACAGAGAAGTACGAGGAAAGTTGAAGAAGAGACTGAGCTCTGCACCTGTGTTATCGTTGCCTGATGATACAGGAAATTTTGTGGTATATAGTGACGTATCACATAAAGGACTAGGTTGTGTGCTTATGCAAAATGGCAGAGTTATTGCGTATGCATCACGTCAGTTGAAAGATTACGAGAAAGGGTATCCGACTTATGACTTAGAGTTGGCGGCGGTGGTATTTGCCCTGAAAATTTGGAGACATTATCTTTATGGAGAGAGGTGTGAGATATATACCGACCATAAAAGTATGAAGTACATCTTTACACAAAAAGATTTGAATATGCGACAAAGAAGATGGTTGGAGCTGATCAAAGATTATAACTGCGAGATTTTCTATCATCCCGGAAAGGCGAATGTTGTTGCTGATGCTTTAAGTAGGAAGGGATGGGAGAAGATAATGATGTTAACTGCTCAGGAAAAGCTAGTGTCGAAAATGGCTAAGATGGAGTTGGAAATTAAATATCCGACAGAATTCGATGAAAAGTTGTTCAAGATAGGTAATAGTTCAACTGTGACGCCCCCAAAATAGGTATACATCACCCATCTTGAGTCGCCAAATACATGGTATAGAATACAAATACAAACTTAATTATACAACCGTCGTCTAATGTATAACAAAACATAGCTGAGAGTTTAAACAGGAATGTTGCCTTCTAGACAATATCCACTCTCAAATAGAGTCCTCATTACATTTATTGTCACACTATTTTATAGAATAGTGAGGACTACTAATACACCATCTCGGACTATCACTCCATTCCCCGACTAGTCCCGGCTACGTTCTCATTTCCTGAAGAGAACAATGAAAACAAAAAGGGTGAGCTCAACTAGCCCAGTAAGAAATATTATGACTAAGATAATGCAGAATAAATTATCATTAGTCTTCAACAATGTTAAACTGATAAAATACAATAGACATCAAGTTTAACTGCAGTGGAATAAGAAATCCATTAAAAGAGTCAAGTAGAGCATGATATCTACTATCTTCTATGATTTAAAATGTTTTCATCAATTTTTATCACGAGACTCAAATTTTAATAAATAAACCACATCATCGAGTCATCCCTGCACTACGGGCCAAGGATATTTATTAATTCATCAATGGTCATGACTATACCGAATAATCCCTGGTCATAATCATACCAAAAATTGTCCATCAATACACTACAGGCCACTGAGGACTTTTACCACATCATTTATAACATTACAAGTCATGATTATACCGAATAATCCCTGGTCATAATCATAAAAAGTCCATCTATGCATGTAAGCCAAAGATGGCATTCATCACAATATAAGAATGCGGATGATGACAATGACATAATAATTCAATAAAACAAGTTCAAGGATAAATTTTAAAGATTTAAAATTTTAGTTTATCCAGAAATCAATAATGTCCAAATTGTCAATATGATACTTCTTTGTGGAGTAAAATTCAAGAATGCTCAGAAGAATATTTTCATGAAAAGAAACTGGATGAAGCGCAAATATCCAGGATATTCTACTAATTTTCCTGGAGTATAGAAGCCAAAACATTAACCAACTGAGTATAATAGAATATATGAAACTGCAAAAGGATTTTCGCCCGCCATGGGGTAATCCATGTAGACAGATCGTTTTCACAGTTTAATAAGGAATGAATACAAAGGATCATTCACCATGCATGCGGTAATCCACATGTACGTGTTATTCCAATGTAATAATAATGAATGGAATAATGTAAGAATTCACCGGCAGCGTGCGAATCAAGATGCATGCATTATTCTAATGTAATAATAAAGAATGTAATTCAAAATGCGCAGAAACGCATAAAACAGGATATTCCAATGTAATAATAAAGAATGGAACTAGGTCATGCGTAAACCGCATGCGAGATAGGATATTCCAATAAAATAATAATGAATGGAACCGTGTCATGCGTAAACCGCATGCATGTGATATTCCAATGTAATAATAAAGAATGGAATAACAAATGAGAATTCACCGTGCATGTGATAGGCCAAATGCAGACGAGTTATTCCAATGTAATAATAAAGAATGGAATAAACGAAGAATTCACCGAGCGTTCAGTAATCACACGCATGTGTTATTCCAATGTAATAGTAAAGAATATAACGGTGTCACGCGTAAACCTGCACAAACAGGATATTCCAAGCGAATAATAAAGAATGGAACTAGGTCATGCGTAAAGCGCATGATAGGATATTCCAATAAAATAATAAAGAATGGAACTGTGTCATGCGTAAACCGCATGCATGTGGATATTCAAGAGAATAATAAAGAATGGAATAACAATGAGAATTCACCGGGCATGTGATAGGCAAATGCATGCATGAGTTATTCCAAATGTAATAATAAAGAATGGAATAATGGAAGAATTTCACCACGTATGCGGTACTTTAGCATGTATAAAAGTTATTCCAACATAATAATAAAGAATGGAATAACAACCCTTACGAGTATTGAAAGAAAAGAACTCTCTTCATGAATACGAAAGAATAATACCCCTTACCTTAGAAGAAACTGGATACTGGAAAAGTGAGGTAGCAGATTTCTCTTCTTTTTTCTCTCTATAATTTCTCTCTATAATAATTGCTCTATAGCTTTAGTGAATTGGTGAGAAATGATGGAAGAATGAGCTTCTATTTATAGGAAAATATAGTTTAAATAATTGCACATTTTGGAGCTCAAAATATTATAGTATAATACCTTCCTCTTTTTCTTCCTTTTTAATTTAGTCCTGCAAGTATTATCAAACTTTCACCACCTCCCCTAATAGTAAATCATGTGAATCAATAGTAAATCATGTGTATCAATAGTTCTAGACATGTGAAAATATGAATTACAGTATAGTACCTCCATCTATACCTCTATTTTTAACTTAGTCATGCAATTATTATCAATCTTGCACTAACTCCCCTAATAGTAAATGAATGTGAATCAATAGTACACACATGCGAACAAATAGTTATAATCATATGAATCAATAGCAATTAATTGCTTATTTATCCGGTTAATTACCCGATTGGTCAATATAACCTCCAGACATCAATTATTATCGAAATAAATGTCGATTTCCACTAACAGTAATAATTTCAACACAATGGAACTATCAATTTCATCCTTAATCAACACAAATTTATTCATCATTAATATTATTATTCACAATATTTAACAACCAGGTTGTTCCCAGGAAAGAGGGGGATTTCCGATAAGGATTGGCGCGCAATTAGGTGACCAAACCTCTCCTTGACAGAACTTCTAAACATTGTCAATATTGTAAATAATAATATGAATAACTTTGTCGTCTCAATTATTGATTTAATAATATAACATATTATGCAGATTATACTGTGACAACAATTGAATCAATAATATGAGAGATATGATGCAGCAATTACTGTAGCAATAATTGAGTATAACTGAGTGACTTCTTACGTAAGCATCAATAATCATTACCGTGTGCTACTATGCAAGCACGTGTATTACTGTACTTTTACTATCGGGTAGTTCAACAGTTTTAACGGTAACACTTTCGCCGTTATTTTTATAAAAAGATAATTCTGTCATTTTCTAACTACGACAATACTTCTGTTGTGGGGTCCACCAAATGATTGTGCCGTCGTACGGATATTCCCCGACAAAAAGAATATTCCACGACCAATCGAATATTATATAACAACTTGCATACTTTACAAAATTTATAAATATCACTCACAACTATAACATTATATCAAATCCACACCATAATATTCAAAAAAATATTTCGAGAAATTTAAATCTTTATTCATAAAATTTGGGGTCTTACAATCTCCCCTCCTTATGAAATTTCTCCCTCAAATTTTATGTACGTACCTGGTATGCCGAAAAGGTGAGAATACCTTGACTTCATTTCAGATTCTAACTCCTGAGGTATAACCTTTGATTGTCGAATATAATCCTTCTTATCCAAGATTTTAACACGTATATTCTCATACGTTAAATCTTCTGCTATCTCATCTAATTCTAATTCAATAATGTGGTTCGGGTCGTCCACATATTTACGTAACATCGATACGTAAAAAATGTTATGAACACGCGATATACTTCGCGGTAAAACGAGTCTATAGGCCATAATTCCTACTCGATCGAGGATTTAAAATGGGCCAATTAAATCGAGGGTTAATATTTCCTCTTTTCATTGACTCTTGCTTCTAGAATAACGCCTTCTTGAACCTTCTTCTTCATTTTCATCAGCTCCAGGTGTGTAGTTTGAGCGGCTTTAACTTTATCGATTAAAGTCAATTCTACTCGTATATTCATTATCTTCACGTGGGTCCCTAGAGTCTTTAACTCTATCTTCATCATTTGTAAGTTATACGAAATGGGTTTTTGTGTTAACAACATCGCACTCGTAAATGCATACGATCTTCTACTTAACGCGTCAACTAACACGTTCGCTCTTCCACGATGATATTGAATGGTACGATCGTAATCTTCAACAGCTCGAGCCAACGTCTTTGGCGCATGTTACTTTCATTTTAGTTGAAGAAATATTTGATTATTTTAGAAATGGGTTTTTGTACTGGGGTTAATACAAAATTCAATTTCACGCTCCGAGGTAGGCTAAGAAGTCTTCAAGAATATGTTAGAAAATTTATTAACGATAGAAAAAAAAATTATGACTCTCATCCAAGACTTGGATAACACATGAAATGAAGGTTTCTCCTAATGGAGTTTCAACTGATAAGTCAAATTCTAATTTCTCTAGAGTTAAATTTAAACGTTGAGCGTAAGAAAGAGAGATAAAAAAATGGGTAGAACCGATATCTAATAAGGTATAGACTTCGGAAGAATTTATAATTAACTAACTCGTGCTAACTTCGTTCGGGTTACTCGTTTTTTGAGAGGTCACGAAAAACGCTCTCCCGAAACCACCGATTTTTGTTTTGTCAGATCGCCTTTGGTGCCACCGTCCCAGCTGGACTTGACTTTGGTGTACGACAAAATCGGGCTAGGTGACCTTCTTTTCCACAATTGTAACATGCTTTGGACAGCATCACGCAGTTTGGACTGATATGTCCCTCCCCTCCGCATTTGAAGCATACAATTTGTGGTCGTTCTCCTTCCTTGAAAACGGGTGTTGGTGCTGCTGTCTTTCCATCGTTGTTGAACCTTCTCTTCTTGAAATTTCCACTCCTATTGTCTTGGCTATGATTACCACCAAAGTGGTTACCATTCCTGGCATGATAATTTCCACCACGATGGTTATCATTGTTCCGATGGCCGTTGCCACTGGTACGATTATTATCGTGTTGTTGCTCGTTATCCTTTGGTTAGGCTGGCTCATTATCGCGCTCCAATAACTGAGCCCTATTCACTACATCTGAATACAAACACAATTTGTGAGAAATGAGGTATTAACGTATTTCAGGTTTCAAACCTCTTAGAAACATTCGCGTCATTCGCTCCTCATTATCGACCAAATGGGACGCAAACTGGGATAACTCCGCAAACTTAGCCTCGTATTGCGACACGGTCATATTATTTTGCTCCAACTTGATAAACTCCACCTCCTTCATGTGACGAATACTTTCGGGAAAGTACTTGTCGTTGAATAATTCGTGGAACTTCTCCCAAGACATCTTCAGTGCGGTAGGCTGAGTACGTTTTACTGATTTCCACTAGTAATGTGCCTCTCCTCGCAACATGAAGGTCGCAAAAGGAACCTTTTGCTCCTCGGAGCATCCCAAGACATCAAATATCTCGGTGATCTGCTTTATCCATGTCTCCGCTTTAAGTGGTTCTGGCTTTCCCAAAAACTCTGGTGGTCCCAGCTCCTTGAACTGCTTAGCAGTGACCATCCGAGAGTTGCCAGTGTTTCCACCTGCATTTTGAACAGGAGTCTCTCTCGCCACATGTTGCATGAATTGCATAAAGACTCTGAACATCTCATCGTTCATCATCTGATCGGTGTTGTTATTTACCTGAGGATTATTATCTTCCTGTTGTACATTATCCTGGGTATCAATCGTTGGTGACTCAACGGTCTCATTCACTCCATTGTTAACATTTTTAGCTGCCATTTGCAAACACTGCCACAAAACAAGGGTTAATTAATAAATCACATATTATCCCTATACTCTGACCGACCAATTAAATACCAAATAAACTTAGGTAGGTTATACTAGCGAAGGAATTCCCCGTCTCTCCCCTCTTAGTTCTTATCTCACATCTCAACCAGGGATCATATCCCTAAGCTTTGATACCAACTGTGACGCCCCCAAAATAGGTATACATCAGCCATCTTGAATCGCCAAATACATGGTACAGAATACAAATACAAACTTGATTATACAACCATCGTGTAAAATACGACAAAACATAGCTGAGAGTTTAAACAAGAATGTTGCCTTCTAGACAATATCCACTCTCAAATAGAGTCCTCATTACATTTATTGTCACACTATTTTATAGAATAGTGAGGACTACTAATACACCATCTCAGACCATCACTCCGTTCCCCGACTAGTCCCAGCTACGTTCTCATTTCCTGAATAGAACAATGAAAGCAAAAAGGGTGAGCTCAACTAGCCCAGTAAGAAATATTATGACTAAGATAATGCATAATAAATTATCATTAGTCTTCAACAATGTTAAACTGATAAAATACAATAGACATCAAGTTTAACTGTAGCGGAATAAGCAATCAATTAGAAGAGTCAAGTAGAGCATGATATCTACTATCTTCTATGATTTAAAATGATTTCATCAATTTTTATCGCTGAGACTCAGCTTAATAAATAAACCACATCATCGAGTCATCCATGCACTACGGGCCAATGATATTTATTAATTCATCAATGGTCATGACTATATCGAATAATCCCTGGTCATAATCATACCAAAAATTGTCCATCAATACACTACAGGCCACTGAGGACTTTTACCACATCATTTATAACATTACAGGTCATGATTATACCGAATAATCCCTGGTCATAATCATATAAAGTCCATCTATGCACGTAAGCCAAACATGGTTTTCATCACAATATAAGAATGCGGATGATGACAATGACATAATAATTCAATAAAACAAGTTCAAGGATAAATTTTAAAGATTTAAAATTTTAGTTTATCCAGAAATCAATAATGTCCAAATTGTCAACATGATACTTCTTTGTGGAGTAAACTTCAAGAATGCTCAGATGAATATTTTCATGAAAAGATACTGGATGAATCGCAAATATCCAGGATATTCTACTAATTTTCCTGGAGTATAGAAGCCAAAACTTTAATCAACTGAGTATAATAGAATATATGAAACTACAAATGGATTTTTGCCCGCCATGGGGTAATCCACGTAGACAGATCGTTTCCACAGTTTAATAAGGAATGAATAAAAAGGATCATTCACCATGCATGCGGTAATCTACATAGACAGGTTATTCCAACAGAATAATAAAGAATGAAATAACAAAAGAATTCACCAGCGTATGTAATCCGCGCGATGCAAGTTATTCAATGTAATAATAAAGAATGGAACCAGGTCATGTTTAAACCGCATAGACAGAATATTCCAACAGAATAATAAAGAATGGAACCAGGTCATGCGTAAACCGCATAGACAGGATATTCCAATATAATAATAAAGAATGGAACCAGGTCATGCGTAAACCGTACAGACAGAATATTTCAACAGAATAATAAAGAATGGAATAACAACAGAATTCACCAAGCTTGCGATAGACCACACAGACAGGTTATTCCAACAAAATAATAAAGAATGGAATAATAGAAGAATTTCACCATGTATGTGCTACTTCGTATATATAGGTTATTCCAACATAATAATAAAGAATGGAATAACAACCCTTATGAGTATGGAAAGAAAATAACTCTCTTCATGAATACGAAAGAATAATACCCCTTACCTTAGAAGAAACTGGATACTGGAAAAGTGAGGTAGCAGACTTCTCTTCTTCTTTCTCTCTATAATAATTGCTCTATAGCTTTAGTGAATTGGTGAGAAATAAAGGAAGAATGAGCTTCTATTTATAGGAAAATATAGTTTCAATAATTGCACATTTTGAGGCTCAAAATATTACAGCATATTACCTTCCTTTTTCTCTTCCTTTTTAATTTAGTCCTGCAAGTATTATAAAACTTGCACCACTTCCCCTAATAGTAAATCATGTGAATCAATAGTAAATCATGTGAATCAATAGTTCTAGACATGTGAAAATACGAATTACAGTATAATACCTCCATCTATACCTCTATTTTTAACTTAGTCATGCAAGTATTATCAATCTTGCACCAACTCCCCTAATAGTAAATGAAAGTGAATCAATAGTACACATATATGAATAAATAGTTATAATCATGTGAATCAATAGCAATTAATTTCTCATTTATCCGGTTAATTACCCGATTGGTCAATATAACCTCCATACATCAATTATTATCGAAATAAATGTCGATTTCCACTAACACTAATAATTCCAACACAATGGAACTATCAATTTCATCCTTAATCAACACAAATTTATTCATCATTAATATTATAATTCACAATATTTAACAACCAGGTCGTTCCCAGGAAAGAGGGGGCTTTCCGATAAGGATTTCTCCTTATTGGCGCACAATTAGGTGACCAAACATCTCCTTGACAGAACTTCTAGACATTGTCAATATTGTAAATAATAATATGAATAATTTTTTCGTCTCAATTATTGATTTAATAATATAACATATTATGCAGATTATACTGTGACAACAATTGAATCAATAATATGAGAGATATGATGCAGCAATTACCGCATCAATAATTGAGTATAACTGAGTGACTTCTTACATAAGCATCAGTAATCAATACCGTGTGCTACTATGCAACCACGCGTATTACTTTACTTTTACTATTGGGTAGTTCAATAGTTTTAACGGTAACACTTTCGCCGTTATTTTTATAAAAAGATAATTCTGTCATTTTCTAACTACGACAATACTTCTGTTGTAGGTTTACCAAATGATTGTGTCGTCGTACGGATATTCCCTGACAAAAAAAATATTCCCCGACCAATCGAATATTATATAACAACTTGCATACTTTGCAAAATTTTTAAATATTACCCACAACTATAACATTATATAAAATCCGCACCATAATATTCAAAAAAATATTTCGAGAAATTTAAATCTTTATTCATAAAATTTGGGGTCTTACATCAACGTTGGTGGAAAAGGTGAAAAATGCACAACTTCAGAATGGAGACTGCGAAAAGATAAAACAAAAATATCTATAGGTGAGGAAAACAAATTCAAAATTGATTCGAAAGGGTTACTTCGATTCGAAGGGAGGATTTGGGTTCCGCCAGTACCAGAGGTTAAAGAGAAAATCCTGAGAGAAGCTCATAACTCAAGATATTCAAATCACCCTGGGAGTACAAAGATGTACCAGGATCTTAAACATCATTTTGGTGGCCGAATATGAAGAGGGATGTGGCTGAATGCGTGGAAAAATGTTTAACGTGTTAGAAAGTCAAAGCTAAACATCAAAGGCCAAGTGGATTGTTACAACCGTTGGAGATACAAGGATGGAAATGGGAGCATATCACAATGGATTTTGTGGTAGGTCTTCTAACAACCCAACAAGGTTACGATGCCATTTGGGTGATTGTCAATCGATTGACAAAGTCGACACACTTTTGCCAATCAAGCTTCGATTTACCTTAGATCGATTAGAAAAACTGTACGTGAAAGAGATTGTGTTGAGACACGGTGTACCTTTGTCCATTGTATCAGATAGAGATCCACGTTTCACATCTAATTTCTGAAAACGACTACAAGAGTGCTTGGTGACACATCTGAGAATGAGCACAGCGTACCATCCTCAAACCGATGGACAGAGTGAGAGAACAATCCAAACACTAGAAGATATGCTCAAAGCATGTATCATGGATTTCAAGGGAAATTGGGATGACCATCTGCCATTGGTGGAATTTGCCTATAATAATAGTTATCACGCGAGTATTGGTATGCCACCTTACGAAACGTTATACGGTAGGAAGTGCAAAACTATGTTATGTTGGGACGAGGTAGATGAATGTCAGCTATTGGGTCCAGAATTGGTACAACAGACTGTCGAGATCATCAAGGTTATTTGAGCAAGATTAATAGCTGCACAGGATAGACAGAAGAAATATGCTGATCAACATCGACAAAATAGAGAATTTGATGTCGGTAGTTATGTTTTTTTGAAAGTATCTACCTGGAAGGGAAAAATTCGGTTTGGCAAGAAGGGGAAATTGAGCCCTAGATTTATAGGACCTTTCGAAGTACTTTGATGAGTTGGTGAAGTGGCGTACGAGGTAGCTTTACCTCTAGAGTTGGAACATATTTATAATGTTTTCCATATCTCGGTATTGAGACCATATAAGCCTGACTATAAACATGTTATAGATTATGAGCCCTTGCAGTTTGAGAAAGATTTGTCATATAAAGAAGTCCCTTTTCAAATTGCTGACAAAAAAGAGCAAGTACTGAGGAATAAAGTGACACCTTCTGTTAAGGTAATCTGGAGGAACCACAATGCTGAGGAAGCTACGTGGAAACTTGAAAGCGTTATGATGAAGAAATATCCTCAGTTGTTTACTTGATTTTGTATAACGATTTTGGGGACAAAATCTTGTTAAGGGGGGAAAAATATAACGAGTAAATTTTTTGAGTTGTGATTCTGGGGACAGAATCCTTTTAAAGAGGGAAGGATGTAACGATCGAGAAATTTATAATTTAATTTAAATATTTAATAAAGTAAATAAATATTTTAAATAATTTATTTATTGAGGAAAATAAATAATTGATGAATTGAGGTGAATTAATTTAGTAATTAAATTGATTAGTGTAAATTAAATTTAGTAATGATAATTTTATTTGAAGGATTTAATTAAATTAAATCAATTGCTTAATATTTAAGAAATTAGTTAAGAAAATAGATATATAATTATTTAATTATTTATTATAAGCATAATTATTATAAGAATATAATTCTTATAATTATAAATTATAAGCTATTAAAATGGTTATATGTGTGACACGTGTAACTATATAATATAAATATTATTTAAATAATCTAGTATGGGGATTAGTGTGTAACCAAACGTAGCCTTATGGCTCTTGGGTTATTTTAACTGACGCAAACTTTTTATTTTTCTAACGGAAGGGAACGTGGGAGAGGCCAGTTATATTTTCCTACGCGTCTTATTTCTTTGCCTAAGGCTAAACTAAGAACAGAGAGTTGGTGAGAAAGGGGAAAAACACAGAGAGAATTGTTAAGGGATTGAGGGCTTTGCTGTGGAAGGGGAAGGAATTGAAGCCATTCTATATCAATTGCTTCAATAATCAAGGATTAAAGGTATACTCAACGTTTAAATTTGACTCCGGAGAAATTGGACTATGACTTATGTGTTGAAACTCCGTTGGGAGAAACCTTCATTACATCCACTGTTTATAAGTCTTGTTTGGTTCAAATCAGTACCCTCACATTACCTGTCGATCTTATTTCATTGAAAATACTTGCATTTAACGTAATTCTAGGGATTGATTGGTTAACTACTCATCATGCAAAAATTGATTATTTTCGTAAGGTTGTTTGCTTTCATATTCCTAATGAACCTATTATGCGAATTCAAGAAACCAAACCATTAAAATCAATCACTGTCATCTCAAGCCATAAAGCTATTCATTTATTGAAAAACGGATGTCAAGCTTTCTTAGCTCATGTCACGGATCTAAACAAAAATACGTTAGTTTTGAATGATATTTCTATTGTTAATGAATTTCCTGACGTATTCCCTGAAGAACTTCCTGGCCTACCCCCAGAACGTGAAATTGAATTTTGTATCGACCTTGAACCCGGTACAAAACCCATTTCCAAAGCCCCATATCGAATGGCTTCTATTAAACTTGAGGAGTTAAAGACCCAACTGCAGGAATTGTTAGACATTGGATTTATTCGTCCTAGTACTTCTGCTTGGGGTGCTCCTATTCTATTCGTGAAGAAGAAAGATGGGAGTATGCGACTTTGTATTGATTATCAGGAGTTGAATCATGTCACCATCAAAAATAGGTACCCATTGCCACGTATTGATGACCTGTTTGACCAGTTGCAAGGTGCCAAATTCATTTCAAAGATTGATCTTCGTTCCGGATATCACCAATTGAAGATTAGAACCGATGGCATTCCAAAGACGGCTTTTAGAACTCGATACGGGCATTATGAATTCCTAGTCATGTCTTTTGGATTGACTAATGCTCCTGCTGCCTTCATGGATATGATGAACCGAGTATTCAAGGAATATTTGGATCACTTTGTGGTTGTCTTTATTGATGACATCCTTATTTATTCCAAAATCCGTGAAGATTATGAGCAACACTTGAGGCTGATACTCCAAAAGCTTCGTGAATATAAGCTTTATGCCAAGTTGAAGAAATGCGAGTTCTGGCTTGAGGAAGTAGCATTCCTTGGGCACGTGGTATCAAGTCATGGAATATCTATTGACCCGACAAAGATTGAAGCCATTCAAAGCTAGGAACAACCTAAATCAGTGACAGAAGTATGTAGCTTTCTCGGCTTAGCTGTTTATTATCGGAGATTCGTAGAAGGATTTTCTCGAATCGCTACTCTATTAACTCAGCTGACTCAGAAAGATACAAAATTCGGTTGGAGTGAGGAATGTGAGAAGAGTTTTAAAGAACTCAAGAGAAGACTCATTTCAGCACTTGTTCTGACAATACCATTTGGCTCGGAGGGATTTGTCATCTACAGTGATGCTTCATGCAAAGGGTTAGGATGTGTTCTCATGCAACATGGGAAAGTCATAGCCTATGCCTCTCGACAACTCAAAGAATATGAGAGGAATTATCCTACTCATGATCTAGAGTTGGCAGCTGTTGTCTTCGCACTTAAAATTTGGAGGCATTACTTGTATGAGGAGAAAGTGGAGATCTTTACGGATCATAAAAGCCTCAAATATTTTTTCACTCAAAAGGAACTCAACATGCGACAGTGACGTTGGCTTGAACTGTTGAAATATTATGATCATACCATCCAATATCATCCTAGAAAAGCAAACATGGTAGTCGACGCATTGAGTAGAAGATCATATCTTGAATGCGAAAGCGATATTGTCAACGCAAAGGCCCATTTTGTATGACTTGCAAAAGATGGAGATAGAGATAAAAACTCCAGGGGCCCACGTGATGATGGCTAATATACGAGTAGAACCAACTTTAATCGATAAAGTTAAAGCTGCTCAAGCTACAGACCTGGAGCTGATGCATATGGGAAGAAAGTACAAGAAGGTGTTATGCCGGAAGAAAGAATCGATGAAGAAGGAATACTTCGAGTCAACTCCAGACTTTGTGTTCCTAATGACCCTGATTTAAAGTATAAAATCACGATGGAGGCGCACAACACACCATTCGTAATCCATCCCGGGAGTACCAAAATGTATCATGATCTTCGACATACATTTTGGTGGGGCAATATGAAGAGGGAGATAGCACTATTTATCTCAAGGTGTCTAACGTGTCAACGAGTCAAGGCGGAGCATCAGGTACCAAAAGGTCCATTGCAACCACTTGAAATTCTAGAATGGAAGTGGGAGCACATTACCATGGATTTCGTTACTGGTCTTCCCAAGGTTTCTCAGGGTATAGATACAATTTGGGTCATTATTGATAGATTAACCAAGTCTGCTCATTTCTTACCTATACGAGAAACTTATATACTTGAACGTCTTGCTCGTATGTACATAAATGAGGTTGTAAGATTGCATGGTATGCCAGTATCCATAGTTTCTGATCGAGACCCAAGATTCACTTCACGATTTTGGGTTAGTTTGCAAAAAGCTATGGGCACGGATTTACGATTTAGTTCGGCATATCATCCTCAGACAAATGGACAATTAGAGATGACTATTCAAACTCTTCAAGATTTATTAAGACTCTGTGTCCTTGACTTCTAGGGAAGTTGGGACAAGTTCTTACCATTGGTGGAGTTTTCCTACAACAACAGTTATCAAGCAAGTATTGGCATGGCTCCATTCGAAGCGTTGTATGGAAGAAAGTGTCGTTCTCCAGTATGCTGGGATGAGGTGGGTGAAGCAACGTTGTTGGGACCGGAGTTAGTACATATGACTACAGAAAAGATACAAACAATCCAGCAACGTATAAAAACCTCCCAAGATCGACAAAAGAGTTATGCTGATCTTCATCGAAAGGACGTGGAATTTGATATTAGAGATCATGTGTTGTTACATGTTGCTCCATGGAAAGGAGTTACAAGATTTGGAAAGAGAGGAAAGCTCAAACCTTGATTCATTGGCCCATTTTTAATCCTCGATCGAGTAGGGACTGTAGCCTATAGACTCGCTTTACCGCCAAGTATGTCTCGTGTTTATAATATTTTTCATATATCCATGTTACGTAAATATGTGAAAGACCCAAACCACATTATTGAGTTAGAACCGGATGAAATAGCGGAAGATTTAAAGTATGAAGAGGTTCATGTTCAAATCTTGGATAAGAAGGAACATATTCTATGCTCCAAGGTTATACCTCAAGTCAAAGTTTTATGGAGGAACCATGATGTTGAGGAAATGACCTGGGAGTTAGAATCTGAAATGAAATCAAGGTATCCTTACCTCTTCGACATACCAGGTACGTACCCTAATTTTGACGGCGAAATTTCATAAGAAGGGGAGATTGTAAGACCCCAACTTTTATGAATAAAGATAAATTTTCTATAATTATCATTTTTGAATGAATTTGATATAATGTTATAGTTGTGGGTAATATTTATAAATTTTTCAAAGTACGCAAGTTGTTATATAATATTCGATTGGTCGGGGAATATTCATTTTAACAGGGAATATTCGTGCGACGACATAATCATTGGTGGACCCCACAACAGAATTATTGTCGAATTAAGAAAATGAAAAAAAATATTTTATGAAAATAACGGCGGAAGTTTTACCGTTAACTGTTGAAACACCCCGGTGTTAAAGAAATGTAAATACTGGCATTGGTTGCATAGTAGCACACGGTATTGATTATTGATGCTTACGTGAGAAGTCATTCAGTTTTATTCAATTATTCTCGATATTTTATATATTATTAAATCAATAATTGAGATGACAGAGTTATTAATATTATTATTTGCATTATTAACGATGTCTAGAAGTTCTTCCAAGGATAGGTTTGGTCACCTAATTGCGCGTCAATAGGGAAAAATCCTTATTGGAAAGCCCCCTCTTTCCTGGGAACGACCTAGTCGATTAATAGTGTGAATAATAATAATGATGATGAAGTTTTGGTTTATTAGTATTATTAATGTAATTAAACAGAAAAGATTTTTATATAAAACAGAATACTTTTATAAAGTAATTCGTTTTATTAAGCTAATAGTAAAATCTTTTTATATAAAACAGAATACTTTTATAAAGTTATCTGTTTTATTAGACAATAATTAGAATATATTATATTTTATTATGCATAGTGTCTGCATAGTATTTGCATAGTAAAATCTTTTTAAAAGTTATTCGTTTTATTAGATTATAAATAGAATATATTATATTTTATTGTAAACCAACTGACAGATAGTGCGTTTAAAGTAAATCGATGCGGACCGTTCATGGATTGGTTACTTATTCGATCCATTCTTCTATAAATAGAAGCTCATTCCTTCATTATTTCTTACGAATTCACTAAAACTCTAGAGAGAAGCTGCAGAGAGAATTATTCTTCTATCTTGGCGTATTTCTTTAGCGTTTAAGAAAGCTTTGAGCGTAGTGCAAGTTTCTTCAAGTATATCCCGCCTACTACTGGTGAGAGTACTCTTCTTTATAAGGTAAGGGTATTATTTCTTTTTATTAATGAAGAGAACTTACATTATTCCATTTTTTTATTATTACATTGGAATAACTTTGTATACGCTGTGATTTTACCTATACTTGGTGAAATTATTACATTATTCTATTCTTTATTATTCTATTGGAATATCCATTTATCGTTTTCTGTGGGACACGGTTAAAATCTTTATTATTACATTGGAATATCACATACTGCTCGTTTTTGTGGGACTGGTTCCGTTATTTATTATTACATTGGAATAACTCATCATGCAAAGTACCGCATGCATGGTGATTTACATTGTTATTTCATTCTTTATTATTACTGTTAGAATATCACGCTTGGCATGCGTATATACACGATTGGTTCCGTTATTTATTATTTATTGGAATAACTTTGCATACATCAAGTACCACATGAATGGTGATTTCTTTTGTTATTCCATTCTTTATTATACTCAGTTGGTTAAAGTTTTGACTTCTATACTCCATGAAATTAGTGGAAAATCCTTGATATTTACGCTTCATCCAGTATCTTTTCATGGAAATATTCTTCTGAGCATTCTTAAATTTTACTCTACAAAGAAGTATCATTTTGACAATTTGGATGTTATTAGTTCCTGATTAAATTAATTCTTGAACTTATTTTATTGAACTCTTATATCATTGTCATCGTCCTCATGTTTATATTTTTTTTGAAAGTCATTTGTGGCCTGTAGTACATAGATAGACTTGGTATGATTATGACCAGGGATTATTCGGTGTAATTGATGAGTGAGTTTTATACACATGAATTGGATACATTCGGGCTTAATTTATTGTTGTTCTCAAGTCTTTTAGATTAGTTTTTCAGTGTTTATGTCTATTCAAGCATGTTTTATGTTGTTTTGTAGGAATTGGGACAAAAGTTACTTGGATCGACGTTTGGGGTGGCTAGATTCGCGTTTTCGGCTTGCCATTTACACAGCAGTCACTTCAGAGCCAATTTGACTATAGCTCCGGACATTATTTTGAAAAACTCAAAGAATTAAAGTTGTAGATCTACTTCTCCTCTTTCCGGAACATCTTGAATCATCAAAATCGGAGTTCGGACGAAGAAGTTATGGCCATTTTTCCAAAGGACGTCGGAGCAAAAAATGTCAGAACTTGTAATAATAATGGGCGCTAATTTTAAACTGAATTCCAGCGTACGGGCGCTATAAGGCAGATTCTCAGCGTCGTGAGCAGTCTTTCAAGGGCGGGAAGAGGCTTAGTGCAACTGGACACGTTTTGGACGAATTTTGACACCTTTTTGACTCCAAATTGGATTGGGTTTGTTCCTATACTAAAAATTGGACTTGTAACCTATAAATACATGATGTAAGGCATAAAATAAAGGAGATTAGATAGTTTAGCCTAGATTAAACACTCCTTTAGATTAGAACATAACCCTAGTTCTTATTAGTTTTGGAGATTGAAGAAACTTGGAGACCATTGAAGATCAATTGCAAGAGCAAGAGCAAGAGGGGAGCATCAGATTTGCTGACAACAGATTCTATTCTCTTTTCTCATCTTACTTTTATCTTTTAATGTCTATTCAATTGTGGATTCTTGATTTTAATTCATTAATTATGAACTAACTCTTTCATTAAGATTTCAATTGAACTTTTTATGATTATGAATTGATTATTTGATTTATTCAACTTATTTATGTTGAAGTGAAATGTTCATCTTGCTTTGAGCTTATTGATTAATTATCTGATCAGTAATTACTGTGTTACTCTAGAAGGAATTGAGAAAGGAATTCTAGGGTTAGAACTGGGCATGGTGACATGTGACTTAGTTATTTGCACAGTGAATAAGTAGGTTTGTGAATAGAATGAGAATATCTATTTGCCGCATGTAACACATAAGGAATTGAGATTGTAACGAGTTTAATTCAATTGTTTTGTATAGAGATATAGTAAAATTAATCTGGGTTAAATAGAAGGCAATTGATCACTCGAGAGAGGGCTTTTGGCATTTGAGAATTCTCATTAACAATTCAAGAGACATAATAATTGGGATAATTGGATAATTGGTTTATAGTTCATAATTGGGGATATTGGAGTCTTAGCCTTTATTTATTTGAATTCATTTATAAAGTAACCTAGTTTTAATTGATTAATTTAGTTTTATTAATTAGAAAAATCACGATTTGAGATTGTTTAAATAAAATTAGTTTGGTTAAGAATTAGTACTTGGTGATTTTTATCAAATAATTCTTCGTGGGAACGATACTCTACTTTCACTTTATTACTTGTTGACCGTGTATACTTGCACATATTCATTGATTGCGAAATCGATCAACAAGTTTTTGGCGTAGTTGCCGGGGAATTAATTTAATAATTTTTACCAATATTAATTTCAATCAAATTAGTCTTAATTTAAACTTTTTTATTTTTATTTTTAATTCTCTTCTATATTTCTCTCTTTTCGGTACCATGGATGAGTTTGAGTATCAATGGCCATACACAAAACATGACTCAACCAATGGAAACATATGGCGTCCACAATCCACACAATGAGAGGCGATGGTTTGTGAAATTTGTGCTGGAAATCATATGAGTCATCAATGTGCCATCAGTTTCGAGCTGGTACAATATAGTGGGCCAATACAAATTGAGGCAACTTCGAAGACATTGGAGGTTATCGCAGCCCAACAGAGTCAATGGATGGCAAGAATGACTCAGCCAAGGGGAGCGAAGATTGACAGACTCGAGGCATTTTCTGCATTGTCAGCACAGTTTGAGAAACTTTCGAGGATGTTTGAAGCTTTTAAAGCTCAACGTAGTCAAAGTGTTGCGGTTACTTATGATTATTGTGCTGGAAATCATATGAGTCATCAATGCGCCATCAGTTTCGAGCCGGTAGAGTATGGTGGTGAATACCCCAACAATTATGTCTATCCCAATAACTATTATCAGTATTGGAGGTATCACCCGGATTTTTCATGGAGCCATACTCATCAAGATCAATTTTATGCTCCAAGTCCAACATACCAACCGGATTTCTCGTGTCCACCTCCACTACAACAGGAAGAACATTCAAATTTGGAGGAAACTTTGTCTAAGTACATAGCTTCATGTGAGGAGAGGGGATTAATCAAGAGATATTGAGTCAAAATTTTATGAACCAAAGCAGAACAACTAACCAATGCCTCAACAACATCATCCTCAATACCCTTGGCTCTATGACATGAATTACGAGTCCGATGGTGAGCTTAGAGCCAAATCTACTGTTGGATGAGCCACGAGATGAAAAAAAAGGAGACAAGTGGGGATAATGACAACAAGGTCGGTGAAAAACTAATTGTGAGAACCAATGATGATGAGCCAATGTTATTTATGCCTCAAGTGCCTTCTCCTCCTCCAGATTCAAGAGTGCGGTTAGATTTGCAAAACCTTGTCAGATTGGTAGTCATGTATGTAAATCCTATTTGTGACGCCCCCAAAATAGGTATACATCACCTATTACGAGTTGTTAATACATGGATGTAAACAACTACAACTTTATTATTACAACAAGATAAAACTATGAGTTTGAATACAAATATTATCTTCTAGACAATATCTATACTCAAATAAATCCTCATCACATTTATTGATACATTATTTTACAAAAATGGTGAGGACTACTAAACAATCCTTTCTAAAACCTTCATTCCATACCCCAGGCTCGTACTCGCTATATTCTCGCCTCCGAGAAAAATGAACAAAAAAGAAAAGGGTGAGCTCAACTAGCTCAGTAAAGAATATTATGACTAAGATAATATACAACAAATTATCGTTAGTCCTCAACGAGGAAAAATATAATAGAATAAAATAGACAACAAATTTTAAATCAATATTCGCAATGAAATAATAATTCATTAGAAGAGTTAAGTAGAGAATGCAAACTACTATCTTCTATGTATGAATTTAAAAGTTCATCGCTCATCTTTTATCCTGTAACATCAATCAATATACATACGGAATCAAATATTCATCTTTGCACTCACGGGCCAAAGATATTCATCGATTAGTCATGTTCATTTAAACACTGTTCATCTTTGCACTACGGGCCAAAGATATTCTTCAGAAATCATTCATCTTTGCACTCTGAGGCCAAAGATATTCTTAAGAAATCATTCATCTTTGCACTACTGCCAAAGATATTCCATAATATCATCATTTAAGACCGAGGATGATGAAAATATTTTTTTAAAGAAAGCGAATCCGGTGAAACAAAATGACAAGGATTAAGGATTAAGGATTCGTACTTGGTTTTATCCGTCCAAAAATACCTCAAAAATAATCATAGTGGTGTAAAATTCAAGAATGATCAAAACATGGATACAATCGAGTTAGTATCCGAATAGATGTTTTAGACGAAAAGAAGAAATTTTATTTTTCTATTGAATAAGACCAGATATCGTGAATAGTGTCAGTATCGTGAATAGTGCAAATATCGTGAATAGTAACTCAGGACACCAAAAGATAGAAATTCCACAAAAACATCTTCACGCTTCATGAATAGTACTCGTGAATAGTAACTTCGTGAATAGTAACTCATGAATAGTAACTCGTGAATAGTAACTCATGAATAGTAACTCATAAATAGTAACCCCGACATGAAAAGTTCCAAATTTGATAAAAACTTGGATCAACATTTTAGTATAATGATATTGAAGAAATAATATCATTCTGAAAAAAAAATAATATCCCTTACCTCGAAAGATCAAGTACTTACGGCTAGAATAGGGTATAAAGGCTATGACTTGGACTTGCCTTAGTATAGCAATACTCAAAGTATACTCAAAATACTCACAAGAATACGCTCGATAATATAGAGAGAGAAAACTTCAGTTTCTGGTGTGATTTTCAATTCTAACCTAAGCAACCTATTTATAGGAAATTGCTTAGAACACCAAAGCAGAAAATTTAATAAAATATATTATTATTAATAAATTTCCCTCGCCTCTTTGGAAATCAGATCCCAACATTTCCCACATTCCAACCTTCTAGAAAGAAATGATAAAAACGTTTTTCATAAAATAAATAATTAAAACTTACAAAAATCAATTATTTCGGAGCTTCAGAACTTCAATAATTCATAATAAATAGCCCTTTCATCAGAAAATTCGAATCTCGCGAGTTTTTATAGGAAATTCAATTCTCTACAACTTTGCAGAAGAAAGGTTTTCCAAATTCCAAAGAGAAATTGACCGAAATCCATAAACGGTCGATTTTACATTTATAATCAAATTTCGATCGATAAATGGGGTCCACCGACATGTTTAACATGTTTTAAACATTTATTGCAACAAAAATACTCTTCCTCCTCGTATACTCATATATCCCACATTCGTTGTAAAAATATCACAGATTAATATATTATTAAAATAATATATTTAAATGAATTATTTTATCGAAAAAGATAAAATATTAATTTTCAACAATTGTCATTTTAAAAATTTTCTCCATCTATATCCACATAAAATCAATATTTTCCTCATCATATAAATCAATAATTAATTATTCACAAATAATATTACGAGAATCACAATATTGACAACCGGGCGATTCCTGTGAAAGAGGGGCTTTCCAATAAGAATTTCTTCTTCTTTGGCGTGCAATTAGGTGACCAAACCTCTCCTTAGGCAGAACTTTCTAGACATTGCCAATAATGTTATCTAATAATATTATTTAGATAATATGAATTATTGCTTCGATAATGAAAATAATGTGTAATGACAATTATTGAAACAACAAAGAATATAAAATATCAACGCAACAATTATTAACTCAATAAAATCTTTGAGCAATAATTCATCGTAACCATTATTGAGTAGTGCCTTCTTACGTAAGAATCAATAATTGGCGCAATACTGGTAGTCTTTCTTGCTCAACAACGCGTATTAGTGTGTTTTAACCAAGGGTATTCCAACAAAGATAATCTTGTAATAACTACTGTACTGTTATTTAAAAACAACTTATATTTGTCGTTTTCTTCATCCATTCGCTTTCAGTTATGGGGCCCACACATGGGCTCTTGTCGTAAATACGAATATTTCCCAGACAAAGATTGAATATTCCACGACCAAACGAATATTCCCAAACAACAATGAATATTTTATAACCACTTGCTTATTTTGAAATATTTGCGTATTTAACCCTTAACTATCCACATTAATCAAATCAACCCTTACTATTTCAAAATAATAAATAGAGAAAATTCCTTTTTATTTAAAAATTTTGGGGTCTTACATCGGCAATACTCTCTGTGATGTAAAAGCAAGTACACCTTCGAAACCATGGTGCGATGAGTTGGAGAAGATAGAAGAAGAAATTGTTGTGTCTAACAAGCCTCAATGCCAGAATATATTCACAGACACAATGGAGAAACCACCTAGATACTGGATGTTCTTGAATGTGATCTTATCTAAAGAAAGCATGCTAGGTGACTTTAATACAATGGCTATTACAAATGGGAACCTACCAAAAGCTATATTATTTCCGATGGATGGAGGGTTTCTCAACTTTCGTAGGGGAATTGGATAGAGAATTGAAGAAGTCGGGCTGAGACTATAAAACAAGCGCTTATTGGGAGGCAACCCAAGTTCATTTTTTATTTTTAGTTTTTATTAAGTTTTATATTAGTAGTTTTGAATTTGCATTTATTTACGATTTGATAAAATTGCTTCTATCATGGTTTTACAGGTTATTCAAGTCAAATTTAAGTGTGGTGCCCAATTTGTTCCACGTGCTTAGCCTATTCTCCAAACTTAGCGGACAAGGAGGAAGATTGCTATATTTTTAGGGAAGTCCTCTGCTTTAATTTTTTCTATTGTAGCCATTGAGGACAATGTCTAGTTTAAGTTTGGGGGTAATTTAGTGTCGTACTGCATATACTTAGTTATCTGCATAGTAGTTTATTTTTTTTTTATGTGTTAGCATTATGTTTTTTTAGGTTGCATATAATACATGGTATTTTTTTTGCATCTTCATATATGTGTTCATGTAGTATAATTGCATTTTTTTTTATTTTTGCATGAATTTGTGTGATAGGTTGGTGTGGTCTTAGCTCTACTATGATAAGATTGGTTTTGCATATTAACAAGCAGTGTTGATAATTGATGATGAGTTCTAATTTTAATCATGATGATAATCTCAGCCTGTCTGAAACTTATGTAACCGGTTAGCACTTAAAGTTTAACTGTTTTAATCCACTTGGTTCAAGGGTTTCATAATTTGTTTATGAGGGAAAATCTTTGTTAAAATTTAAGGAAATTAGTGAACTGGCGGTAAAGGTTGGAATGACGTAAAAGCTTGAGTTTGGGGGAATCTATGGGATATATATACTAAAAAAAAAATTGATGAAGAGAAAAAAAAATAGAAAATCCAGAAAAAAAAAAAAAAAAAGAAAAGAGATGATGAAAAGAAAAAAAAAGAGAAAAATCGTGGTTAGTTTTGTTTCGGGGCCTTTGTTACTTGAGCAGAAATGCCTTAGAAAGTGTCTTAACACCTAGCGCCCTAAGGTCTTATATGGTCTGGGAGTCGTTGGTTGAAAGCTCGCTAAGGGATGGCACTGTTATCCTAATGGAATGAGACATTGCACAGCCATGAAAAAAAAAACACGAGAAAGAGCAAAAATGCCCTCGTGGTTGAATAAAAGTATAAATAAATCCTGTATTTACCCTTAGATTTGGTAATTGCTTAGTTTTAACTGGAGTTGTCATGTTCACAAAAGTAATTGAATTGGAACTGAAATTTTCCTTATAAGAAGTTTGTTATGTGATTATCTTGAACTGTGTTGGGTTAGAATGGTTAACAAGCACACACACACAACATGGGTAACGACAGGTTTGGGTTGACTAATTGGTTAGAGTTATGGATTTTGAATTGATTGGATATATTGTTTGAGTAGCAATGGTATCTTTGAGGCCTGTTGCTATATATCATACTGATTTATTACTCGGTTCGTAGGTATATTAGGAAGTAGATTATGCATATGCATTCATTTAGTTGAGTTATTTTGTTTATTTTTAGTTCTTTTGTATTTTTGCTTAAGGACAAGCAAAGGTTTAAGTTTGAGGGTATTTGATGAGTGAGTTTTATACACATGAATTGGATACATTCGGGCTTAATTTATTGTTGTTCTCAAGTCTTTTAGATTAGTTTTTAAGTGTTTATGTCTATTCAAGCATGTTTTATGTTGTTTTGTAGGAATTGGGACAAAAGTTACTTGGATCGACGTTGGGGGTGGCTAGATTCGCGTTTTCGGCTTGCCATTTACACAGCAGTCACTTCAAAGCCAATTTGACTATAGCTCCGGCCATTATTTCAAAAAACTTAAAGAATTAAAGTTGTAGATCTACTTCTCCTCTTTTCGGAACATCTTAAATCATCAAAATCGGAGCTCGGACGAAGAAGTTATGACCATTTTCCCAAAGGACGTCGGAGTAGAAAATGTCAGAACTTGTAACAGCGCCGGGGCGCTAATTTTAGGCTTAATTCCAATGGGGGTATTTTAAGGCAGATTCTCTCGGCGTCGTGAACAATCTTTGGGCGTTGTGGAAGAGGCTTAGTGCTACTGGACGCGTTTTGGGCTAATTTTGACACCTTTTTGACTACAAATTGGATTGGGTTTGTTCCTAAACTAAAAATTGGACTTGTAACCTATAAATGCATGATGTAAGGCATAAAATAAGGGAGATTAGATAGTTTAGCCTAGATTAAACAGTCCTTTAGATTAGAACATAACCCTAGTTCTTATTAGTTTTGGAGATTGAAGCAACTTGGAGACCATTGAAGATCGAGAGCAAGAAGCAAGAGGGGAGTATCAGTTCTTCGACAAATGATTCTATTCTCTTCTCTCATCTTACTTTTATCTTTTAATGTATATTCAATTGTGGATTCTTGATTTTAATTCATTAATTATGAACTAACTCTTTCATTAAGATTTCAATTGAACTTTTTATGATTATGAATTGATTATTTGATTTATTCCAATTATTTATGTTGAAGTGAATTGTTCATCTTGCTTTGAGCTTATTGATTAATTATCGATCGGTAATTCTTGTGTTACTCTAGAAGGAATTGAGAAAGGAATTCTAGGGTTAGAAGCTGGGCATGGTGACATGTGACTTAGTTATTTTGCAAATGAATAAGTAGGTTTGTGAATAGAATGAGAATATCTATTTGTCGCATGTAACACATAAGGAATTGGGATTATGCTTGAGTTTAATTTAATTGTTTTGCATAGAGATATAGTAAAATTAATCTGGATTAAATAGAAGGCAATTGATCACTCGAGAGAGGGCTTTTGGCATTTGAGAATTCTCATTAACAATTCAAAGAGACATAATAATTGGGATAATTGGATAATTGGTTTATAGTTCATAATTGGGGATATTGGAGTCTTAGCCTTTATTTATTTGAATTCATTTATAAAGTAACCTAGTTTTAATTGATTAATTTAGTTTTATTAATTAGAAAAATCACGATTTGAGATTGTTTAAATAAAATTAGTTTGGTTAAGAATTAGTACTTGGTGATTTTTATCAAATAATTCTTCGTGGGAACGATACTCTACTTTCACTTTATTACTTGTTGACCGTGTATACTTGCACGTATTCATTGATTGCGAAATCGATCAATAGTAATCATGACCGTAATGTTACAAATGATGTGGTAAAAGTCCTCATTGGCCCGTAGTGCATTAATGGATAGTTGTTGGCATGATCATGACCATTGATGAATATACAAATATCCTTGGCCTGTAGTGCATGGATAATTTATGGTTGTGATACTAATGAATATCCTTGGCCGTAGTGCTGGGATGATGTGGTTTATTTATTCGTGTCCCAATGATAAAAGTGATGAAAAACCTTTTAAATCATAAAAGATAGTAGATTTTATTCTCTACTTGACTCTTTTAATGGATTGTATGTTCCGCTGCAGTTAAACTTGATGTCTATTGTATTTTATCTGTTTAACATTGTTGAAGACTAATGATAATTTATTCTGCATTATCTTATTCATAATATTTCTTACTGGACTAGTTGAGCTCACCCTTTCTTTCACTGTTCTCTTAAGGAAATGAGAAAGTAGTCGGGACTAGTCGGGAAACGGAGTGACGGTCCAGATGATAGTATTAGTAGTCCTCACTATTCTATTAAATAGTGTGATAATAAATGTAATGAGGACTTATTCTGAGAGTGAATATTATCTAGAAGACAATATTTGTATTAAAACTCACAGCTTTCTTGTTGCATATTAAAGATTGTATTTGTATTCTGTACCATGTATTTGGCGACTCAGAATAGGTGATGTATACCTATTTTGGGGCGTCACAAGAATATCTTGTGGCGGCTGCCGCTATATAAACCCGACCACAAAAAAGTGAAGTCTCGCTACTATCAGTAGACTTTGGTCATTCGTTATAACATGGCTTAATGATTATGTTAACGTGTTAAAGTTGTAAAAACAAGGTTAAAGCAGAAGTGTATTATGTGGTTAGTAATTCTAAAATGCAAAGTTAGTAAGTGGTGAAAATGATATGTATGATTTAAGGAACTTAGTGAGCAATGAATAAGTGTTGAGAAATGTACACTTGTGGTCCTGAAATATCTAATAATTCCACTAAAATGTGTAGGTGAACGTGAGTTATAATATTATATCTTACGCTTGAGGCAAGTTTCCTAACTCTACCTTGTGATTATTGAGCAAGTTTATTTACCCCATCTCAATTACAATTACGCCTATTTCATAGCTATGCTATCTTTAAGTCAAGCAATCTCTTTATTCCTAAATTTTACATAGAAGTTAAGCAAGCCTATTGATTCCATCTCATGTATGATTGTACAAGCTCTTGTAACCTAATTCGTTACATCGAGTGAGTTTTACTTTCTTTATTATCATTCGAAGCATATATTGTTCTAATACATTGATTCAAATGAGATTGTTTTAACTCTTCTGAATATAGCGCTTTGCATGTATATCATGTTTACTCAATTATATATTGTTGTTATTCAATCTTTGAGTTTGATAACCTTATTCAAAGCTTAATTGTGACAACCCAAATTTTTATAAGTTATTAAAATAAGAATTTAATAATTAAAATTCTTATTATGAGGTGTATATATTTTGAATTATATGATTTGGTGTGAAGAGAATTATATATTCATATGTTGGAGAATGTGAGATTTAATAGTTAATTAAAATATTAAAGAAATTACATAATATTAGTGTATTTAATTAAGTTGAAATTATTTTATGAGATAATATAATTTTAATTATTATGCCTTGTGGGCAATGGAAATTATTATGAGTTAAGTTTCATAAATAGTGTGAATAATTCACTTAATTAAAATAGTGAATTAATACAAGTATAATTGATTTAATAAAGTGAGAAGGTAATATATTGCATGAAAATGTAAATGTTAGTATAATGCGAGTAAAATATTTTTATGTCCATTAAATATTTTATTATGCAAACTTTATGGAATAAAATGAATATTTATGGTATTAAATAAATATTTGATGAAAATTATTATGTGATAGTTTATTTAAGTGTGATAAAATAGATGGGATTTATCGTATTTTATTATGCGAGTAAAATTGTGATATTCTAATTTAATTAAATAATTAAATTAGAGAAGTGAGAATTTGTTAAATAATGTTATGATTATAATGGTTGAATTGAAATTATAATTTTCTTGATAAGGTATTTTATTTCTTAAGGAATTAAAGGTTCATAATCTAGTTTATATTTCTAGTTTATGTGTTCTTGAGTTTCTTTTAAAATTGGAGTTTTGGTTAATGAATTTATGGGTTACGATGTTTTATATGTTATTAGATATTTATAATTTGATAATGGTCATCTAGAAATAAATTTTCAAAAATCAAATTTATGTATTTATACTAAAGAAGAGGAGTTTGAGTTTTGATTGTAATGTGTGTTTTTGTGTACTTTGGGACTAAAGTTGATGATGAATTCGTGATTGAAACTTTAAATTGATGGATGATTGTTGTTCTCCTCTATAAAACGAAAACAACGCAACTTGAACGGATCGAATAGGTTAAGAAACGAATTCGTGATGAATGAATACACTTAGCATGTTGAAAATAGGAAAAATTAGTATAAACAAATTAGAATTAGTATAAACCAAGTCCCACATCAACTAAATTGAGAACTTTACCCTTTGCCAAACCTATAAATAGAAGGGCTTGATCCTTTGTTTCATTCACCAACAATAAGGCCTCCGATTTTTGAGAAAGGCTTTGTTGTGGGAGGACTTTTTATAAAGATCTCCTTAGTTAAATTTTGGCGTGGAAGTGTGTATTCAGTTTGTGAAACTCGTATTTTCGGGTATGTTTCTTATTTAATTTTTGGTAATGTTATTATTTTAAATATTGTATTTAGTTTGTTAGTTAAAGTTTAAATTTTGGAAGTTTAGTTAGTTTTGTTAGTAAACTAGTTAGTTTACTATGTTTATTTTGGCTTGTAATTGATTATGTAAAAGAGTTCTAATGATTTTAATTAGAGATATGAAGCCTTAACATCATCCAAGTGTAACCAAAACTCACAAAATAAAATATTTACAAAGAACCATGTTGGACAGTTTTTGGGACTGATCTTGAAGACCATTTGTGCTTTTGATTTATGTCTAAAAGCTTAATTTGATGATTGTACGTTATATCCCTCTAAGTTCTGAAGATTACCTAACTTGAATAAACCAAAACGGAGTTAAAATGAATCAATGATGAAGATTTTAGTAAACCATGTCTAGAAATGAAAACTGAATGAACAATGACTATAGTGTCAAATTCTGGAATAGCTATGTTGCCTGAAAATTTTTGAGTTTCTGGGTAGTTTTAGTACACTGAGTTAGGAAGCCATAGGCTTTGGAATGGCCTCATTCCGACCTCGGATGAGGGAGTTACGGTGATTGGAAGGAAATGTGTCGAATTTGTCAAATTGAAAGTCAGCAGCGGGAGGTGCAATTTGGGACACTGTTTCAATTAGTTAATGTTTCTAGAAACTTCTAGGCTTTTGATATGTTATAGTACACTGAATTAGCTTTCTATAGACTCTGGAACAAACTAATTCCGACTTCGGAGCAAAGAGTTATGACCATTCAAAGTAGTCGCGTCAAAACTGTCTAACCAACTCGGGACAGTCACCTTGAACGAATTTTTTGGAATTCTGTGTTTTGAATTTGGAAATGGTCAAAGAATGAAAGTTGTAGCCTCGAAAGTTAGCTTTGCGTGGGCTCAAGATTCGCTCAAAAATGTTTTGAAACGAATTAGTTATGACTGTTTTAGCGAGAGAGGGTAAAGCTAGGAAAGAATGAAAAACAGATTTGAACACCCTTTTTGAACACTGTTTTGGACTGTCTATCTTATCCGAAATGGGTGTCCAATAACTTTTAAAAATAGATTAATATGATGTTTATAGCATATCCAAAGTTGGATGTCATCGAACTTATGAGATATAGCGTAAAGTTTACATTACAACTACTATGCGTTAATATATGACTAATGGATGTGAATCCATGATTATATATAACTGTGTAGGAATACACGAAGTGCAGATAAGCGTTAAACAGTTAAGTTGTAGTTTATAAACTAAGAATTAGGCAAGTCTTTTAGTTACTATTTGCTATGTGAACTTGATGATTAACTGTTTTAAATCTTTATTGCAAAAAGAATGATGTGTTATATATATGTTGAAAGTATGAAATGTTAAAGTCGATTTATGACTATGTTGATTGATTAAAACATGCTGATTGAGTAAGGACTCAATCTTTATACTTGTTATATGAACTGTAGCATGTATGTTATATCTTGAGCATGTTATTATGTGCTCTATGATGCATGAAAACTGTTAGATTTTTCTGAGCTGTCGAGCTCAACCTTGCAAATAACCACTTTTGCAGGTTCAAGATTCAAGGTAAATTTATGTGTTACTTGAAAGACATGAATCAGATGTGATACTTGAAGATTTATACACTTTGGTTGTGTTATTATTATTTAAACCATGTTTAAGGTTCTGAATAATGTATTAATGTTGAATTGTAATATCGTTTTGCGATGTAAACTATTGTAGTATTAAAATAATTCTGAAATATTTAGATGTAAAGGTTGAAGGTTTTGGGAACGAGGATAGTTTGTAATAGAAAATTTTAATTATTCCGCAAATTTCAATGGTTGTATTATCGTTTAAGGATGTAAAATTAGAGGTTGAATGTATTATTAACGACCGAAGTCGAGAATTAAATTGTATGAATTTTGGGGCCGTTACATTAATTATTATATTAAACCTTCAAGTAGTAAGCAAACCTTTATTCATTGAATTAATCTATAATTGAACAGTGTTCTAAAATTAAGTTAGTTCTGAGCTAAACTTCCATTAGTGCGGAAATTCTAAATTCAAACTGAGATGAACAACCCTAACATAGGGGATTTTGTACGTGTAACGTTTAGATGTTTGTGCACAATACATGGTACAAAGGGCTGATCCCCCTAAGTACATTAAGAAGGGTCTGTATAGTCTGAATGACTGTTATGGTTGAGGTAATAATACCTAAATACCAGAGACATTGTTCGTGGTCTTAAGACCCTCAGATATTGATTTCGAACTTGTTTTCTATTTTGATTCGTAGAACAAGTTCATTATTGTTCAGCATTCGTTGTTCATTCTCATGTTGTTATCATTGCTACTTCCTATATCAGTGAGCAATTGTTTACTCACTCTTGCATTTAATACTATAGCTAAAGTAGAGAAAGTCGATGAGTCATCCACTAGCAAAGGAAAGGTCAAGATGTCTAAGTGCTAAGGATTTATTAAATGTATTTAAATATTTTATGTTACAAGACTTGTTTTAATATATGATGTATTTCCCAAACTGATGTAATAAATTTAAGGTTAGATTACCTGGGATTTATTTTGAGATTATGATGTAACCCTTTAATGGGAAAGATTATTGTTTAAGTTATTTAAATTAGGTCTTTATCCTTTAAGTATGGGTAGTTAGATATAATGTTTTGGATAGTGAACACCAAATCCTATGGGAATCGAGTACCTGGATTTGGGGGTGTCACAGGTGAGGTAGCAGTCTGTTGTGTCAGTGAGCCAGTCTGCTAATCAGAAGTTGTGCAGAAAGTCTCCATCAAAGCTAGAAATTTTTAAATGTATTTAATGCTTCAACGAATGTCTTTAACGGATACATTTCAAAGACACCATATATGCAAAACAGAAGTAGATGAAAAAGATCAAGTAAGCACTGAATAAAAACGCTGAAGAACACTCAACGCTCAACTCTACGATCTGAAAAAGAAAGCTTGCCCACCTACTCAGTTCTTTCGAACACAAGCTTAACGGCAATTGAGTAACACCATTCAAGAACTCAGATACTATCAAGTGAAGTAAGAAGTTCCAAGTCAGAATGACTTAAAGAGTTCTAAGTGAACTGAGAAGTACCAAGTCTACTGACTTAAAAAGTTCAAAAGTGAACTAAGAAGTTCCAAGACTGCTGGTCTTGAAGGAATCTGTGAGATTCAAAGATTGTAAAGATATCCTTAGTGGATTTCCTACTCGAGGATTAGAAGAGTGGACTAGGAGCCTTGAGTGCCCGGAACCACTTAAAATCACTGCGTCTTTTATATTCTTTTCATAACTGCTATAACTGCCATAACTTCTCAACTCCTATTAACTCGTCATATCTTAAAGGGAAAACAAATAAATCGCAATTCCGCTGTGTTTAAATCATTATCAAAACTAACAAGTATTTTGTATAAAAAAATTTTAAATATCTATTAAACCCCCATTCTAGATAACTATTGTGCCTCTGGGAACTAACAATGTATGTGATTATTGATTCTTTTGTAATAGAGTCTTTATATATCTGGTATACTGTATGGTAAAAGAATTAGGATTTGGATGCACTAAAGACTCTAATTATAATATTGTACTGGGATTCTTTTACCGTACAGTATACCAAATATATAAAGACTCTAATTCAAAAGAATCAATAATCATGTACATGTTAATCAAATTCCTTCAGTTCTCAAAATTAGAATCAATTTCTCATATTTTAGCAAAGATTTGTTATTGAAGTATTTATTCCAATATTTTACAAACATATTTATAGAATTTAGATTTCATAATTTCTTACACATACCTCAATCCAGTTATCAAATATCTATATTCTCTTGGTTAATAATTAATCAGATTTTCTTTCCTAAATCTCTACCCTAGTTTATTAGAACATAAAAGAGGTTCATCATTACCTTCTTACTGCAAAGTCTTCTAGATTGTTTTCCTAAACTTTTGCCTTTCAATTAAAAGCCATAATTGTAACGCCCCCAAATTCAGGTACTTGAAACCCAAACTTGGTGCTTTACGATACCATTTCTATGAGCGAAAATAATACTAATAATAATAACAATAATATAAATATCAAACATAACTTACATATATCAGAGTCTAATCCCAAGTATGCAACCTTTACTATGATATATTACATGATAGAACATAAATATCATGGTCTAAATATTGTTTAACTATTACAAAAGATACCAATAAACCTATTCTGTTTGCTTTCCTTTTTCCTTTGTTCTTGCCCGAACCTTTTGGTTGTTCACACTTAGCTGAAAATATTTAAATTAAGCAAGGATGAGCATTTGAGTGCCCAACAAGTAATAGCAATTATAAATATAAGCTGAAAGAAGTAAATGTTTTCTTTGTACGATACTTCTACAACGAATCAACAGTTGTGAAGTAAGCTGAGCCAAATAATAATAACATAACAATTCTATATCAAAATTTTGAAACTACATATTGACAATATATATAGGGTAGTCGACAGACTATGAACATTATTTTCTATTTTCGAAAAGGTTAAACAAAACTTCATCTGCAAACCGTCATAACTTACGGGCGCGAGGGTGTACATCCCATGGGCCCTGTATTGATCAATACTACATGCAAGAACGATATTATTGTTCATCTTTTCTGCCTTGGGCGCATAAAAGTTTCCCATATTTGGGATGTTCATACTAGTCTAGAATCTGAACCAAAACAATTTGGTTGGGTAACAATAAAGTTCTATCTTGTTCAACAACAATTTTAAGTTTGTGTCTAGCCGGATCAAATAGCTTAGAAAGCTTTTAATTCAACTTATACTTACTGGACACCGATAAGTATGTATCAACATGTGATAAAATATAATGATTATCCAAGTGAGGACACTTGTATAACCCTGTTTGAAAATTAACGAACATAATATATATCTTGGTCTACAATAACAGAATTAAGGAACTTATACAATAAATTATAATTTAATAACTTATACAAAATCATTGCATAAGTATATAAAAAGGTTGAAATATTTGAACAATGAAAAGAATAATTCAGATATTATCTTACGCATATCCATTGCATAAAGTAAATGCAAAGGTTTATATACTTGCCTGGTCTGCTGCTTACAATACGCAACTTAGTTTTATCTTTTATATCGAAACCTATCATTAATAAGATCATTTTACTAATTAGAATAACATATCGCAACACATAGTACTGCTTATTACAGTCAGCACACAACCTAATCACATTGTCACACATATTTCACAGTCATTGGATCATAAACAAACACATATACAAACCATTTATATAAGTCCAGATCAATTTTTAAAACATGTCGGTATACCGACGGCTTTATCGGGTAATTATCGAGTTTAAAACTCTACTCTGTACCCTTAATAATAATCTAGACAACTTAAGTTTCAGTCATACTAGTTTTCATAGCCTTATAATAATTTTATATAATTATTATAATTTATCATGATTTTTCAAACATTGGAATCATTATAAAATGATTTAATTATTAAATAATTCCATTATCATTAATATTTAATTAATATTAAACTATTAATGAAATCATTGCCAAAATATTAAAGTTATTTATAATAACTTCAAATATTTTTTAAAGTATTACCATTACCCTTAAATGATTTATATAATAATTAAAAATTATTTTTAAATAATTACCATTAATATTTAAATATTAATGCGCTATTTATCAAAATATTAAAAGTCTTTAATTATAACTTAAAATATTTTTAATTCATTTATATCCTTTTGAAATGATTTTTAAATTAATAAAACTATTTTTAAACTATTTATTTAATATAATTATTAAATTAACTTAATATCATTAATATTAAATTAATATCATTAATATCAAATTATTAAGGAAATTATCCTTTAAATATTAGAAGTTATATTTTATAACTTAAAATATTTTTAAACACTTTATTTTCATTTAAAATAATTTTTATAATATTAAAATTATTTTTAAACTAATTTAATTAATATAAATATTAAATAAATCTAATATCATTAATATTAAAATATTAATATTTTTCATGACAAAATATCAAAAGTTATATTGTATAACTTAAAATATTTTTATAACCTTTAAATCATTTTTATATGGTTTTTAAATCATTAATTCTATTTTTCATAATTTATTTAATACATTTATTAAATAACTTAAATATCATTAATATTAATTAATTAATGAAATTCATCACAAAATATTAAAAGGCATTTAAAATAACTTAAAATATTTTTTTATACCATAATATAATTTTAAATGATTTTTAAGTATTAAAATCATTTTAAATAATTTATTTAATATTATAATTAAATAAATTAAATACCATTAATATTTCAAAAATATTAAATATTTATGAAATATACCTAAAATAATTAAAAACTAATTTTTGGACTTTAAAAATAATTTTTAATAATTTATTTTGTATTTTTTTTTCTATTTATTTAATTAAAATAATTAATTTCTGAAAATACTTGTCGTTAAAGGGCCCTATAGCGACGAAACTGCCGCTATACGTGTTCTTGAGTGTTCTTGGGCGAAACCCAGAACTTCATGTCAGTTAACAAGTAGGTATGTTTGACCAATCATAATTGTTAGACCACAATGATTCTGAGCTTGAACTTTTGTTAAGATTGTAGTATTAATGTAATACTACAATCACCAACTGGTTTCATGTCCATTCCATAACATAACAAAAAGATCTAGAGCTCCAAAATTGTTGTCAGGATTGTTCTTCATTTTCTGGGTTTTGCCAGAAATGAAAAAAAGTCGAGGCACCCACTTTCCAAGCCTTGAATCACACGTTCTAGGCTTGCTAAGTTTGTTCTAATGGTTCACACTTGAAGTATTGATGTCAGTGTACAATTATCAAACACTATTATAACATTTTATCAACACATAAGAGAGATCTAAGCCGGTCAAAGTAGTGGTCAGGAACGGCCTTTGAAGATTTCAGGGTTACCTAGAATCTTCATCCAGCAGTTTCATCCACCCTACTTTGACCAACATTTAATTCGATTCTATGAATGATCTGGGACTTATATATGCATAAATTTCTAGTTCTCATGTCATTCTACACAACCACAACAATAACATAGCATAACTAGCTAACAACAGCGAGATCAAAACTCTGAAAAACGTTGTAAGAGTGTTTTAGGTAATCTGGGTTACCCAGATTTTCGCATGGTCATGGCCGGTCAACCTTGTTTGACCCTTTATAACTTTTAATCTACAATAGATATGGACCTGCTTCAAGTTCCATATTAAAGATCTCATAACAAATTACAAGTTCAAACATTTAAACAACAAAAACAGCTAACAGAATGAGATTTACATGGTCTGACATTCGTCGTTAGAACATGTTTTTAACTTTTTCCAGATTTTTTTAAAACTTGATTTCGAGCACTTTGATGTTATGGATCTGGGATCTAACAACCCAGATCACTAAATAAAATCTTATTACACAACATTAAATAACAAACAACAAAATCTAACATCAGATCAAAAGATTTTTATGTTCTAGGGTTTATACCTTTTCTAAACTTTGATCTTGATTCTAACCTTCTGATCTATTAATGGTAAACGTGGGGCTTGTTTTTGGGACTGATATACATATATATTTCGTTGGTGTTTGAGAGAGAAGGTCTTGGATGATTGTTGTGAGAAAATGAGGCAAATAATAAGACTTTTCTCTCTCATAATCTATATATATGTGACTTGTAATTACTTGGCTGATATATTGAGCTAGATTTGCAAAAGATTAAGTCAAATGGGGTAGATGGATTTGGTCACCAACTCCAAATTTGGCTAGATTTGCAAGCAAGCTCAAATAATACAAGAGGGGTACTAATGTCATTTTGCTTAAGAATTTAATGGCATTTTAGTCATTGGTCTAACCCTATGGTTTGGCACAAAAATATTATAGGATTCTAATTAGGCCAAAAATGAAATTTTAGTTTCTAAAAATTTCATAATTAGATTAGGTTTACTAATTATATTATATTTGAACATTAGGGTTTAAAGTACACTAATTAGTATTAAGATGACTAAATTAGCGATTAGGGTTCACAATTAGCAAATTAGGATTTATAATATAAACATTACGGTTTCTGGAAATTTAGATTTCTAAAAATTAATTAGGGGTTCTCTAATTAACATAAAATTCGACAATACTTAACCTTAATAAAACTAACACAGTTACATAACACTCCCGAAGTCAAATTGAGTTTTAAATTAGGGTTTCTAATTAAGGTTTCTAATTAAGGTTTCTAACTTTTAGAAATTAGGGTTTTTAAATTTAGAAATTAGGTTTTTCCTAATTATTATATAATTGTATAATAGCTGTCATTAGACACATTAACTCAGTATTACAACTAAAAAATGACTTAACAAATTCTTTAAAGTCGTAATTGACTTTCGAATTAGGGTTTCTAATCAATTAGAGTCCATACATATTAATTAGGTTTCAAAATAATTAGGATTTTCCCTAATTAAAATTATATTCTATCATACATGTCATTATTCATATAACATAGTGACTTAACAGATTTTAAAGTCTTATTTGACTACAAAACTAAGGTTTATCAGTAACACTAGGGTTTTCAAATACCGCACTATCATTGACCAATCATTAATAATGCGTACATACAGTACATATTTATAGCACTGAAAAATCAAAATATAATTAATATTATATTATTATTCTCATTCCTTGATCAAAATCCAAAATTAGGGTTTTGATTCCATATCTGATTTCCTCACATATACATCCCATTATTAATTAAGTTAAATAATTAGCTTAATTAATCTGAAATAAATTCATATAATAAAATAATTATTATTATAATTCTATAATCATATTATATATTATTTAAATAATATAATAATCATATTTCATGGGAAATAATTAATAAAAACATTTTACTATAAAATTAATTATTATAAAAATATAATTTAGAATGATCAATAATTCTAAAATAAAATTATTTGTAATCATTCATGTAATAAATATATTTTATATTCATCACATAAATACATACACATTACGTTGCACACATTACCTATCGTGATCGAGGCTATAAATGAATCGACGATTATTGTCATGAGATAGATATCAATGATCGCGTCACGATCGATGATAGTCGTCGCATAAAATCTGGTCGCTAGGATGCACATCAGCGACCACTTTTAGCGACCGATATATCTGTGACCGATATGATCGACCGAAATAACAAATCTAGTCGCTAAGCTGAGTCAGTATGGTCCAGGGCCATATCTAACGTGGTCCACGTGGCAGCGACCACTATCAGCGACCGCAAGCGGTCGCTGATACCCTCAATTGTTTAGCCGTCGCTAATAACTATCAGCGACCGCATGTGGTCGCTGATATGAAAAAAAATAAAACCCAGATTTTTGTTGTTTTGCAGAATTCCCAAAAACATGTACCTGTTTTGTACCTGCTTTATCCCAACACACATACATAACAAGATAAACAGCATACACAACAATATAAACATCCATCGTCCACCAACACATACACCAAACTAATTTCAAAACTAGTTTAAGTAACATAATTGAATATACAAGTTATGAACATACACAATAATAACATTTCAAAACTTGTTTAAGTAACATACAGACATCCAATGAATGAATATACAAGTACAAGCTTATACTATAACTACAAAACTGATCTAAAGCAGGTACGTCAAGCTTCATTGCCTCCTTGATCACCCTGTAATTAACAAAATAATAAAACAAGTTACAAATATATACTAACTATGTTAATATTGGTATATTACGATAATATATGTACAACAAATTGATTTTATACCTCATCGCCATCTCCATGTTGTGATCTTTTGCTGCTTTGCCATCTCTTGCTTGACTAACTCCTCATGATCCGAGCCCCGGATACCTTGATATCTTCAGAAGATCTGGATCTCGACATATAGCTCTCACACAGTCAGTCATAGTATGAACAGCTGGATGGCTCGATGATTGTGTAGACTGGGTAGAAGAGCAGCCTGAGCCACTGAAGGATGGGCGTCGTCGTTATCCTTAACCTTTAATATAGTTCTTCTTCACAACAGACGCCCTCTCCCACAACTCTTGATCAATAGGCGGACATGGAGTGCCTTCAGGATAACGCTCATTCAATAAAACGCTTATAAGTATCCTTTCATCATGTTAACAATTAAATAGTTAAAAATAAATTAATTCTGTAAGCATTGATAAACAAGATCAAGTTGTTAAAATTTATTATCGCTATCTGGATAGCATTAGGAAGACCATCACGGGTGGCCACGTACACATCCAGCCAATGGATAGGCTGACCTTGAGACTGAGACTCTTATACAAAAAATAGCACAATATTACTAAGTAAAAATGTGATATATTTTCTACAATTCATGATTGTAAACATATTAAAACTTGTAAATACGTACCCTGGCAGAGATATGCTGCAACTGTGAAATAATGCCGCCCCTGTATGTTCCTTTAGCTTTTTTTAAGCCATCGAATTTTTAGAGGATCATTGGTGGCGGCGGTCTTTCATCTTTTCATCCAGCTCTCAGCTCTCCATTGGGCACACATCTCAGCCCATATGGACTAGGTGCACCACCAGGGACTATGCTCATGCATGTAATCCTCTCCCTGGCCTGGATGGTCGATCTCGGCATTGTGAAGGGCTTTTTGTCTTTCTTTGTTCAAATTAACTTTGGTGCGGACCGCGCACTTCTACCAGAATAATGTCTGTATCACTGAAGCCTGTGCGTACTCCCATCTATACCGTTTCTGCAAATTAAACAACAATAATAACATTACTAAACAATTATCCTTTGAATATTATATTATCTGTCATAATTAAAAAAAATATACCTGAAATTCAGCCCAAACAACATCCTTGTGGGCGATAGGTGTGCTCACCCACGTAATCACAGGTGTAGGCCAATTCTATAAACACAGTTGTGATATGCACTTGACGATCTTATTATCTGAAAAATCACTATAATATACAACAATTTACATCAACAATAAGTAGATATATTAAAGCAATTTACATCTAAGTTATAATACTTATGAACATTTTTCAAACTTATACTTACAATACTTCAAAAAAATTCGCCAGAGTCTCCCCTACAATATAAACTAGCCACATGCACGACGGCATGCATTTATGGACATTTCTAGGCACCCAAGACACAAACAATAACGATTGAATGCAAATTAAAGCAGTAAAAAATTCAGACCCATATACATTACCAATATAATATCAATCAAAACATTACCAATATACAATTATACATGAATTTTAGTTTTAACAAACATACATTATAAATGAATTTTATAATTAACATCAATTAGCATATTAACATCAATTTACATCAACGATAAGTAGATATATTAAAGCAATTTACATCTAAGTTCTATATATCTTGTATAAATGGAATCTTAAATGCTTATATATAAATGATATATACGGGACGTACGTGCTATTCGGAGGAGGGCGAATCTGAATAATAATCTGATCATCCGGATTAGTAGGGGCCTTGGGCACATGATTAGGCCCCCTACCCAAGCCGCGCTTTTTCTGCGTTGCTTCAGATGGCTAGTTTAGTACATAAACATGACAGTGATATAAACATGTATATATATGATTATAAAATGACAATAAAAAAAAATTGCATTTAAATAGTTTAGTACATAAACATGACAATGATATAAAAAACATGTAATGCTAAACATACATTTCATTTATTCAAGTGTTAATGTCTGATTCAGAATCATCTTGTATACGTGTTGCATCATCTGCTTCAAATTCAGTGTCAGATTCAGTCAATAACTCTTCCTCCTCAGTATCAATGTCATCTGACACAAGTATTGACTCAGGATCTAATTCACGTGGTTCATCTCCACCATCTAACTGGATTACTTCATTGTCGTCCTCCACATTTATTATAGTTTGACGATGAAGCATCTACTCTTGCTAAATCTCCCCATCAACTACCTCTACACGACTACGCGCGGGAGTATGAATTACAACTTGCCAATCTGTAGGCGGTCTATCCCTTTTCCTAACAGGACTAGGAGTGTAGTATACTTGTCATTGTTTGAGTTGGTAAAACAAATGGTTCGTTGAGTACGCGAGACTATGGAGGTCAATATCGACGATTCCATGTGCATCAACACGTATCCCTTTTTCGAATCAAACCAACGGCACTTGAACAATTGAATATGACCCCAGTACGTGCCCTTGTACGACAACTCTACGATTTCCTCCAACTCCCCATAAAAGGTACGACCAAGCACATTGTAACAATCTCCTTGGACACACACTCCAGAGTTCGTTGTTCTTTTACCGCGCCCATATGCCTTTGTGTGAAATTCACAACCATTTATTTTGTAACCATTGCGGCTGACTTGGTCCCTGTCTGGTCCCGTAGCTAGGACTTGTACATTAGCCGGAATCGTTGATCCCTCAGTCAAAGCCTACAAAAACTCCATCTTATTAAATGAAGTCGTAGTTAACATGGAGTATATATATATATTACGTGCTTAAAAATTGAACTTACTTTGTCCTTTAGCCAAAGTGCAAATTTTTTATCACGATTGATTTGAAAATCTTTATCAGTTATGCCGGGATACTTCACTTTTAACTCGTCATCGTATAATCTATACCATGTTATAAACATTAACATATTGGAAGAAATTTTCAACTTAAAAGATAAATTATCAAGTTTACATGTGTACCTCACAAATTCGTCAATCTCCTCCTAATTGAGAAGAATGTAAGTATGTGTAGCATGTAATTCTTGCTCAGAGAGGAATATGCGCTTCCCTTTTCCATAAGCGCGACCCGATAGACCAAATACAGAGAGCCGACCATTTAGTTCAACATTTCCCCCATCATCATGTCTCGATACTCGATTGGCCTTTGTCAAGACTTCGTTCGAAAAATAATCTGAGACAAACATAAATATCTCATCGAAACTGTATGCCTCACATATCGACCCCTCGACATAAGCTCTATTCTTCACCTTCCTCTTAAGGTTTCCTATCACCCTCTCGAAAGGGTACATCCATCTATATTGAACTGGACCCCCAACACGAGCTTCATAGGGAAGATGGATTTGCAAATGCTCCATGGAGTCAAAAAAACCAGGTGGGAATATTTTTTCCAGTTTCCACGTGATCTCTATGATGTTCTTCTCAAGTACAGACATGTTCTTCTCATTTAATAATTTTGAACATAAGTCTTTGAAGAAACGACTAAGATCCGTTAAAGCATCCCATATTGGTTTATCAAGCAGATCCAGAAATGCTATAGGCATGAGTCTCTCCATGAACACATGACAGTCATGACTCTTAATCCCTTACAATTTCCCACCCGTAACACACCTTGCAATGTTTGACGCATATCCATCTGGTAGTTTCAGAGACTTAACCCATGTGCACACATCTTCAACTTGCTTTTTGGACAATGTGTACCTTGCATGCGGTTTGACAATCTTACCATTAGGAGATTCATAAAGTTCTAATCCAGGACGCTTACAAATATCTTTCATGTCCAAACGTGCCTTATCGTTATCTTTTGTCTTCCCCGTAACATTCATCACAGTTTTAAACACATTGTCAAACACATTCTTCTCAATATGCATCACATCTAGATAATGTCGAATCAAATTTATAGACCAATAAGGCAGTTCCCAAAAGATGCTTCTCTGAACCCAGTTATGAGATTCGCCAAACCCATTTATTATGTTTGTGGCATCAGTCTTACCAAATGGGATTACCGGCAATATCATCACACGATCTCGCATCTCCGTTCCCGACAATCGCGTACAGGCATATCATTGTCTACTTTCCCTTTCTTGAAGTGTTCTCTATTTCTTCGAAACGGGTGATCTACCGGTAAGAATCGACGATGACAGTCAAACCAACAAGGCTTTCGACCTTTTGATAGATTAAACGACTTTGTATGCTCCATATAATACAGACAAGCCAACTTCCCTTGTGTACTCCATCCAGCTAACATACCATAAGCTGGGAAGTCACTTATAGTCCACATAACCGCTGCCCTAAGGTTGAAATTTGTTTTTGTTACAACATCCCAGGTCTGTACTCCATCCTCCCACAATACCTTCAACTCGCCATAAGAGGTCTCAAGTAAATATCTAAGTTCTTTCCAGGACTCTTAGGACCAGGAACCACGAGTATGGCTATTTTATACACATCCAAGGAGGCAAGTTGTACGGAGTAACAATCACAGGCCAACATGAATACGAAACAGCTGAGTGGCCAAACGGATTGAAACCATCGGTGGACAATCCAAGCCTCACATTTTTAGGTTCCAATGCAAACCCAGGATGTGCTAAGTTGAAATCTTTACAAGCCTGCCCATCTGCGGGATGATTTAGTTCTCCATCTTTAGCTGGAGATTTCGCATGCCAACTCATATGTTCAGCTGTTCTTGAAGACATGTACAATCTTTTTAGCCGATGTGTTATTGGAAAATACCTTAGAATCTTAAATGGTATACTTAATTTTTTTGTAGTCACACCCTCTTTATTAGGCCTAAACCGATCATGACTGCAAAACGTGCACCTTATCATCTGTTTATTTTCCTTATAAAACAACATGCAATCGTTGGGACATGCATCGATCTTTTAGTATCCAAGACCCAACTTCTTCACCATTTTCTTACAAAAGTAATAGTTACCAGGTAATTTCTCACCGTCAGGCAACATACTCTTAATGGCCTTCAAGAGCGACTCAAAACACTCATGGCTCATGTTGTGATCAGCCTTGATGTTAAGTAATGTCTCCACTACAGACAATGTACTGTGTTTGGTGCAACCATGCCACAATGACTCGCTACCCTTGTGACGCCCACAAAATAGGTCCATTCCATCCAACCCATTCTGAGTCGCCAAATACATGGTACAGAAATAACTAGAACTTTATTATTACAACATATAAACTGTGAGTTAAATACAGATATTGCCATCTAGACAATATCCACACGAAAATAAATCCCCATCATAATTATTGATACATTATTTTACAAAAATGGTGAGGACTACTAAACAACTCTCTCTAGAACCTTCATTCCATACCCCGACTAGTACTCGCTACATTCTCGCTTCCTGAGAAGAAAAATGGAACAACAAGGAAAAGGGTGAGCTCAACTAGCCCGAAAGAAGAATATTATGACTAAGATAATATACAACAAATTATCGTTAGTCTTCAACAGAAAAAAAACTAATAGAATACAATAGACAACAAATTTTAAATCAATATTCGCAATGAAATAATAATTCATTAGAAGAGTTAAGTAGAGAATGCAAACTACTATCTTCTATATATGAATTTAAAAGTTCATCGTCGATATTTTATCCCGTAACATCAATCAATATATATCCGAATCAAATATTCATCTTTGCACTACAGGCCAAAGATATTCATCAGTCGGTCACATTCATCTCAACACTTGTTCATCTTTGCACTACGGGCCAAAGATATTCATCAGTCGGTCATGTTCATCTCAACACCTGTTAATCTTTGCACTACGGGCCAAAGATATTCATCAAGAAATCATTCATCTTTGCACTACATGTGCCAAAGATATTCAATAATATCATCATTTAAGACCGAGAATGATGAAAATATTTTTAAAGAAACGAATCCGATTGAAACAAAATGACAAGGATTAAGGATTAAGGATTCGTACTTTGTTTTATCCATGTCCAACAATACCTCAAAAATAATCATAGTGGTGTAAAATTCAAGAATGATCAAAACATGGATACAATCAAAGCTAGTATCAAGAATAGATATTTTTAGACTTAAAAGAAAAATTTTCATTTTTCGATTGAATAGTGCCGTGATTCGTGAATAGTGTCAGATACGTGAATAGTTAAAGATACGTGAATAGTAACTCGACACCAAAAGATAGAAATTTACAAAAAAACATCTTCACGCGTCATGAATAGTACTCGTGAATAGTAACTCGTGAATAGTAACTCATGAATAGTAACTCGTGAATAGTAACTCATGAATAGTAACTCATGAATAGTAACCCGACATGGAAAAGTTCCAAATTTGATAAAAAGTTTCAACCAATATTTCAAAGATAATGATATTGAAGAAATAATAATATCATTCGAGAAGAAAATAACATCCCTTACCTCGAAAGACAAGATTTAGTTGAAACACCGAATATAGTCTATGACTTGAACTTGCACCAGATAGCAATACTCAAAGTATACTCAAAATACTCACAAGAATAATTTCGATAATATAGAGAGAAAACTTGATTTCGTGTGATTTTCAATTCTAACCTAAGCACCCTATTTATAGAAATCGCTAGAACACCAAAGCGTAAAATTTAATAAATTAATATTATAATTTTTTTTCTACATCCTCCTACGCATCAAGCATCTGAATTCAGCAACATGACATGTGTTAAAGATGCCCACCAAACACAAAAAACGTTTTTGTGAATATAAATATTTAAAACTTCCAAAAATCAATTATTTCGGAGCTTCAGAACTTTAATAATTTATAATAAATAGTCCTTTTATTAGAAAATTCGAATCTCGCGACTTTTTATAGGAAATTCAATTCTCTACAACTTTGCAGAAGAAAGTTTTTCCAAATTCCAAACAGAAATTGACTGAAATCCACAAACGGGCGATTTTACAAGCTATAATCAAATTTCGGTCAATAATTGTGTCCACCAACACACAAAATATGTGTTAAACATTTAATGCCACAAAAATACTCTTCCTCCTCATATACTCATATATCCCACATTCATTATAAAAATATCACCGTTAATATATTATTAAAATAATATATTTAAATGAATTATTTTATCGAGAAAAAGATAAAATATTAATTTTCAACAATTGTCATTTAAAAATTTTCTCCATCTATATCCACATAAAATCAATATTTTCCTCATCATATAAATCAATAATTAATTATTCACAAATAATAATATTAGTAATCACATCATCGACAACCGTGCAGCTTCCTAAGAAAGAGGGGCTTTCAATAAGGATCTCTCTCATTGCGCGCTTGCAATTAGGTGACCAAACCTCTCCTTAGACAGAACTTTCTAGACATTTGCAAATAATGTTATCTAATAATATTATTCAGATAATATGAATTATTGCTTCGATAATGAAAAATACGTGTAATGACAATTATTGAAACAACAAAGAATATAAAATATCAACGCAGCAATTATTAAATCAATAAAATCTTGAATAAGAATTATCGTAACCATTATTGAGTAGTGCCTTCTTACGTAAGAATCAATAATTGGTGCAATACGCAGTGCTACCGCTCAACAACGCGTATTAGTGTGTTTTAACCACCGGGTATTCCAACAAAGATAACGGTAAATAACTACGCCTGTTATTTATAAACAACTTATATTTGTCGTTTTCTTCATCCAATCGCTTTCGTTATGGGCCCACAAAAGATCGCTACCGTCGCATTTAATATTCCCCGACAAAGATTTAATATTCCACGACCAAACGAATATTCCCGACGATAATGAATATTTTATCACCACTTGCATATTTAAAATATTTACGATTTTACCCATAACTAACCACATTAATCAAATCAACCCTTACTATTTCAAAATAATAAATAGAGGAAAATAAATTTCGTTTATTAATAATTTGGGGTCTTACAACCTCCCTCCTTATGAAATTTCGTCCTCGAAATCGACGACGACTCGGTATTTCAAAAGATGAGAATACCTCGCTTTCATTTTCGCTTCCAACTCCCCGTGTCATTTCCTCAATAGCATGGTTTCTCCACAAAACTTTAACTTGTGGTATGACCCTTCAGACGTAGGACATGCTCCTTCCTATCCAAAATCTTGACAGTACCTCTTCATACGTTAAGTCTTTGGCTATCTCGTGGGTTCTAACTCAATGACGTGGTTCGGGTCGTCCACATATTTACGTAACCTCGATACGTGAAAATGTTGTGAACACGCGTCATACTTGGTGGTAAAACGAGTCTATAGCCACCAGCTCCTATTCGATCGAGAATTTTAAATGGATTAATAAATTGAAGGTTTGAGCTTTCCTCACCTCACCGATTCTCTCGCTTTTGAAATAACAACTTCGCACCTCCTTCTTCAAATTCATCACTCCGTGTGTAGCTTCAATGCGACTTTAACTTTATCGATTAAAGTCGATTATACTCAGATATCATCATTGGGTAACTAGAGTTTTCATCTCCATCTCTATTATTTGTAAATTATTGAAATGAGTCTTTGACAATATCGCACTCGCACTTGTATACACGATCTTCTACTCAACACGCCGCCTACCACGTTCGCTTTTCCAGGATGGCATGGTCGTAACATGTCTTTGAAATGAGTCTCCTCTCGAGTTCTTCAAGCTCTTCCCACATTCCTTGCTCCATTCGAATTTTGTATCTCTACGAGTCAATTGCGTTAATGGAATAGCGATTCGAGAATATCCTTCAACGAATCTCCGATAATAACCAACTAAGCCAGAAAGCTACGATTTCGATTCATCGACTTAGGTTGTTCTCAATCGTGACTCATATCCCAACCTTGGATAACACGTTACAATGACACCTATCAGTTTACTATCGCACGAATATGGTGTCCCCTACGGAGAGTCTGGCTTCGGTGCATTCCACAAAGGAAGTCACCAGATAAAGGCTCAGTACCAAATTTATAGTTGAATTTTTAACTCTCGAAGTTCAATAGAGCCATTCGATATGAGATTTTAGAAATGAGTTTTGTATCGCGTTCAAAGTCGATACAAAATTTAATATCAGTCTTTGGGAGTAAACCAAGAAATTCTTCAGGAAATACGTCAGAAAAATTAATAACAACAGGAATATTATTCAAATCTGACGTGTCTTTATTCAAATCCATAACATGGACTAAGAACTTGACATCCGTAATAAACGAATGACTTCATGGCTTGATATGAAAATGTTTGACTACAATGGTTTGATTGCTTGAATTCGAATAACAGGTTGCTTAGGAATATGAAAATTAACAACCTTAATAAAGTAATCAATTTTGGCATGATGAGTAGTTAACCTTAAAATCACATCAAAAGCAAATATCTCTATAGAAATAAGGTTAATGTGTAATGTGATAGTGCCAACTCGAATCAAGCAAGATTTCTAAACAACGGATGTAATGAAAGTTTCTCCTAACGGAGTCTCCATAAATAGGTCAAAGTTTAATTTCTCCGTAGTCAAGTTCAAACGTTGAGTGCAAGCAAGAGAGATAAAAGAATGGGTAGAACCCAGATATCTAGTAAGGTATAAACTTCGCAAGAATTTATAATTAACTAACCCGTGCTAACTTCGTCGGGTTCCTCGATTTTGACCGGCCACGATAAACGCTCTTCCAGAACCGTTGACTTTGACTTTTCTCGGGACATCCTTTTGAGTCACCATTCCCGTTGGATCGGGTTTCGATCTGCATAATCTCGAACGATATGTCCTTCTTTTCCATAATTATAGCATACCTTAAACTGTTCAGGCAAATTTAATGATATGTCCCTCTTTCCCAAGATTTGTAACATACGACCGATGGTCTTTCTCCTCCTTGGAACCGGTTACATCTGGCGCCGACGCCTTCACATGGTCGTTGTTGAATCTCCTCTTTTAAAATCTCCTCCCGACTCGCTTCTTCTATTTTCATGGCCACGATTACCACCAGAGTGGTTACCGCCTTTGTCCGTATTCTTCTTTCTCATTGGTTATCGTTATTCGATGATCGCTATCTTTGAGAAAATCCTCGGTTATGGTCCCTCGGTTGAACGTACTTCGTTATCTCGCTCTAACAACCGAGCTCTGCTGACAACATCCGAAAGAGAGAAAATTTATGAGAAATGAGATATCGACGATGCCGGGTTTCAAACCTCTCTCGAAAAACATCCGTCACGCTCCTCATTCTCTATCAAATGAGGTGCAAACTCGATAACTCCATGAACTTCGCCTCGTCATCGGGACACCGCCATGTTATTTCGCTCCCGCCTAATAAACTCCACTTCCTTCATACGATTTAATACTTTCGTGGAAGTACTTGTCATTGAACTATTTCGTAATGTCTCCCACGACATCTTTGAGTCGAAAATTGATGGGTACGCTTCACGATTCCCACCAAGAATCGCTTTCGCCACGAACATAAAAAGTAGCGAATGGAACTTTCTGTTTCTCCGCATCCCAAGACATCGAATATCTTGGTAATTTGTTTGACCCACGTCTCCGCCTTTAATCGAATTCGGCTTTCCCTGCACTCGTGGTCCTAACTTTGAATCGCTTGGTTGTGACCACCCATGAATTGCTATCATTTCCTCCTCGTATTTTGAACACGAAGTCTCCTCGCTCGATTTTTGCATGAACCGCAAAAAGCTTCTAAACATCCCCTCGCTCATCATCTCGCTCATTGGTGTTGTTCATAGGAGGTACATTGCCAATTTGTTGACGTTCTCCTCGTTGGTAAGTACATGCATCTTCACGGCCTCATTTACTCCATCTGTTAATATTCTCGGTCGACATTCTCAAATATCGCTATAAAACAAGGGTTAATTAAGGAAATCAATATATCACATAATATCCCTATATATCTTGACCAACTAACAAATAAGCTTAGGTAGGACACACTAGCGAAGGATTTACTCGCCTCCCTCCTAGTTCTATTCCCCGATCTCCGCCAGAGATCATATCCCTAAGCTCTAATATACTAACCGTGACGCCCCAAAATAGGTCCATTCCATCCAACCATTCTCGAGTCGCCAAATACATGGTATGTAAATAACTACAACTTTATTATTACAACATATAAATCGTGAGTTAAATACGATATTGCCATCTAGACAATATCCACACGCAAATAAATCCCCATCATAATTATTGATACATTATTTTACAAAAATGGTGAGGACTACTAAACAACTCTCTCTAGAACCTTCATTCCATACCCCGACTAGTACTCGCTACATTCTCGCTTCCTGAGAAGAAAAATGGAACAACAAGGAAAAGGGTGAGCTCAACTAGCCCAGTAAAGAATATTATGACTAAGATAATATAAAACAAATTATCGTTAGTCTTCAACAGGGAAAAAAAACTAATAGAATACAATAGACAACAAATTTTAAATCAATATTCGCAGCGGAAATAATAATTTATTAGAAGAGTTAAGTAGAGAATGCAAACTACTATCTTCTATATATGAATTTAAAAGTTCATCGTCGATATTTTATCCCTGTAACATCAATCAATATATATCTGGAATCAAATATTCATCTTTGCACTACAAAGCCAAAGATATTCATCATCGGTCATGTTCATCTCAACACTGCTCATCTTTGCACTACGGGCCAAAGATATTCATCATCATCATGTTCATCTCAACACTGCTCATCTTTGCACTATGGGCCAAAGATATTCATCAAGAAATCATTCATCTTTGCACTATGTGCCAAAGATATTCAATAATATCATCATTTAAGACCGAGGATGATGAAAAATATTTTTAAAGAAACGAATCCAAATTGAAACAAAATGACAAGGATTAAGGATTAAGGATTCGTACTTTTGTTTTATCCATGTCCAACAATACCTCAAAAATAATCATAGTGGTGTAAATTCAAGAATGATCAAAACATGGATACAATCAAAGCTAGTATCAAGAATAGATATTTTAGTATTTAAAAGAAAAATTTTCATTTTTCTATTGAATAGTGCCGTGATTCGTGAATAGTGCCGTGATACGTGAATAGTTCCAGATACGTGAATAGTAACTCGACACCAAAAGATAGAAATTCCACAAAAAACATCTTCACGCGTCATGCTTAATAGTACTCGTGAATAGTAACTCGTGAATAAGAACTCATGAATAGTAACTCGTGAATAGTAACTCATGAATAGTAACTCATGAATAGTAACCCCGACATGGAAAAGTTCCAAATTTGATAAAAAGTTTCAACCAATATTTCAGCATAATGATATTGAAGAAATAATATCATTTGAGAAGAAAATAACATCCCTTACCTCGAAAAGACAAGACTTTAGTCAAAAATCGAATATAGTCTATGACTTGAACTTGCACCGATATAGCAATACTCAAAGTATACTCAAAATACTCACAAGAATACGCCGATAATATAGAGAGAAAACTTCAGTTTCCGTGTGATTTTCAATTCTAACCTAAGCACCCTATTTATAGGAAATTGCTTAGAACACCAAAGCAGAAAATTTAATAAATTAATATTATAATTTTTTTCTACATCCTCCTACGCATCAAGCATCTGAATTCACCAACATGACATGTGTTAAAGATGCCCACCAAACACAAAAAACGTTTTTGTGAATATAAATATTTAAAACTTCCAAAAATCAATTATTTCGGAGCTTCGGAACTTCAATAATTTATAATAAATAGTCCTTTTATCAGAAAATTCGAATCTCGCGACTTTTTATAGGAAATTCAATTCTCTACAACTTTACAGAAGAAAGTTTTTCAAAATTCCAAACAGAAATTGACCGAAATCCACAAACCAAGCGATTTTTTGTGCTATAATCAAATTTGGCCAATAATTGTGTCCACCACCAACACACAAAATATGTGTTAAACATTTAATGCCACAAAATACTCTTCCTCCTCATATACTCATATATCCCACATTCATTATAAAATATCACCGTTAATATATTATTAAAATAATATATTTAAATGAATTATTTTATCGTAAAAGATAAAATATTAATTTTCAACAATTGTCATTTTAAAAATTTTCTCCATCTATATCCACATAAAATCAATATTTTCCTCATCATATAAATCAATAATTAATTATTCACAAATAATATTACAGAATCACATCATTGACAACCAGGCAGTTCCTAGGAAAGAGGGGGCTTTCCAATAAGGATCTCTCTCATCGCGCGCCGCAATTAGGTGACCAAACCTCTCCTTAGATGTAACTTTCTAGACATTGCCAATAATGTTATATAATAATTTTATTCAGATAATATGAATTATTGCTTCGATAATGAAAAATACTTTGTAATGACAATTATTGAAACAACAAAGAATATAAAATATCAACGCAAGCAATTATTAAATCAATAAAATATCGAATAAAGAATTATCGTAACCATTATCGAGTAGTGCCTTCTTACGTAAGAATCAATAATTGGTGCAATACCATGTGCTACCGTTCAACAACGCGTATTAGTGTGTTTTAACCACCGGGTATTCCAATAGTATTAATTCAGAATAACTACGCCTGTTATTTATAAATAACTTATATTTGTCATTTTCTTCATCCAATCGCTTTCCGTTATGGGCCCAAAAAGATCTGCATACTGTCAGCATTTAATATTCCCCGACAAAGCATTTAATATTCCACGACCAAACGAATATTCCCCGACGATAATGAATATTTTATCACCACTTGCTTATTTAAAATATTTACGCATTTTACCCATAACTAACCACATTAATCAAATCAACCCTTACTATTTCAAAATAATAAATAGAGGAAAATAAATTTCATTTATTAATAATTTGGGGTCTTACAACCCTCGTCTAATAACATAAAGAAGTCTTTGGCATCAGAATTTATAGGTTGCTCTCTGCCTTGTTCCCAATCAAAATTTGGCCCTGCAATATCATGAACCATTTCATTCATACGATGAGTAATACTGCCCGAATTGTGTACTTCTGTGATGCCACCACCTCTTCTCTGCCCATGTGCCCACCAGTATTCTTCGTAATTTTTCATGAACCCAGAAACAAGTAATGATAGTTTACCATGTCTCTATCCATATAATTTACATTCTTACACTTTAAACATGGACATCGTATCTGTGACTTACCATTCATACATTCCGGGTGACTATACACATAATCCAAAAACACTTGGCAACCAACTCTAAATTCAGCTGTAGCACCTATCTGGCCACTTGACTTTCGTCGTGCCATCCAACTATAGTCTGAATAGAGGTCCATGATTCCACGGTACCTACTACAGACAACATTATAAATGTTAACATATGACTTGAGCATACTTGTAACCATATTATTAGAGTATACTTGTAAGCATATGATTAACATTTAAGCATGCTTGATATATGTTAACGAATGAATGCAAATTAAAGTAGTATGAGAAACTTTAAATGTTATTAAATTTAGTATGAGAAACTAAGTAAATGCTACTTAGTTTAATAGTTATATTATATCATGTTATTTTATTTTAATTTGTTTTAAATTTGTTTTTATTGTTTATCGTAAGTGAATACGTAAGGTATTTCATTCATGCTAGCTTTATATTAGAGTTTGCTAACTCATTTATACAACTTTTGAGTATCTTGGAGATTCATTCATATCAACTAGTGTGCTAAGGCGCCTAACATGTTTTAAGATTATACCCCTCCTGGTCCCTTTCTATAATCTTTTATGTTTTGGGATAGTCACAACTTGGTTGAGCAATTTATAGCTTTTATAACATTTTGTAGCTTTATTCTTGTATACAAAAGTGTTAAATACCCTTGTTTTTCTGTTATAGCCAAAACAGTCTCTTTATTGACCAAGTGTGTCTAGTTACCTTCTCTGTTGCACTAACAGTTCCCTAGCACTATCTATTTTGGCATAACATCCCCCTAACAACCAAGCTTGGCTTGGCCCCGTGAGGCTTGGCTAAGCTTGGCGTGGCCTCGTGTGGCCTCGCGGCCCCAAGCCCAGCCCATTTACTCCAACATCCCCTTAATAGGCTCTAGTGGATCACCAATAGGCTCGTTAATAGTATAAATGTTAGCAACTACCAGACCAATAAAATTTTTTTGCCAGAGTCTCCCTTGTAATATGGACTAGCCACATGCACGACGACATGTATATAAGGTCATTTTTAGGCACCCAAGACATAAACCAAGAGTCCACATAGACGATCTTGAATAAGTATAAGTAATATGAAGAAAAGCCTAACTATTACGGATAGACAATCTTGCATAAGTATAGTTCTCATATAGGCATAGATTTGACTATAATTTCATAAACAGTCCATATGTAGGCAAAAGAAACCTTTAGGAATTCAAATAACTTTAAAATCATGATAATAAAAGGTAATTTAGGCATGATTAAGTACTAAATCATACTAACAGTTCATACAAGGTACTTTTGGCATGATTAAGTACTAAATTATACTAACAGTCCCCAAGCCTTCCGTTATAAACAATCTATATCAAATAATTACTATATACTTTGTATTCATGGTTTTCATGATTTTGACCAAAACATCCCCTTTGTATTTCTTCAATGCTATTAAATTAACATGCTTATGTTTGTTTCAATATCTAAGCAATATATAAAATTAATCAATACATATAATATGATGGCTATACAAACTTACTGGCGTAGAGTCTCAGTGATAAATTGTTGTGTCGAGGATACACTTTTTTGAAAGCCCCCTTTCCTAGAACCTCTTTATACTACAAATTAGATCATCACATAAATCAGATTGAAGAAAAAGTTATAATGCAGTAGACTCAACTCAAAAGCAATGAACACATAATGATAATATCCAGTGCCTGGACTTGGGCCAGAATGCTTAATGGTACCCCATAGTCCAATAACATTTTTGAAAGATAAAACCGAAGCCCATGAACAAAACTATAACCGTTGGGAGATAGTTAGGCCGTCAGCTGCAGGCCATGAGTGTCAAAATTGTATTTGGAAATTATAAATAAAAACTTTGTTAATTTGAATTTTTGAAAGAGGAGAGATTTAAGGCATGTGATCAATATGGTGTTGTGTATTTATAGTATTATTATTATTAGAAGTAGTAGTAGTAGATAGTGTTTTTGGTATCCACGAGATCAAGTAGGAGTAGTCAGTCCCCTCTAGGATTTAATGCAATTTGAATTTGCATTTTGCAATCATCAAATTGATGGATGGCTTCCTGATAATTATTTATACAAGCATTTTACAATTTATCTTATTAGTTATAGTATTACTATAATATAACTAGTTCATAATCTTTTTGAAACTGTCACAAATTTCCTTTTCTTTTTATTCCAAGATTGGTTTTATTATAATTTTGACTTTTTTATTATTATATCCCAAAATTGAAATTAAGAAATAGTAGTTTGTGAAATGCTATAATAATTGAAAGTGAAAAGGAATAAATAACTTTGGGTGACTATAGTTCTATTTGATATGTTAAGTTTTCTAGGCATGATAAAATTAGTCTAGAACACACTTATACATAAATATTTTATTATTTTGGTTATACCCTTTTAAAAGAATAAATTAAAAATTAAAATTTGTTAGCATGCACTAGAAACTTTTTAATTTGAATAAATAAATAAATAAACAAATACACAAGTCTTACAAACCAAAATGTGTTCGGATGGAGAGAGTATTTTATGTTTGTGATGAACATTAAGCTGCAAATAAGGAGTAAACACCATTCCTTGGTTTATTGAATAACAAAAATTAACAAATTAGGGTTTGTCTAAACCACATTCAATTAATAAATTAACAACAGATTCAAGGTTTCTAATGGATTTCAAGTGAGTTACCTTTGTAGAGGCGGTGGCAGGTGGGTGGCAACAGCGGCGCAAACTTCTTCTCCTTCTTCTCTTCTCCCCCCTTTCTCCCTCTTCTCTCTATTTCGGTGACCTCCCTCTTTTTTTTCCCTTCCGTGTTCTGTGTCGAGCGAACTGGTTACTGATTTCATTTAGTTTGATCACCGACCGTATGTGGTCACTGAATTTTAATGACATGGACTTATCAGCGACCGCATGAGGTCGCTAATTATAAGTGGTCGCAAAAAAATTACGCGCCAACATTTCCTGCCAAATTTTGGGTGGGAAATTTGATGTGGCGACCGATCAGCAACAGCAGGCGATCGCGATATCACTTAGCGACTAGATTATATAATGGTCGCTGATGTCGGTCGCTAGGAGGAGTATCCACGACTGGATATGCGGTCACTGATATAAGTGGTCGCTGATAGACCTTTTTCTTGTAGTGTTCTCACCTTTAAAATAAATAATAATAAAAACATTTATACGCAAAATTTCTATTTTAAATATATAAAAAATATCGGGTTATTACATTCACCCTCCCTTATAAAGATTCTGTCCCCGGAATCACCGTTTTAAAACCTATACATACAAGGGTACATAACATAAACAATCATTGCAAGTGGATCTCGATCATAATTGATCAAACTGATCTTTAACTATTCAGCATAAAGCTTGTCTATCTGCTTAAACGAAAAAATTAATTTCTAATAGAACTCAAATTCCTCCTTCAAAATTCCTTTATAAAATAATTTACTATATATATAAGAAAATAAAAGTTATACAAATAATACCTGGAATTGTATCCTTGGCTGATACGGTATCTTGAACGGTTACGTTGAAGACTCTTGCGGTTGATTCTGTTGGTTTGTTTGTTGAAGTTGGTCCCGTTGTCGCCAATGTCCTGCTTCCTTTTCCCGTATTCGCATTCCTTGCCTCCCTTCTCCTTCTTGGACAGTCTTTCACCTTATGCTCCATTGATTTAAAAATAAAACATCCACTATACATTCTTGGATTGGGGCAGTTTGAAGAGATATGTCCCTCCTGCCTGCACTTGTAACACACAAACTTTCCTCTAAGACACTCTCCCGAGTGATTCTTTTCGCAATTTTCACACTGTACAACCTGTTTTTTTCAACCTCCTGGCCTAATTTCGGTATTCCCAAAATTATCTCCTTTCCTTTTTCCATTAATACCACCAGTACTCCTTTCTCCGGCCCTAGCTTGATTTGCCTCCCACGAAAAAAAATTCGCCTCACCTTTCATCATATAGATGGCAAAAGCGGTTTTTTTGCCCCTTCGTTTCCCTAGCTATCACAAATGCTTCTACCGGGTCAGTTAATCCTCTAAATCCTAGTGGTCCGATTGCCTTGAAGTCTTTGACGTTTGCCGATTGATTATTTGGCTGATTTTCCGCGGCTGGTATTCCATTCTGCATATCTTGAGCGACCATAATCGTAAAATTCTATATCGGGTCTGGTTATCCTCCAGCTTTGTTGACAGGTTCTTCCGCCCTTTGGTTTAGTTTTCGTCTTGGCAACATTATCATAAATTATTCCTTATTAACTTGCAATGTAAGCCTTATCGTATACATATAATGCGAATTTTTCTACTCAAATAATTATGTATTCAAAATATTAGATTTTGAAAATTTGGTTTTATTGTATTAACTAGTGTTTAGATAAATAATTACTATCTTTATACCAACTTATTTCATTAATCCAACATAAATTCATATTCATAGCACTTGACATACCATAGCACATACTGCTTTAAACATCTGTTATCCCTTTGTGACTCAAAAGTCAGGAATCGCTGTCACAACTTATACAAAATATTACATTATACAGACATACTTATCGTATACGCTACATAGAATCATACATATTCAAGTAACACTAATACTACTTATTTCTTACACCTTCACTAAGGATCAATTGCTTAGTATTCTATATATTCCCATTATCCTCCATAATCCATTAACACATAACTATACCAAGTTCGTCAAACTTATCACACATTATGAGTTCAGGAACTTATAACAATCATATGAGTTTAAGAACTTATCCTAGTCAGACCTTTGGCGTCCATTCACTGAGGGGTTCAAAAATTTCATATAATTATGAGTAATGAACTTTCCATAAGTATGAGTTTTAAGAAATCGAGCTTGACCATATATTCTTTAACTATAATCTACCTATCAATTATTCTATCGTTTATGGGTCCGGTACTACATTTTTCCAGTATAATCACCTCATAAGGGTTCCTTTCCAAGTGAGCCTCTATTTCACCTTTTGGATTTGATATTGGCTCGGTCATAAAGGTTGACTCCTTGTTTACTATATGAGGGTATCCTAATTCTTTTCTATCTGACATCTACACACATAAATTATCCAGATTAGCATATAATATATACACACAACAAATATCAGTTTTATATAGGTTATCTTTTATTTGATTTGATGATGAATTTATTCAATTCATTTCCTTTTTAAAATCTATATGAGTTATTTGTATTTTTAATGTTTCCCTCTGTCCCAAGGATATAGCCTAAGGTCTATCCCACCTAAAGTTTTTAACCCTAAAGCTCTGATACCACTATGTAACGCCCCCAAATTCAGGTACTTAAAACTCGAACTCCGTGTTTTATGATACCATTTCTATGAGCACAAATAATACTACTAATAATAACAACAATATAAATATCAAACTTAACTTACATATATCAGAGTCTAATCCCAAGTACGCAACTTTTACTACAATACATTACATGATAGATCATAAATATCATGCTCTAAATATTGTCTAACTATTACAAAAGATACCAATAAACCTATTCTGTTTGCTTTCCTTTTTCCTTTGTTCTTGCCCGAACCTTCTGGTTGTTCACACTTAGTTGAAAACATTTAAATTAAGTAAAGATGAGCATTTGAGTGCCCAACAAGTAATAACAATTATAAATATAATCTGAAAGAAGTAAATGTTTTCTTTGTACGACACTTCTACAAAGAATCAACAGTTGTGAAGTAAGCTGAACCAAATAATAATAACATAACAATTTTATATCAAAATTTTGAAACTACGTATTGACTATATATATTTGGTAGTCGATAGACTATGAACATTATTTTCTATTTTCGAAAAGGTTAAACAAAACTTCATCTGCAAATCGTCATAACTTACGGGCGCAAGGGTGTACATCCCATGGGCCTTGTATTGATCAATACAACATGCAAGAACGATATTATCGTTCATCTTTTCTGCCTTGGGCGCATAAAAGTTTCCCATATTTGGGATGTTCATACCAGTCTAAAATCTGAACCAAAACAATTTGGTTGGGTAACAATAAAGTTCTATCTTGTTCAACAACAATTTTAAGTTTGTGTCTAGCTGGATCAAATAGCTTAGAAAGCTTTTAATTCAACTTATACATACTGGACACCGATAAGTATGTATTAACAGGTGATAAAATATAATGATTATCCAAGTGAGGACACTTGTATAACCCTGTTTGGAAATTAACGAACGTAATATATATCTTGATCTGCAATAACAGAATTAAGGAACTTGTACAATAAATTATAATTTAATAACTTACTTATACAAAATCATTGCATAAGTATATACAAAGGTTGAAATATTAGAACAATGAAAAGAATAGTTCAGATATTATCTTACGCATATCCATTGCATAAAGTAAATGCAAAGGGTTAGATACTTGCCTGGTCTGCTGCTTACAATACGCAACTTAATTTTATCTTTTATACCGAAACCTATCATTAATAAGATCATTTTACTAATTCGAATAACATATCGCAACACATAGTACTGCTTATTGTAGTCAACACACAACCTAAACACATTGTCACACATATTTCACAGTCATTGGATCACAAACAAACACATATACAAACCATTTAAATAAGTCCAGATCAATTTTTAAAACATGTCGGTATACCGACGGCTTTATTGGGTAATTACCGAGTTTAAAACTCTACTCTGTACCCTTAATAATAATCTAGACAACTTAAGTTTCAGTCATACTATTTTTCATAGCCTTATAATAATTTTAAATAATTATTATAATTTATCATGATTTTTCAAACATTGGAATCATTATAAAATGATTTAATTATTAAATAATTCCATTATCATTAATATTTAATTAATATTAAACTATTAATGAAATCATTGCTAAAATATTAAAGTTAATTATAATAACTTAAAATATTTTTAAAGTATTACCATTACCCTTAAATGATTTATAAAATAATTAAAAATTATTTGTAAATAATTACCATTAATATTTAAATATTAATGCACTATTTATCAAAATATTAAAAGTCTTTAATTATAACTTAAAATATTTTTAATTCATTTATATCCTTTTGAAATGATTTTTAAATTAATAAAACCATTTTTAAACTATTTATTTAATATATTTATTAAATAAACTTAATATCATTAATATTAAATTAATATCATTAATATCAAATTATTAATGAAATTATCCTTTAAATATTAGAAGTTTTATTTTATAACTTAAAATATTTTTAAACACTTTATTTTTATTTAAAATAATTTTTATAATATTAAAATCATTTTAAACTAATTTATTTAATATAAATATTAAATAAATCTAATATCATTAATATTAAAATATTAATATTTTTTATGACAAAATATCAAAAGTTATATTGTATAACTTAAAATATTTTTATAACCTTTAAATCATTTTTATATGGTTTTTAAATCATTAATTCTATTTTTCATAATTTATTTAATATATTTATTAAATAACTTAAATATCATTAATATTAATTAATTAATGAAATTCATCACAAAATATTAAAAGGCATTTAAAATAACTTAAAATATTTTTTTATACCATAATATAATTATAAATGATTTTTCAAGTATTAAAATCATTTTTAAATAATTTATTTAATATTATAATTAAATAAATTAAATACCATTAATATTTTAAAAATATTAAATATTTATGAAATATACCTAAAATAATTATAAACTAATTTTTGGACTTTAAAAATAATTTTTAATAATTCATTATGTATTTTTTTGTATTTATTTAATTAAAATAATTAATTTCTGAAAATACTTGTCGCTAAAGGGCCCTATAGCGATGAAACTGTCGCTATACGTGTTCTTGAGTGTTAATGAGCCAAACCCAGAACTTCATGTCAGTTAACAAGTAGGTATGTTTGACTAATCATAATTGTTAGACCACAATGATTCTGAGCTTGAACTTTGTTAGGATTGTAGTATTAATGTAATACTACAATCACCAACTGGTTTCATGTCCATTCCATAACATAACAAAAAGAACTAGAGCTCCAAAATTGTTCTCAGGACTGTTTTTCATTTTCTGGGTTTTGCCAGAAATGAAGAACAGTCGAGGCACCCACTTTCAAAGCCTTGAATCACACGTTCTAGGCTTGCTAAGTTTGTTCTAATGGTTCACACTTGAAGTATTGATGTCAGTGTACAATTATCAAACACTATTATAAATTTTATCAACATATAAGAGAGATCTAAGCCGGTCAAAGTAGTGGTCAGGAACTGCCTTTGAAGATTTCAGGGTTACCCATAATCTTCATCCGGCAGTTTCATCCACCCTACTTTGACCAACATGTAATTCGATTCTATGAATGATCTGGGAGTTATATATGCATGATTCTCTAGTTCTCATGTTAGTCTACACAACCACAACAATAACATAGCATAACTAGCTAACAGCAGCAAGATTAAAGCTCTGAAAAACGTTGTCAGAGTGTTCTAGGTAATCTGGGTTTCCCAGATTTTCGCATGGTCATGGTCGGTCAACCTTATTTGACCCTTTATAACTTTTAATCTACAATAGATATGGACCTAATTCAAGTTCCATATTAAAGATCTCATAACAAATTACAAGTTCAAACATTTAAACAACAAAAACCCCTAACATAATGGGATTGAAAGGGTCTGACATTTGTTGTCAGACCATGTTTTAAACTTTTTCTAGATTTTTTTAAAACTTGATTTCGAGCACTTTGATGTTATGGATCTGGGATCTAACAACCCAGATCACTAAATAACATCTTATTACACAACATTAAACAATAAACAACAAAATCTAACATCAGATCAAAAGATTTTTATGTTCTAGGGTTTATACCTTTTTTAAACTTTGATCTTGATTCTAACCTTCTGATCTGTTAATGGTAAATGCGGGGCTTGTTTTTGGGACTGATATACATATATATTTTGTAGGTGTTTGAGAGAGAAGGTCTTGGATGATTGTTGTGTGAAAATGAGGCAAATAATAAGACTTTTCTCTCTCATAATCTATATATATATATGACTTGTAATTATTTGGCTGATATATTGAGCTAGATTTGCTAAAGATTATGTCACGTGGGGTAGATGGATTTGGTCACCAACTCCAAATTTGGCTAGATTTGCAAGCAAGCTCAAATAATACAAGAGGGGTACTAATGTCATTTGGCTTAAGAATTTAATGGCATTTTAGTCATTGGTCTAACCCTTAGGGTTTGACCCTATGGTTTGGCACAAAAATATTATAGGATTCTAATTAGACCAAAAATGAAATTTTAGTTTCTAAAAATTTCAAATTAAGATTTCATAATTAGATTAGGTTTACTAATTATATTATATTTGAACATTAGGGTTTAAAGTACACTAATTAGCATTAAGATGACTAAATTAGCAATTAGGGTTCACAATTAGCAAATTAGGATTTATAATATAAACATTACAGTTTAAATTTAGATTTCTAAAAATTAATTAGGGTTTCTCTAATTAACATAAAATTCGACAATACTTAACCTTAATCATACTAACACAGTTACATAACAGTCTCGAACTCAAATTGAGTTTTAAATAGGGTTTCTAATTATGGTTTCTAACTTTTAGAAATTAGGGTTTTTAAATTTAGAAATTGCATTTTTCCAAATTATTATATAAATGTATAATAGCTGTCATTAGACATATTAACTCAGTATTACAACTACAAAATGACTTAACAAATTCTTTAAAGTCGTAATTGACTTTCGAATTAGGGTTTCTAATCAATTAGAGTCCATACATAGTAATTATGGTTCAAAATAATTAGGGTTTTCCCTAATTAAAATTATATTCTATCATACATGTCATTATTCATATAACACAGTGACTTAAAAGATTTTAAAGTCTTATTTGACTGCAAAACTAGGGTTTATCAGTAACACTAGGGTTTTCAAATACTTCACCATCATTGACCAATCATTAATAATGCGTACATACATTACATATTTATAGCACTGAAAAATCAAAATATAATTAATATTATATTATTATTCTCATTCCTTGATCAAAATCCAAAATTAGGGGTTGGATTCCATATCTGATTTCCTTACATATACATCCCATTATTAATTAAGTTAAATAACTAGCTTAATTAATCAAATAAATTCATACAATAAAATAATTATTATTATAATTCTATAATCATATTATATATTATTTAAATAATATAATAATCATATTTCATGGAAAATAATTAATAAAACATTTTTACTATAAAATTAATTATTATAAAATATAATTTAGAATGTTCAATAATTCTAAAATAAAATTATTTGTAATCATTCATGTAAGAAATATATTTTATATTCATCACATAAATACATACACATTACCTTGCACACATTCTCACCTTTAAAATAAATAATAATAAAAAAATTTAAACGCAAAATTTCTATTTTAAATATATAAAAAATATCGGGTTATTATATTCACCCTCCCTTACACAGATTCTGTCCCCGGAATCACTGTTTTAAAACCTATACATACAAAGGTACATAGCATACATAATCATTACAAGTAGATCTCGATCATAATTGATCAAACCGATCTTTAACTATTCAGCATAAAGCTTGTCTATATGCTTAAACGAAAAAATTGATTTCTAATAGAACTCAAATTCCTCCTTCAAAATTCCTTTATAAAATAATTTACTATATATATAAGAAAATAAAAGTTATACAAATAATACCTGGAATTGTATCCCTGACTGCTACGGTATCTTGAACGGTTACGTTGGAGATTCTTGCGGTTGATTTTGTTGGTTTGTTTGTTGAAGTTGGTCCCGTTGTCGCCAATGTCCTGCTTCCTTTTCCGTATTCGCATTCCTTGCCTTCCTTCTCCTTCTTGGACAGTCTTTCACCTTATGCTCCATTGATTTACAAATAAAACATCCGCTATACATTCTTGGATTGGGGCAGTTGGGAGAGATATGTCCCTCCTGCCCGCACTTGTAACACACAAACTTTCCTCTAAGACACTCTCCCGAGTGATTCTTTCCGCAATTTCCACACTGCACAACCTATTTCTTTCCACCTCCTGGCCTAATTTCGGTATTCCCGAAATTATCTCCTTTCCTTTTTCCATTCCTACCACCACTACTCCCTTCTCCGGCCCTAGCTTGATTTGCCTCCCACGAAAAAAAATTCGCATCCCCTTTCATCATATAGGTGACAAAAACAGTCTTTTTGCCCCTTCGTTGCCCTAGCTATCACAAATGCTTCTACTGGCTCAGTTGATCCTCTAAATCCTAGCGGTCCGATTGCCTTGAAGTCTTTGACGTTTGCCGATTGATTATTTGCCTGATTTCCCGCTGCTTGTATTCCATTCTGCATATCTTGAGCGATCATAATCGTAAAATTCTATATCGGGTCTGGTTGTCCTCTAGCTTTGTTGACATGTTCTTCTTGTTAGGTTTGTAATATTCATGAACGCAATCAAATTGCACAAAATAAGCGAAAACGTGTAAAAATCAGAGTTTAAAATTTTACAAACCATATACCCGGATCATCCTTTATGCACAATTATTAATTAAATGAAAATATATGAAGAACAAGAATCATACCCTTGAATATTCGAGCTTCCTCAGGTACAAGTTGACCTCCAATCCTTTTTCGCATTCAACTTGAATCCACCAGGTTTGGTTCCTTCCTTTGATCAACGTTAGATACCCAAGTGTTTGACCTCTAGAGGTGATCCACCAAGAAAGAATAAAGATTCAAGAAGATGGGTGTTTGGCAAAACCATAGTTTTCTATCTCTCATAGAAAAGAAGCGTACTCTCCAACAATTGGAATCACGTATTCACGTGTTGTGAAAGTGTCAACCTCCTCACCCATAATAAGACTCCTCTTATTTATAGATGTAGGCAACCCTCCTTAACAATTAAAAAATTGGGTTTTATTTAATTAATTAAATTCTTTTAATTAATTAAGCTCCCTAATTTTATTAGGGATAATTAATTAAACTTATTTACTTAATTTGCCTCTTAATCCTATTAGGATAATTGAGAGTACTTTTATTAATTAATTCCCAAACTCCTTTAAGAATTAAATAATAATAATAGTAATAATAATAATAAGACTCCTCTTATTAATTTATATTTAATATTTCCAAAATATTAAATAATAATATTAAGCTATTTAATTTATTCTATCACCATAGATTAAATTAAATATACTTAACTTATTATTACGATTATGCCATTAACTTCTTAAAGAATTATTTTTCCTTTTATGGTGTGACGCTTTAGGTTCTCCATATTAAACCTGTTGTGAATAAATCAATTAGAACAATTCTAATCTTATTTAAATAAATAAATTAAATAATTAATTTATTTAAATAAATAATATTTATTCTACAGTAGGGATAAGCCTCCCTAGCGATCAACGACTTTCCAGATAATATAGATTTTAACATTAATCATAAAAGAACCTTTGAATAAATAGTTACCGTACAATTCAATCCTTCCACCATACAATGTCCCAATTAAATTTAAAACATGGAATTACTGTTAAGTCTTATTTTATTTAATTATATGTATTTCGACTCTTAAATGCACAACTCCAAATAATGCAAATTAGAAACTCCTTTCTAATTTCATTCTACCTTGGGCAAGGACTATTGGGTTGTCATTTATCGAAGCACATAGGACATTTCTCTTCTTTTACTAGAAGTGGTAGATTCTTTATTGATCATACATTATCTCCATGAACGACTTATTATACCCAAGCATACCCTTTGATATACCCTAAGGGTCTTAAGGAATAAGACAAAGTATAACTCATCATACACAAGATACTATGATGATCTCAAGTCCAAGGATCACTTGGATTACTATCACTACAGAATTCCTATTGATAGCAAAAAAACTCCATTAGGTATTCCTTAGCGAGTCACGCTTCGATGACTCATTCTCTAATAAGCACCTACATACTTGCTTTTAGTGTTCGCATTAACAAATGATCATGAGATCAATCATCCTCATCCTCATCCAACGAAAGCAAGCAACGTATGTACCAATCTATCCGAATTCACTAATCCCCAATTTAGTAATCCAACGATTGGGAACTATTTTAGTTTTAAGTTTTCTAAGAATTTAGATCTCATTAGATTGATCATCATCATTATTCTAAAAGCATTGCTTAAAACTATGGGTTTATCACATATTATAAAACAGCATCATGTAGATAATTAAAAGCCTTTAATAAATTAATACTTTTTATTAATAAATGAATAAGATTGTTACAAAGTATATGCTTTATCATCAAATAGGATTGGCTTGTATGCATACTACTTTCAATCTCCCACTTGCATTAAAGCCAATCGTCATGATATCTCATACCCTTCTTCTCTAAGTGACGATTATCCTGCTGTTGGATAAGCTTTAGTTAATGGATATGTAATGTTGTTCTTGAGAGTCCACTATCTCTATAGTGATTTCATATTTTTCAATGATTCCTATAATCAAGTGAAAGTGCCACAACACATGTTTAGATCTAAGATGAGACTTAGGAACTATTCCTAGTTCTGTAATGAACTTTTCATTCAAACAATCAACTTGTAGCTTCATTTATAGTTATATACTTTGTCTTTATCACTAAACTAGCAAATTTTTGCTATTTGAAACCTTTCCAATTCACTGCACCACCGTTCAAGTTAACGCTTTACCTTAAAGTAGATTTTCTGTCGTCTTGATCTGTCTGAAAAAACATGAGTCTGTTAAACTCTCTAGTTTTAATTCAGACCCACCATAAATATGATCACATCCTTAGTGTCGGTTAAGTACTTTAAGATGTTTTTCACTTATTCATAGTGAACTTCTCCAGAATATTACTGATCAACATCAGGTCTCGTACATTTCATTGCATACATGATAGTTACTCATGCGATCTCTCTTTTTGGAGTCTTTGGGGACTATTTAGAGATACACTCCATGACTCATCAACATGAGACATCTCTTAGAGTTGGCCATGCTAAACGACTTTAGCATCAAATAAATATACGTTCCTTGGGTTAAGCTGAGCATCCTTTTAAATCTATCTATATAGATTTGTATCCCCAATTACGATACTCATCCCAAATCATTCATGGAGGAATGTTTAGACAACTTTATCTTCATTGATTCTAGCATTGGCATGTCATTTCTTATCCATAATATATCAACATATAATACTAGGAATGTCACGATGCTCCCATTGACCCTTTTATACACACTAGGTTCATTCTTGTTTTTGATAAAATCAAATTCTTTTGATTGTCTCATCAAAACGAATGTTCCATTATTGAGAAGCTTGCTTCAATCTATTTCTCTGAGTGTCTACAACTCTTACCTCATCGTATGTAACTGGATCATCATCTTCTATGATCGTGCACTCATCATCATCATCATCTATGATGAATCCATACCTCCTGTGTATCTCTTCAGATTATTCCGTGATTTACGATTTGGTTGTGGTACAATAGGTCCATCTACAGGTTCTCTTATTTGACTTATAGTATTTTGTGGATCTTGAACTCTTCAAAATCTATAATCCTCCCACTAGCCCCTTCAATGATAAACATCTTTATCTTAGAAGGCAGCGTGTCTCGCAACAAACACCTTTTGCTAAGTAGGATTATATAACATATACCCTAAACTTACTTTAGGTTGTCCTACAAATCTGTACTTGTCAAATTTTGTCCCAAGCTTATCCTTTGAAACCTTTTCACATAAGTTGGACAACCCTTTATCTTAACATACTTAAGATTAGGAATCCTCCCTGTCCATAACTTTTATGGAGTCTTGTGGATGGATTTTGAGGTTACGTTTTTTATAGATATGCAGCCATTTATAGGACATTACCCCAGAAGGATACTGGAATATCGGTAAAATCATTATGGACCGCACCATGTCCAACAAGGTACGATTTTTTCTTTCAGATACATCAATCAATTATTGCGTATCAGGAGGTGTCCATTATGAGAAAACCATTTGAGATGATTTAGAAACTTATTGCACAAGTATTTATTCCTTGATCTAATCAAAGAATTTTAATACTTTGCCAATTTGTTTCACTACTAAATTCTTTGAACCTTTCAAATAATTCACACTTGTATATCAACAAATACACGCATTCAACTCTTTGAATGATCATCTCCTTTTTCTTATATTAGTTTGTTAAATTTGCAAAAAATATTTTCACGTAAGTCAAGTATACTAAATCCATTAAGTAATATTCTAATTCTATACAAAAACATTATTATTATAAATAGAACAACAATTGTTCTTTATAATAATACCAAAATTTTTATTGTCCAACAATAAAATGGAAATAATGTTTCTAACAAGAATTGGAATACAATAACAACTTATTGACTTATAGATATTCCCGTAGGCATTGCTAAACTATAAGTTTCTATGGCTAATGTGGCAACCTTTGCTTTATTTCCCACACATAGGATTACTTATATTTGTTTAGCTTTATACTTCTTCTTGGTCCCTTCATAAATCTATATTTATGATAACCAAAGTTGGTATTCAATACCCAAGTAGAACCTTGACTTAAAGAAAAAAAATTTAAAATCATGAACAAATTTGTATTTGTAACCAAAACTTCACTAAGCTTCTTTGGTTAGCCTCTACAAGATGCTTCTTGTAGTTTCCTTTCCAATGTCCAGGTTTATTGCAGTGGTAGCAAACTCATTTGCTATCCATATCAGTTTTGTTCTTATTATCCTTTGTTTTTGCCTTTTTATTTACCTTCTTTGAATCGTTCTTCTTTTCAGAAGATCATTTGACCCCTACCAGTAAGACCTTGTCTTTCTTGGATGGAAAGTGGCTCTCAACATTTTTTAACATGTTAAACTAGTCAGTGAGGCTGATATTTAGCTTGTTCATATGAAAAATTTACAACAATTGTAAAAGGAGTCTGGGAGTGAGTGCAAGATCAAATCTTGGCTCAACTCTCCATTCATGACAAAACCTGTTGTCCTAATTGTTCAATCAAATTGATCATGTTAAGGACTTTAATCTGTACTGTAGTGTCATCGGTCATTCTAGATCGAAAGAGCTCCTTAGATATCTGATATCTATTAGTCCTACTTTCCTCACCATCAACTACTTCATGTGCAGGAATATAGTAAGAGCATACATAGTTTCATGCTGACGCTGAAGCTCGTTACTAATGGATGCGAGCATGATGCATTGAGTCAACTGTGCCTCATCTTGCCACTTTCTAAAAGTAGCAATCTCTTTCTCAGAGGCATTGTCTGCAACCATTGCAGGGATAGGCGTATTAAGGACATAAGATAGCTTTTTAGTCATGAGAACTATTCTCAAATTCCTTAACCAATCCATTTAATTTGGTCCGGTTAATTTAGCATCTAATATGCTACGCAGTGATAGTAATATTAGACATTGTAAACTTTTGTAAATGAATTTGTTTTTAACAACATTTTAGCATACATTCTTTTATTAATTACTAAAATAATTTAGGTCTTGTTTTAAATCGGTATCTCCCAATATTTTCTTCAAACTATATTACCCTCAATATATATAGTTTGGCAATATCTAATTAAAGATATGCTAGTGAGAATAAGGATCCCATTTCAAATGTATATAACCTTGTGTGTGCACAACAAACTATATATAAATAAATAAGTAGACAACTCTTGTCAATTACATCAACTATGTAACTCCTTGTATTTTGCCTCTTAAATCATAATGGTCAAGTGTGTTCACATCCGAACTAAAATGATTTAAGTTAAGTCAGACCCATCATTTCCATATAAGTGAAGAGAAAACTACAGCTCTTGTGTGTGCACAACAAAGTAGTAATGTTCAATTCCTTATAAATATCATATGTAATAAAAACAACATCTTAAATATTTAATACTTGCCTTGTGTGTGCACAACAAACTCATAGTAAATATTCAATACTCTATTATTTCTATCATGCTAGAAGGCGACGTTCGATATTCCAAACATCTTTGAAAGTTACGACTTAATATAAAATATTTGAGGGGTTTGTTAGTAATTTATCTCATCATGTTTAGCGCGCATGCACATATATATATAAAATACACGTCATATTAATTAACATGTGAAACATGTTTGCATAATATATAATATATATAGTATAAGCATGCACATATATAATACTATATTCTACTTGGATTGATTATGGACTTTTATTCTAGTTTGGTTCACTAGAGCCACCAAGTGAACCAAAAAGGTCAAACCTTAAGGGTGCAAGAATTAATATTTAAATATAACTATTACATTTAAACCCGGGCTCTATTACAAACGGGTCTTCAATTGCTCCTTGATCTCCAATTCTTCAAAATTAATTCTAACTATTCCTATTACAAAACTATTTAAAATAAATAGAAACCTTGATCAGCAGTCAAGGGGAAGTACATAGGAGGAAGATAGAATTTATATTAAGAAAAAATTAGAGAAGACGAGGTACGCAGACCCCATTTAATAAAACCCATACATTCATGCATCCGACTAAAATAAAATCCAATCACATTGGTCAATAGTCCATAATCAATCCCATTTATTATCATACACATCACCATATGCATCAATAAATTACATTCATCTCATGAATAATAAACATTTAATATATATATTGATATCATTTAATGGGCAAATTTAGTTAGCATAAAATCTAATTTTGAATCAAAATAAACTCCTTATATTTCAATCCAAATTTAAATCAAAATAAAACTTTTTATTTTAATTTATCATATTTTGAATAAAATAAACTATTTTATTTTAATTAATTATGGAATCTAATTCCAAGTAAAAAAATCCTTTATTTAAAGGAGACATGATTCTCTTTCCTATTCACAAATAAATTCTTTTATTTTGAATAATATGAAATCTTATTTCATATCTAAATAAACTCCTTTATTTAAGGAAACATGGATTTATTTTCCTATTCAAAAATAAACCCTTTTATTTTGAATAATATGAAATCTTATTTCATATCTAAATAAACTCATTTATTTAAGGAAGCATGAAATCCAATTGCAACTCCAATTAGTTATCATGGAATCCAATTCCAACTAATTAGTTAGCACGAAATCTAATTTTAAAAATTAAAATAAACTTTTTATTTTAAGATTAAAATAAACTATTTATTTTAATTATAAAGTTATATATATATATATAATATCCGTACGTTTAAAAAAAAAAATTTGAAATCATGATTCACGTGAATGAAAGAAACATACTGATATTCCTTTTTAAATGGTATCACATGCAACCTTTTTGAATCCTGCAACCTTTTAATAAAAAGATAGCTCCATTATGAAAGGGATACAACATAGCAGCAAGAAAAAAAAATAATTCGCAATTTTCAAAAAAAACGTGATTGCAACAGTTCGCGATTTTTTTTTCTTTTTCTTTTTAATAAATTTTATACAATAAAATTATGCCCAATTAAATTGTTCTAAACACACACACACACACACACACACACACACACACACACACATATATATATATATATATCAAATCTGAACAATTAATAATTTACATAAAGGTTTGGCTCTTATACCACCGTTAGGCTTGTAATATTCATGAACGCAATCAAATTGCACAAAATAAGCGGAAACGTGTAAAAATCAGAGTTTAAAATTTTACAAACCATATACCCGGATCATCCTTTATGCACAATTATTAATTAAACGAAAAGATATGAAGAACAAGAATCATATTCTTGAAAATTTGAGCTTCCTCAGGTACAAGTTCACCTCCAATCCTTTTCGCGTTCAACTTAAAACCATCGGGTTTGGTTCCTTCCTTTGATCAATGTTAGCCACCCAAGTGTTTGGCCTCTAGAGGTCATCCACCAAGAAAGAATAAAGATTCAACAAGATGAGTGTTTGGCAAAACCATAGTTTTCTATCTCTCATAGAAAAGAAGCGTACTCTTCAATAATTGGAATCACATATTCACGTGTTGTGAAAGTGTCAACCTCCTCACCCATAATAAGATTCCTCTTATTTATAGATGTAGGCAACCCTCCTTAACAATTAAGGAATTTGATTTTATTTAATTAATTAAATTCTTTTAATTAATTAAGCTCCCTAATCTTATTAGGGATAATTAATTAAACTTATTTAATTAATTTGACTCCTAATCCTATTAGGATAATTGAGAGTACTTTTATTAATTAATTCCCAAACTCCTTTAGGAATTAAATAATAATAATAGTAATAATAATAATAAGACTCCTCTTATTAATTTATATTTAATATTTCCAAAATATTAAATAATAATATTAAGCTATTTAATTTATTCTATCACCATAGATTAAATTAAATATACTTAACTTATTATTACGATTATGCCATTAACTTCTTAAATAATTATTCTTCCTTTTATGGTGTGACCCTTTAGGTTCTCCATATTAAACCTGGTTGTGAATAAATCAATTAGAACAATTTAATCTTATTTAAATAAATTAATTAAATAATTAATTTATTTAAATAAATAATATTTATTCTACAATAGGGATAAGCCTCCCTAATGATCAATGTCTTTCTAGATAATATAGATTTCACATTAATCATAAAAGAACCTTTGAGTAAATAGTTATCAGATAATTCAATCCTTCTACCATACAATGTCCCAATTAAATATATGATATGGAAAATATTGCCAAGTCTTATTTTATTTAATTATATGTATTTCGACTCTTAAATGCACAACTCAAAAAAAGCAAATTAGAAACTCCTTTCTAATTTTTATTCTACCTAGCCAAGGACTTACTGGGTTGTCATTTATCGAATCACATAGGACATTTCTCTTCTTTTACTAGAAGTGGTAGATTCTTTATTGATCATACATTATCTCCATGTACGACTTATTATTCCCAAGCATACCCTTTGATATACCCTAATGGTCTTAAGGAATAAGTCAAAATATAACTCATCATACACAAGATACTATGATGATCTCAAGTCCAAGGATCACTTGTACTACTATCACTACAGGAATTCCTATTGACATGCAAGTAAAACTCCATTAGGTATTTCTTAGCGAGCCACGTTTAGTGAACTTATTCTCTAATAAGCACCTACATACTTGCTTTAGTGTCTCCACATAAATAATCACGAGATCAATCATCCTCATCCAATGAGCAAGCAACGTATGTACCGATCTATCCGGATTCACTAATCCCCAATTTAGTAATCCAACGATTGGGAACTATTGTAGTTTTAAGCTTTCTGAGAATTTAGATCTCAGTAGAATGATCGTCATCATTATTCTAAAAGCATTGCTTAAAACTATGGGTTTATCACATATTATAAAACAACATCATGTAGATAATTAAAAGCCTTTAATAAATTAATACTTTTTATTAATAAATGAATAAGAATGTTACAAAGTATATGCTTTATCATCAAACATGATTGGCTTGTGTGCATTCTACTTTCACTTCTGCCATTTGGTTTCGTTTTCGTCTTGGCCACATTATCATAAATTATTCCTTATTAACTTACATTCTAAGCCTTATCGTATACATATAATGCGAATTTTTCTACTCAAATAATCATGTATTCAAAATATTAGATTTTGAAAATTTGGTTTTATTGTATTAACCAGTGTTTAGATAAATAATTACTATCTTTATACCAACTTATTTCATTAATCCAACATAAATTTATATTCATAGCACTTGACATACCATAGCACATACTGCTTTAAACATCCGTTATCCCTTTGTGACTCAAAAGTTGGGAATCGATGCCACAACTTATACAAAATATTACATTATACAGACATACTTATCGTATACGCTACATAGAATCATACATATTCAAGTAACACTAATACTACTTATTTCTTACACCTTCACTAAGGATCAATTGCTTAGTATTCTATATATTCCCATTATCCTCCATAATCCATTCACACATAACTATATGAAGTTCGTCAAACTTACCACACATTATGAGTTCAGGAACTTACCACAATCATATGAGTTTAAGAACATATCCTAGTCATTCCTTTGGCGTCCATTCGCTGAGGGGTTCAAAAATTTCATATAATTATAAGTCATGAAGTTTCCATAAGTATGAGTTTTAAGAAATCGAGCTTGACCATATATTCTTTAACTATAATCTACCTATCAATTATTCTATCGTTTATGGGTCCGGTATTACATTTTTCCAGTATAATAAACCTCATAAGGGTTGCTTTCCAAGTGAGCCTCTATTTCAGCTTCTAGCTTTGATATTGGCTCGGTCATAAAGGTTGACTCCTTATTTACTATCTGAGGGTATCCTAATTCTTTTCTATCTGACATCTACACACATAAATTATCCAGATTAGCATATAATATATACACACAACAAATATTAGTTTTATATAGGTTATCTTTTATTTGATTTGATGATGAATTTATTCAATTCATCTCCTTTTTAAACTCTATATTAGTTATTTATATTTTCAATGTTTTCCTCTGTCCCAAGGATATAGCCTAAGGTCTATCCCACCTAAGGTTTTTAACCCTAAAGCTCTGATACCACAATGTAACGCCCCCAAATTCAGGTACTTGAAACTCGAACTCGGTGCTTTACGATACCATTTCTATGAGCAGAAATAATACTACTAATAATAACAATAATATAAATATCAAACTTAACTTACATATATCAGAGTCTAATCCCAAGTACGCAACCTTTACTACAATACATTACATGATAGATCATAAATATCATGGTCTAAATATTGTCTAACTATTACAAAAGATACCAATAAAACTATTCTGTTTGCTTTCCTTTTTCCTTTTTTTTTGCCCGAACCTTCTAGTTGTTCACTCTTAGCTGAAAAAATTTAAATTAAGTAAGGATGAGCATTTGAGTGCCCAGCAAGTAATAACAATTATAAATATAAGCTGAAAGAAGTAAATGTTTTCAGACGACACTTCTATAATGAATCAACAACAGAAGTAAGTTTGAACCAAATAATAATAACATAACAATTCTATATCAAAATTTTGAAACTACGTATTGACTATTTATATAGGGTAGTCGACAGACTACGAAAATTGTTTTCTATTTTCGAAAAGGTTAAACAAAACTTCATCTGCAAACCATCATAAATTATGGGCATGAGGGTGTACATCCCATGGGCCCTGTATTGATCAATACTACATGCAAGAAAGATATTATGGTTCATCTTTTCTGCCTTGGGCGCATAAAAGTTTCCCATATTTGGGATGTTCATACCAGTCTAGAATCTGAACCAAAATAATTTGGTTGGGTAACAATAAAGTTCTATCTTATTCAACAACAATTTTAAGTTTGTGTCTAGCCGGATCAAATAGCTTAGAAAGCTTTTAATTCAACTTATACATACTGGACACCGATAAATATGTATCAACATGTGATAAAATATAATGATTATCCAAGTGAGGACACTTGTATAACCTTGTTTGGAAATTAACGAACGTAATATATATCTTGATCTACAATAACAGAATTAAGGAACTTGTACAATAAATTATAATTTAATAACTTACTTATACAGAATCATTGCATAAGTATATACAAAGGTTGAAATATTTGAACAATGAAAAGAATAGTTCAGATATTATCTTACGCATATCCATTGCATAAAGTAAATGCAAAGGGTTAGATACTTGCCTGGTCTGCTGCTTATAATACGTAACTTAGTTTTATCTTTTATACCAAAACCTATCATTAATAAGATAATTTTATTGATTAGAATAACATATCGCAACACTGTAGGGTTTCGACACAGAAACGCACAGCGAAAATAGAATAATTTAAAGCAATTTCTGAAACCCTAAACAGGATCCATACGAAAATAATTAATTCAGTGGTTAGAAATTATACCGAATATGAAAATACTTTTGAAATTGATGCGCTCGAATCTCCAACGCAATCCAAATGAATCGCGCCTCTACCAGATCCACACATGAACGCCTCATGACCGTCGTATTTACGATCTGCGAAAGAAATGTAATCATTTGACTAGCCACCAAAAGGAATGGATTTTAGAACTATTTCTCTCTCTCTCTCTAAGAGCTATGCTAGGGTTATGATGTTATGATGATATTACCCTAAGTGACTACTATATCATATATATAGTAGTTAAAAGGGATTAATCAAAACGTATTTTAATAAAAATCAATTTATAAATATATTTATATATATATATATCTTAATTAAGTCTTACTTAATTAATATACATATATACAAATTATCCTTTTTAATTTAAATTTGTGATTTAAATACTATTAATCATATTAATATATTTAAATCCTTGAAATTTAAATTAATTCCATTTTAAATTACGTTCTATGTGTGTGACCCTATAGGTTATTATTACGTTGGCAATAATTTTAAAATTATATTATAAAATTATAAACAGTGAGCGGCATCTAGTAATGCATCACGTCTACCCAAGTAATAATAAGATCGATGATTCGATAGAACCTTTTCGTGTCCAATGTTTCAATGTAATTTAATCCTTTTAACCTTAATATCCTAGATTAAACTCGAGTCACGGAATGTGTCATACTCTTCATAATTTAATCTGAGTTTTCTTGATCAATGAGCAGACTATATGAAACAAATCACTATTTGAGCATGGCCATGCATTTCATAGTCCTACTCAATCAAGAGGCCTATGGATATCATCCCTAATAACTAGGAGAGTTAAATTCCATCTAGATCACTCATATTCCTCACACGATTCATGATGTATCCAATAATCAACTTTATAGTCCACCCTATTAAAGGTGACATTTGATGATATCAAAGTACATAAATTCCTGTGTAGTAATATAGTGATTTCAGGTCGGAGGACCATTACATCATTATCACTATGAGAATTTCTAATGACACTCAGTATAATGCTCCACATAGAATTCTCATGGTGGGTCCGTCCAAAGACATCGTTCTCTAATATGTACCTATGCATTGACTTAATATCTCATATATTTATGAATTAAATGAGATTTGGTCATCGGTCAATCCACATACTAGTCTCAATGCATTAATGGTGTCCCATCAACAATGATACTCGACTAGGGACATTTAAGAACAATGATACTAATTATAATTATATAATCTCATGTTCAAGTCACATACTTGAAACTATATAATTTGTATCACTATTCTAAGAAATTTTATTATGCTAACAATTATATAACGCAGTAAATAAAACCATAATAAAATCATTCATTTATTCAATCAAATATAATATCAAAACGTTAAGCAATTATATCAAATAATTGGCCTCTAGGGCATACACTCTAACAAACACATAGTACTGCTTATTGCAGTCAACACACAACCTAATCACATTATCACACATATTTCACAGTCATTGGATCACAAACAAACACATATACAAACCATTTATATAAGTCCAGATCAATTTTTAAAATATGTTGGTATACCGATGGCTTTATCGGGTAATTATCAAGTTTAAAACTCTACTCTGTACCCTTAATAATAATCTAGACAACTTAAGTTTTAGTCATACTAGTTTTCATAGCCTTATAATAATTTTAAATAATTATTATAATTTATCATGATTTTTCAAACATTGGAATCATTATAAAATGATTTAATTATTAAATAATTCTATTATCATTAATATTTAATTAATATTAAACTATTAATGAAATCATTGCTAAAATATTAAAGTTATTTATAATAACTTAAAATATTTTTAAAGTATTACTATTACCCTTAAATGATTTATAAAACAATTAAAAATAATTTTAAATAATTAAAATTAATATTTAAATATTAATGCACTATTTTATCAAAATATTAAAAGTCTTTAATTATAACTTCAAATATTTTTATTCATTTATATCCTTTTGAAATGATTTTTAAATTAATAAAACTATTTTTAAACTATTTATTTAATATAATTATTAAATAAACTTAATATCATTAATATTAAATTAATATCATTAATATCAAATTATTAATGAAATTATCCTTTAAATATTAGAAGTTATATTTCATAACTTCAAATATTTTTAAACACTTTATTTTTATTTAAAATGATTTTATAATATTAAAATCATTTTAAACTAATTTATTTAATATAAATATTAAATAAATCTAATATCATTAATATTAAAATATTAATATTTTCATGACAAAACATCAAAACTTATATTGTATAACTTAAAATATTTTTATAACCTTTAAATCATTTTTATATGGTTTTTAAATCATTAATTCTATTTTTCATAATTTATTTAATACATTTATTAAATAACTTAAATATCATTAATATTAATTAATTAATGAAATTCATCACAAAATATTAAAAGTCATTTAAAATAACTTAAAATATTTTCTTATACCATAATATAATTTTAAATGATTTTTCAAGTATTAAAATTATTTTTAAATAATTTATTTAATATTATAATTAAATAAATTAAATACCATTAATATTTAAAAATATTAAATATGTATGAAATATACCTAAAATAATTAAAAACTAATTTTCGGACTTTAACATAATTTTTAATAATTTATTTTGAATTTTTTTTTTCTATTTATTTAATTAAAATAATTAATTTCTGAAAATATTTGTCGCTAAAGGGCCCTATAACGCATTTAAACCGCTGCCATATATCGTGTTCTTGAGTGTTCTTGGGCCAAACCTGTAACTTCATCGCCGCTTAACAAGTAGGTATGTTTGACCAATCATAATTGTTAGACCACAATGATTCTGAGCTTGAACTTTTGTTAGGATTGTAGTATTAATGTAATACTACAATCACCAACTGGTTTCATGTCCATTCCATAACATAACAAAAAGATCTAGAGCTCCAAAATTGTTGTTAGGACTGTTCTTCATTTTCTGGGTTTTCCCAGAAATGAAGAACAGTCGAGGCACCCACTTTCCAAGCCTTGAATCACACGTTCTAGGCTTGATAAGTTTGTTCTAATGGTTCACACTTGAAGTATTGATGCCAGTGTACAATTATCAAACACTATTATAACATTTTATCAAAACATATGAGATGTGACGCCCCCAAAATAGGTATACATCACCTATTCCGAGTCACAATACGTATGTATGTAAACAACTACAACTTTATTATTACAACAAGAAAACGTGAGTTTGAATACAAATATTATCTTCTGCGACAATATCTATACTCAAATAAATCCTCATCACATTTATTGATACATTATTTTACAAAATGGTGAGGACTACTAAGCAATCCTTTCTAAAACCTTCATTCCATACCCCACTGCGTACTCGCTTATATTCTCGCTTTTCCGAGAAAAATGGAACAAAAAGGAAAAGGGTGAGCTCAACTAGCTCAAGAAGAATATTATGACTAAGATAATATACAACAAATTATCGTTAGTCTTCAACAGGAAAAATCTAATAGAATACAATAGACAACAAATTTTAAATCAATATTGGCAATGAAAATAATAATTCATTAGAAGAGTTAAGTAGAGAATGCAAACTACTATCTTCTATGTATGAATTTAAAAGTTCATCGCTCTATCTTTTATCATTGTAACATCAATCAATATACATCCGGAATCAAATATTCATCTTTGCACTACTGAGCCAAAGATATTCATCGATTGGTCATGTTCATTTAAACACTGCTCATCTTTGCACTACGGCCAAAGATATTCTTCAGAATCATTCATCTTTGCACTACAAAGCCAAAGATATTCCATAATATCATCATTTAAGACCGAGGATGATGAAAATATTTTTTTAAAGAAACGAATCCAAAGTGAAACAAAATGACAAGGATTAAGGATTAAGGATTCGTACTTGGTTTTATCCACGCCCAAAAATACCTCAAAATAATCATAGTGGTGTAAAATTCAAGAATGATCAAAACATGGATACAATCGAGTTAGTATCCGTAATAGATGTTTTGATTAAAAGAAGAAATTTTATTTTTCGAGGTGAATAGTACCGAGATATGTGAATAGTGTCAGATACGTGAATAAGTGCCGATACGTGAATAGTAACTCGACACCAAAAGATAGGAATTCCACAAAACCTCTTCACGCTTCATGAATAGTACTCGTGAATAGTAACTCGTGAATAGTAACTCATGAATAGTAACTCGTGAATAGTAACTCATGAATAGTAACCCATGAATAGTAACCCCGACATGAAAAAGTTCCAAATTTGATAAAACTTCAGATCAACATTTCAAAGATAATGATATTGAAGAAATAATATCATTACTTAAAAAAAAAATAATATCCCTTACCTCGAAAGATCAAGATTTTTAAATGTAAACACAGGATATAGGCTATGACTTGGACTTGCACCAGATAGCAATACTCAAAGTATACTCAAAATACTCACAAGAATACGCCGATAATATAGAGAGAGAAAACTTCAGTTCGGTGTGATTTTCAATTCTAACCTAAGCACCCTATTTATAGGAAAACGCTTAGAACACCAAAGCGTAAAATTTAATAAAATAATAATATTTCTTAAAAATATTCAAGCCCACCTTAGAAATCTGATTTCAGATCATTTATAACACATGTGAGCCACTCAATTACAAACAAAAACGTTTTTCTTACAAAAATATTTTAAACTCCCAAAATCAATTATTTGAGAGCTTGAACTTCAATAATTCATAATAAATAGCCTTTTCATCAGAAAATTCGAATCTCGCGTGTTTTTATAGGAATTTCAATTTCTACAACTTTGCAGTAAGAAAGTTTTTCCAAATTCCAAATAGAAATTGACCGAAATCCACAAACCAAGGCGATTTTTACAAAGCTATAATCAAATTTCTATTAATAAATGAGGTCCACCGACATGTTTAACATGTTTTAAACATTTATTGCAACAAAAATACTCTTCCTCCTCAGATACTCATATATCCCACATTCGTTGTAAAAATATCACCGATTAATATATTATTAAAATAATATATTTAAATGAATTATTTTATCGTAAAAAGATAAAATAATAATTTTCAACAATTGTCATTTTAAAAATTTTCTCCATCTATATCCACATAAAATCAATATTTTCCTCATCATATAAATCAATAATTAATTATTCACAAATAATTTTCTGAATCACAATATCGACAACCAGCAGCGGGTTCAGAAAGAGGGGCTTTCCAATAAGAATTTCTTCATCTTATTTGGCGCAATTAGGTGACCAAACCTCTCCTTAGATGTAACTTTCTAGACATTGCCAATAATGTTATCTAATAATATTATTATTGAGATAATATGAATTATTGCTTCGATAATGAAAAATACCGTGTAATGACAATTATTGAAACAACAGAATATAAAATATCAACGCAGCAATTATTAACTCAATAAAATACTGAACAGTAATTACTGTAACCATTATTGAGTAGTGCCTTCTTACGTAAGAATCAATAATTGGTGCAATACCGTGTGCTACTATTCAACAACGCGTATTAGTGTGTTTTAACCACCGGGTATTCCAACAGTATTAACGGTAACAACTACGCCGTTATTTAAAAACAACTTATATTTGTCGTTTTCTTCATCCAATCGCTTTCACATGGGGCTACACATGGTTGCGCCATCGCATTTAATATTCCCTACAAGCATTTAATATTCCACGACCAAACGAATATTCCCCGACGATAATGAATATTTTATAACCACTTGCTTATTTTGAAATATTTGCGTATTTAACCCTTAACTATCCACATTAATCAAATCAACCCTTACTATTTCAAAATAATAAATAAAGGAAATTCCTTTTATTTAAAAATTTGAGGTCTTACAACCTCCCCTCCTTATGAAATTTCGTCCTCGAAATTAACGACGTACTGGTGTTTCAAAAGGTGAGGATACCTCGCTTTCATTTCCGTTTCCAATTCCTGTGTCATTTCCTCTATAGCATGATTCCTCCACAAAACTTTAACTTGTGGTATGACCTTTCTTGTACAGGACATGCTCCTTCCTATCCAAGATCTTGACAGTACCTCCTCATACACGTTAAGTCTTGGCTATCTCGTCCGGTTCTAACTTAATAACGTGGTTTGGGTCTTTCACATATTTTATTTAAGTACGATATGTGAAACACATTATGAACACGAAACATACTCGGAGGTGACGCAAGTCTATAGGCTACATTTCCTACTCGGTCAAGAATTTGAAATGGACCAATAAATCGTGGATTGAGCTTTCCTCTCTTCCCAAATCTTGTAACTCCCTTCCATGGAGCAACTCGCAACAATACATGATCCCCTAAATTAAATTCCACGTCCTTTCGATGAAGATCCGCATAACTCTTTTGTCGATCTTGTGCCGTTTGTATACGTTGTCGAATCATTTGGATCTTTTTGGTAGTCATACGTACTAACTCGGGTCCCAACAATGTTGCTTCACCCACCTCATCCCAACATATTGGAGAACGACATTTTCGTCCATATAATGCTTCGAATGGAGCCACACTTATACTTGCCTAATAACTGTTGTTGTAAGAGAATTCCACCAATGATAAATACTTATCCCAACTACCCTTGAAGTCTAGGACACAGAGTCTTAATAGATCTTCAAGAGTTTGAATAGTCCTCTCTAATTGTCCGTCCGTTTGGGGATGGTATGCCGAACTAAATCGCAAATCCGTGCCCATAGCTTTTTGCAAGCTAACCCAAAATCTTGAAGTGAATCTTGGGTCACGATTCGAAACTATGGATACAGCATGCCATGCAACCTCACAATCTCATTCACGCATATACTAGCAAGACGTTCAAGGGAATAAGTCTCCGTGATATCAAGCAAGAAATGAGAGCAGACTTGGTTAATCTATCAACAATAACCCAAATAGCATTGATGCCTTGAGAAACCGTAGGAAGACCCGTGAACTAAATCCATAGTAATGTGTTCCCACTTCCATTTCGGAATCTCAAGTGGTTGCAACGGACCCTTAGGTACAAGATGCTCCGCCTTTACACGTTGGCAAGTTAAACACATCGAGATAAACTTTGCAATCTCTCTCTTCATATTGTTCCACCAAAATGTATGTCAAGATCACGATACATTTTAGTACTTTCAGGATGGATTGCAAATGGCGTATCAGGCCTCCATCATAATCTTGTACTTCAAATCGTAGTCGTTAGGAACACAAAGTCTAGAGTGGACTCAAGTATTCCTTCTTCATCAATTCTCGCTTAGGAATAGCTCCTTCTTGTACTTTCTTCTTCATACACATCGCTCAAGGTTAGGTGGCTCGAGCAACCTTAACTTTTTCTATTAAAGTTGGCTCTATGCGTATACTTGACATCATCACACTCGTTCCCGCATATGATCTTCTACTCAATGCGTCAGCTACCACGTTCGCTTTACCAGGATGGTATTGAATAGTGTGGTCGTAGTCTTTCAATAGCTCGAGCCAACGTCACGCCGCATGTTGAGTTCTTTTTAAGTGAAGAAATATTTAAGGGCTTTTATGGTCCGAATATATCTCCACTTTCTCCCCATATAGATAGTGCCTCCATATTTTAGCGAAAACGATCACGCTAACTCTAGATCATGAGTAGGATAATTCCTCTCATACTCTTTTAAGTTGTCGCGAGGCATAGGCTATGACTTTCCCACGTTGCATGAGAACACATCCTAACCCTTTGCCTCAAGCATCATCAGAGATAACAAATCCATCCGAACCAGATGGTATTGTTAGAACAGGTGCCGAAATAAGTCTCCTCTTAAGCTCTTGGAAACTTTTCTCGCATTCTTCGCTCCAAACGAATTTTGTATCCTTCCGAGTTAGCTGAGTTAATGGAGTAGCGATTCGAGAAAACCCTTCCATGAATCTCCGATAATAACCCGGCTAAGCCCAAAAAGCTACGTGACTTGACCACCGACTTGGTTGCTCTAACTTTCAGATTGCTTCAATCTTCACGGATCAACAGATACTCCATGTTTCGACGACACCACGTGCCCAAGGAATGCTACTTCCTCAAGCCAGAACTCGCATTTCTTCAATTTGGCATATAGTTGGTTTTCACGAAGCCTTTGGAGTACCAGCTTCAAATGGTGCTCATGATCTTCACGGCTTTTGGAATATATGAGGATGTCATCAATAAAGACAACAACGAATTGATCCAAATATTCCTTGAATACTCGGTTCATCATATCCATGAAAGCCGCAGGAGCATTAGTTAGTCCGAAAGACATGACTAAGAATTCATAATGCCCATACCGAAGTTCAAGGCGGTCTTTGGAATATCCTCGATTCTAATCTTCATTGATGATATCCGTAATCTAAGATCGATTTTTGAAAAGAATTGTGCCCTCAGAATCGGTCAAACAAGTCATCAATACGAGGTAGAGGATACCTATTCTTGATGGTGACATGGTTCAATTCCCGATAGTCAATACAAAGTCGCATACTCCCGTCTTTCTTCTTTACAAATAAAACAGGAGCACCCCAAGGAGATGTACTAGGACGAATGAAACCGATGTCCAACAATTCTTGTAGTTGGACCTTTAACTCCTGAAGTTCAATAGGAGCCATTCGATATGGGGTTTTAGAAATGGGCTTTGTACTGTGTTCAAGATCAATAAAGAATTCAACTTCACGTTAAGGGGGTAGATCGGAAGTTCTTGAAATACGTCGGGAAAGTCAATAACAACAGAATATTATTCAAATTTGACGTGTCTTTATTCAAATCCATAACATGGGCTAGGAAAGCTTGACATCTGCTTTTTTAATAAACGAATAGCTTTATGATTAGATATGGCGTTGATCGATTTTAATGGTTTAGTTGCTTTGAATTCGCATAACAAAGTTGGTTAGGAATATGAAAACTAACAACCTTATTTAAAACAATCAATTTTGGCATGATGAGTAGTTAACCAATCAATCCCTAAAATCACATCAAAAGCAAGTATCTTTAAAGAGATAAGGTCAACAGGTAAGGTAATGGTGCCAACTTGAATCAAACAAGATTTATAAGCAATGGATGTGATGAAAGTTTCTCCTAATCTGAGTTTCCACGAGATAGTCAAAGTCTAATTTCTCCGGATTCAAGTTTAAACGTTGAGCACATGCAGAGAGATAAATGAATGGGTAGCATCGGTGATCAAGTAAGGTATAAACTTCGCAAGAATTTATAAATAGCTTACCCGTGATCACCTCGTTTGGGTTCCTCGCATTATGACCAAATCACAACAAACGCGCTCTTCCCGGAATCGTTGACTTTGACTTTTCCGGGACGATCTTTTGAGTCATGAATCCCTCATTGAACTAGGTTTCACTATCGTATAATCTCGAAGCGATATATCCTTCCTTTCCACAACTATAGCATACCTTGAACTGTTGTAGGGGCGGTTTGACCGATATGTCCCTCTTTTCCGCATTTGTAGCATATATGGGTGGTGGGTCGTTCTCCTCCCTTAGAACCGATTCGCCAAGACGCTCATCTTCACATGGTCGTTGTTAAATCTCTCTTTTAAAATCTCCTCCCGACTCGCTTCTTCTATTTTCATGGCCATGATTACCACCGTAGTGGTTACCATTTCGTCCGTCTGCTTTTCTCCGCAAGTTATCATTATTCATTGATCGCTATCTACGATCACGATCCTCGGTTGTGGTCCTCGGTTGATCAGTACTCGTTATCGCGCTCTAATAATTGAGCCTCATTTACAACATCCGAATAAAAAGAAAATTTATGAGAAATGAGATATCGACGTATGTCGGGTTTCAAACCTCTAAGAAACATCCGCGTCATACGTTCCTCATTCTCCACCAAATGAGGTGCAAACCGATAACTCGCAAACTTTGCCTCGCATCGAGACACCGTCATGTTGTTTTGTTCCAATCGATGAACTCCACTTCCTTCATACGATTTAACACTTTCGTGAAAGTATTTGTCATTAAATAGCTTTCAAACGTCTCCCAAGACATGCCGAAAAAGTTTGGATGGGTATGCTTCATGCACTCCCACCAAGAGTCTGTCTCGCCACGGAACATAAAGGTGGCGAATGGAACCTTCGTTCTCCGTGCATCCCAAGACATCGAATATCTTGGTAATTTGTTTGACCCATGTTTCGCCATGATCGGATCTCGCTTTCCTTAAATTCTCGTGGTCCCAACTCTTTGAATCGCTTGTTTTGTGACAACCCGTGAATTGCTATCATTTCCTCCTCAGATTTTGAACTTGCATGAACGCAAAAAACTTCTAAACATCCCCTCGCTCATCATCTCGCGCTCAATGGTGTTGTTCACAGGAGGAACATTGCCACTGTTGCACTTTCTCCTCGTTGGTGAGTACATGCATCTCCACGGCCTCATTTCCATTGTTAATATTCTCGATCGACATTCTCAAAATCGTCATAAAACAAGGGTTAATTAAGGAAATCAATATATCACATAATATCCCTATATATTGACCAACTAACAAATAAGCTTAGGTAGGACACACTAGTGAAGGATTTACTCGCTCTCCCCTCCTAGTTCTATTCCCGATCTCCGCCAGAGATCATATCCCTAAGCTCGATAATTAACTGTGGACGCCCCCAAAATAGGTATACATCACCTATTACGAGTTGTCAATACACGGTATGTAAACAACCACAACTTTATTATTACAACAAGAAACCGTGAGTTTGAATACAAATATTATCTTCTAGATAGTATCTATACTCAAATAAATCCTCATCACATTTATTGATACATTATTTTACAAAATGGTGAGGACTACTAAGCAATCCTTTCTAAAACCTTCATTCCATACCCCACTGTACTCGCTTATATTCTCGCCTTTCCCGAGAAAAATGGAACAAAAAGGAAAAGGGTGAGCTCAACTAGCTCAAGAAAAGAATATTATGACTAAGATAATATACAACAAATTATCGTTAGTCTTCAACAGGAAAAATCTAATAGAATACAATAGACAACAAATTTTAAATCAATATTCGCAATGAAATAATAATTCATTAGAAGAGTTAAGTAGAGAATGCAAACTACTATCTTCTATGTATGAATTTAAAAGTTCATCGCTCATCTTTTATCCTCAGTAACATCAATCAATATACATCCGAATCAAATATTCATCTTTGCAGACTCTGAGCCAAAGATATTCATCACCGGGTCATGTTCATTTAAACACTGTTCATCTTTGCACTACTACGCCAAAGATATTCTTCAGAAATCATTCATCTTTGCACTACAGCCAAAGATATTCTTAAGAAATCATTCATCTTTGCACTACGTACAGCCAAAGATATTCCATAATATCATCATTTAAGACCGAGGATGATGAAAAATATTTTTTTAAAGAAACGAATCCAAAGTGAAACAAAATGACAAGGATTAAGGATTAAGGATTCAGACTTGGTTTTATCCACGCCCAAAAATACCTCAAAAATAATCATAGTGGTGTAAAATTCAAGAATGATCAAAACATGGATACAATCGAGTTAGTATCCGAATAGATGTTTTGGAAGAAAAGAAGAAATTTTATTTTTCTATTGAATAAGTACCAGATAACGTGAATAGTGTCAGATATCGTGAATAGTGCCGATACGTGAATAGTAACTCCGACACCAAAAGATAGGAATTCCACAAAAACCTCTTCACGCTTCATTTAATAGTACTCGTGAATAGTAACTCGTGAATAAGAACTTCATGAATAGTAACTCGTGAATAGTAACTCATGAATAGTAACCCATGAATAGTAACCCCGACATGAAAAAGTTCCAAATTTGATAAAACTTGGATCAACATTTCAAAGATAATGATATTGAAGAAATAATATCATTACTGAAAAAAAATAATATCCCTTACCTCGAAAGATCAAGATTTAAATAAACACCAGGATATAAAGCTATGACTTGGACTTGCACAGTATAGCAATACTCAAAGTATACTCAAAATACTCACAAGAATACGCCGATAATATAGAGAGAAAACTTGAGTTTCGTGTGATTTTCAATTCTAACCTAAGCACCCTATTTATAGGAAAATGCTTAACACCAAAGTAGAAAATTTAATAAAATAATAATATTTCTTAAAAATATTCAAGCCCACCTTAGAAATCTGATTTCAGATCATTTATAACACATGTGAGCCACTCAATTACAACAAAAAACGTTTTTCTTACAAAAAATATTTTAAACTCCCAAAAATCAATTATTTTGAGTTTTGAACTTCAATAATTCATAATAAATAGCCCTTTCATCAGAAAATTTGAATCTCGCGAGTTTTTATAGGAATTTCAATTCTCTACAACTTTACAGAAGAAAGTTTTTCCAAATTCCAAATAGAAATTGACCGAAATCCACAAACCAAGCGATTTTATTGTGCTATAATCAAATTTCAAATCAATAAATGGGGTCCACCGACATGTTTAACATGTTTTAAACATTTATTGCAACAAAAAATACTCTTCCTCCTCAGATACTCATATATCCCACATTCGTTGTAAAAATATCACCGTTAATATATTATTAAAATAATATATTTAAATGAATTATTTTATCAGAAAAAGATAAAATATTAATTTTCAACAATTGTCATTTTAAAAATTTTCTCCATCTATATCCACATAAAATCAATATTTTCCTCATCATATAAATCAATAATTAATTATTCACAAATAATTTTACAGTAATCACAATATTGACAACCAGTGTAGGTTCAGAAAGAGGGGCTTTCAATAAGAATTTCTTCTTCTTCGGGCGCCGCAATTAGTTGACCAAACGGGATTGCGCCATCGCATTTAATATTCAAGAATCTTCATTCCCAAGCGATTTAATAACCACTTCCTACTTTTAACCAACATTTAATTCGATTCAAAATATGAATGATCGGGGAGTCTTATATATGCATGATTCGCTTGAAGATTTCTCATGTCATTCAATCCACCCTACTTTAACAACATTTAACGAACAATAACATATGCATGATTAGCTAGTTCTCATGTTAGTCAACACAACCACAACAATAACATAGCATAACTAGCTAACAACAGCGAGATCAATGCTTTGAAAAACGTTGTCAGAGTGTTCTAGGTAATCTGGGTTACCCAGATTTTTGCATAGTCATGGCCGGTCAACCTTGTTTGACCCTTTATAACTTTTAATCTACAACAGATATGAACCTGATTCAAGTTCCATATTAAAGATCTCATAACAAATTACAAGTTCAAACATTTAAACAACAAAAACACCTAACAGAATGAGATTTACAGGGTCTGACATTCGTCGTCAGACCATGTTTTAAACTTTTTCCAGATTTTTTTAAAACTTGATTTCGAGCACTTTGATGTTATGGATCTGGGATCTAACAACCCAGATCACTAAATAACATCTTATTACACAACATTAAACAACAAACAACAAAATCTAACATCAGATCAAAAGATTTTTATGTTTTAGGGTTTATACTTTTCTAAACTTTGATCTTGATTCTAACCTTCTGATTTGTTAATGGTAAACGTGGGGCTTGTTTTTGGGACTGATATACATATATATTTCGTAGGTTTTTGAGAGAGAAGGTCTTGGATGATTGTTGTGAGAAAATGAGGCAAATAATAAGACTTTTCTCTCTCATAATCTATATATATGTGACTTGTAATTATTTGGCTGATATATTGAGCTAGATTTGCTAAAGATTAAGTCACATGGGGTAGATGGATTTGGTCACCAACTCCAAATTTGGCTAGATTTGCAAGCAAGCTCAAATAATACAAGAGGGGTACTAATGTCATTTGGCTTAAGAATTTAATGGCATTTTAGTCATTGGTTTAACCCGTAGGGTTTAGCCCTATGGTTTGGCACAAAAATATTATAGGATTCTAATTAGGCCAAAAATGAAATTTTAGTTTACTAAAATTTCGTTAGATTAGGTTTACTAATTATATTATATTTGAACATTAGGGTTTAAAGTACACTAATTAGCATTAAGATGACTAAATTAGCGATTAGGGTTCACAATTAGCAAATTAGGATTTATAATATAAACATTACGATTTTTGGAAATTTAGATTTCTAAAAATTAATTAGGGTTTCTCTAATTAACATAAAATTCGACAATACTTAACCTTAATCATACTAACACAATTTACATAATAGTCTCGAACTCAAATTAAGTTTTAAATTAGGGTTTCTAATTAAGGTTTCTAACTTTTAGAAATTAGGGTTTTAAATTTAGAAATTAGGTTTTTCCTAATTATTATATAAATGTATAATAGCTATCATTAGACACATTAACTCACTATTACAACTATAAAATGACTTAACAAATTCTTTAAAGTCAGTAATTGACTTTCGAATTAGGGTTTCTAATCAATTAGAGTCCATACATAGTAATTAGGGTTCAAAATTAGGGTCTTCCCTAATTAAAATTATATTCTATCATACATGTCATTATTCATATAACACAGTGACTTAACTGATTTTAAAGTCTTATTTGACCGCAAAACTAGGGTTTATCAATAACACTACTGGGTTTTCAAATACTACACCATCATGACCAATCATTAATAATAATGCATATAAAGATACATATTTATAGCATTGAAAAATCAAAATATAATTAATATTATATTATTATTCTCATTCCTTGATCAAAATCCAAAATTAGGGTTTGGATTCCATATCTGATTTCCTTACATATACATCCCATTATTAATTAAGTTAAATAATTAGCTTAATTAATCTGAAATAAATTCATATAATAAAATAATTATTATTATAATTCTATAATCATATTAATTTAATGATATTAAATTAATATCATTAATATCAAATTATTAATGAAATTATCCTTTAAATATTAGAAGTTATATTTTATAACTTAAAATATTTTTAAACACTTTATTTTCATTTAAAATGATTTTTATAATATTAAAATCATTTTAAACTAATTTATTTAATATAAATATTAAATAAATCTAATATCATTAATATTAAAATATTAATATTTTTCATGACAAAATATCAAAACTTATATTGTATAACTTAAAATATTTTTATAACCTTTAAATCATTTTTATATGGTTTTAAAATCATTAATTCTATTTTTCATAATTTATTTAATACATTTATTAAATAACTTAAATATCATTAATATTAATTAATTAATGAAATTCATCACAAAATATTAAAAGTCATTTAAAATAACTTAAAATATTTTCTTATACCATAATATAATTTAAAATGATTTTTCAAGTATTAAAATCATTTTTAAGTAATTTATTTAATATTATAATTAAATAAATTAAATACCATTAATATTTCAAAAATATTAAATATTTATGAAATATACCTAAAATAATTAAAAACTAATTTTTGGACTTTAAAATAATTTTTAATAATTTATTTTGAATTTTTTTTTCTATTTATTTAATTAAAATAATTAATTTCTGAAAATATTTGTCGCTAAAGGGCTCTATAGCGACGAAACTGTCGCTATACGTGTTCTTGAGTGTTCTTGGGCCAAACCCAGAACTTCATGTCAGTTAACAAGTAGGTATGTTTGACCAATCATAATTGTTAGACCACAATGATTCTGAGCTTGAACTTTTGTTAGGATTGTAGTATTAATGTAATACTACAATCACCAACTAGTTTCATGTCCATTCCATAACATAACAAAAAGATCTAGAGCTCCAAAATTGTTGTCAGGACTGTTCTTCATTTTATGGGTTTTCCCAGAAATGAAGAACAGTCGAGGCACCCACTTTCCAAGCCTTGAATCACACGTTCTAGGCTTGATAAGTTTGTTCTAATGGTTCACACTTGAAGTATTGATGCCAGTGTACAATTATCAAACACTATTATAACATTTTATCAACACATATGAGAGATCTAAGCCGGTCAAAGTAGTGGTCAGGAACTGCCTTTGAAGATTTCAGGGTTACCAAGAATCTTCATCCGGCAGTTTAATCCACCCTACTTTGACCAACATTTAATTCGATTCTATGAATGATCTGGGAGTTATATATGCATGATTCGCTAGTTCTCATGTCAGTCTACACAACCACAACAATAACATAGCATAACTAGCTAACAACAGCGAGATCAATGCTTTGAAAAACGTTGTCAGAGTGTTCTAGTTAATCTGGGTTACCCAGATTTTTGCATGGTCATGGTCGGTCAACCTTGTTTGACCCTTTATAACTTTTAATCTACAATGATATGAACTCGATTCAAGTTCCATATTAAAGATCTCATAACAAATTACAAGTTCAAACATTTAAACAACAAAAACACCTAATGTAGAATGAGATTTCTGATGTGGTTCGACATTCGTCGTCAGACCATGTTTTAAACTTTTTCCAGATTTTTTTAAAACTTGATTTCAAGCACTTTGATGTTATGGATCTGGGATCTAACAACCCAGATCACTAAATAACATCTTATTACACAACATTAAACAACAAACAACAAAATCTAACATCAAATCAAAAGATTTTTATGTTCTAGGGTTTATACCTTTTCTAAACTTTGATCTTGATTCTAACCTTCTGATTTGTTAATGGTAAACGTGGGGCTTGTTTTTTTGGGGGATGATATACATATATATTTAGTAGGGTTTTGAGAGAGAAGGTCTTGGATGATTGTTGTGAGAAAATGAGGCAAATAATAAGACTTTTCTCTCTCATAATCTATATATATGTGACTTGTAATTATTTGGCTGATATATTGAGCTAGATTTGCTAAAGATTAAGTCACATGGGGTAGATGGATTTGGTCACCAACTCCAAATTTGGCTAGATTTGCAAGCAAGCTCAAATAATACAAGAGGGGTACTAATGTCATTTGGCTTAAGAATTTAATGGCATTTTAGTCATTGGTCTAACCCTTAGGGTTTAACCCTATGGTTTGGCACAAAAATATTATAGGATTCTAATTAGGCCAAAAATGAAATTTTAGTTTCTAAAAATTTCAAATTAAGATTTCATAATTAGATTAGGTTTACTAATTATATTATATTTGAACATTAGGGTTTAAAGTACACTAATTAGCATTAAGATGACTAAATTAGCGATTAGGGTTCACAATTAGCAAATTAGGATTTATAATATAAACATTACGGTTTCTGGAAATTTAGATTTCTAAAAATTAATTAGGGTTTCTCTAATTAACATAAAATTCGACAATACTTAACCTTAATCATACTAACACAGTTACATAACAGTCCCGAACTCAAATTAAGTTTTAAATTAGGGTTTCTAATTAAGGTTTCTAACTTTTAGAAATTAGGGTTTTTAAATTTAGAAATTAGGTTTTTCCTAATTATTATATAAATGTATAATAGCTATCATTAGACACATTAACTCACTATTACAACTATAAAATGACTTAACAAATTCTTTAAAGCTGTAATTGACTTTCGAATTAGGGTTTCTAATCAATTAGAGTCCATACATAGTAATTAGGGTCTTCCCTAATTAAAATTATATTCTATCATACATGTCATTATTCATATAACACAGTGACTTAACAGATTTTAAAGTCTTATTTGACTACCGCAAAACTAGGGTTTATCAGTAACACTAGGGTTTTCAAATACTACACCATCATTGACCAATCATTAATAATAATGCGTATACATATGATATATATTTATAAGCCTTTGAAAAATCAAAATATAATTAATATTATATTATTATTCTCATTCCTTGATCAAAATCCAAAATTAGGGTTTGGATTCCATATCGATTTCTTACATATACATCCCATTATTAATTAAGTTAAATAATTAGCTTAATTAATGAAATAAATTCATATAATAAAATAATTATTATTATAATTCTATAATCATATTAATTTAATGATATTAAATTAATATCATTAATATCAAATTATTAATGAAATTATCCTTTAAATATTAGAAGTTATATTTTATAACTTAAAATATTTTTAAACACTTTATTTTCATTTAAAATGATTTTTATAATATTAAAATCATTTTTAAACTAATTTATTTAATATAAATATTAAATAAATCTAATATCATTAATATTAAAATATTAATATTTTTCATGACAAAATATCAAAACTTATATTGTATAACTTAAAATATTTTTATAACCTTTAAATCATTTTTATATGGTTTTTAAATCATTAATTCTATTTTTCATAATTTATTTAATACATTTATTAAATAACTTAAATATCATTAATATTAATTAATTAATGAAATTCATCACAAAATATTAAAAGTCATTTAAAATAACTTAAAATATTTTCTTATACCATAATATAATTTTAAATGATTTTTCAAGTATTAAAATCATTTTTAAATAATTTATTTAATATTATAATTAAATAAATTAAATACCATTAATATTTCAAAAATATTAAATATTTATGAAATATACCTAAAATAATTAAAAACTAATTTTCGGACTTTAAAATAATTTTTAATAATTTATTTTGATTTTTTTTTCTATTTATTTAATTAAAATAATTAATTTCTGAAAATATTTGTCGCTAAAGGGCCCTATAGCGACGAAACTGTCGCTATACGTGTTCTTGAGTGTTCTAGGGACAAACCCAGAACTTCATATCAGTTAACAAGTAGGTATGTTTGACCAATCATAATTGTTAGACCACAATGATTCTGAGCTTTAACTTTTGTTAGGATTGTAGTATTAATGTAATACTACAATCACCAACTAGTTTTCATGTCCATTCCATAACATAAAAAAAGATCTAGAGCTCCAAAATTGTTGTTAGGACTGTTCTTCATTTTATGGGCTTTCCCAGAAATGAAGAACAGTCGAGGCACCCACTTTCCAAGCCTTGAATCACACGTTCTAGGCTTGATAAGTTTGTTCTAATGGTTCACACTTGAAGTATTGATGCCAGTGTACAATTATCAAACACTATTATAACATTTTATCAACACATATGAGAGATCTAAGCCGGCCAAAGTAGTGGTCAGGAACTGCCTTTGAAGATTTCAGGGTTACCAAGAATCTTCATCCGACAGTTTAATCCACCCTACTTTGACCAACATTTAATTCGATTCTATGAATGATCTGGGAGTTATATATGCATGATTCGCTAGTTCTCATGTCAGTCTACACAACCACAACAATAACATAGCATAACTAGCTAACAACAGCGAGATCAATGCTCTGAAAAACGTTGTCGAGTGTTACAGGTAATCTGGGTTACCCAGATTTTCAGATAGTCATGGTCGGTCGACCTTGTTTGACCCTTTATAACTTTTAATCTACGAGATATGAACACGATTCAAGTTCCATATTAAAGATCTCATAACAAATTACAAGTTCAAACATTTAAACAACAAAAACACCTAATGAGAATGAGATTTACTGGGTCGACATTCGTAAATCGGACCATGTTTTAAACTTTTTCCAGATTTTTTTAAAACTTGATTTCGAGCACTTTGATGTTATGGATCTGGGATCTAACAACCCAGATCACTAAATAACATCTTATTACACAACATTAAACAACAAACAACAAAATCTAACATCAGATCAAAAGATTTTTATGTTCTAGGGTTTATACCTTTTCTAAACTTTGATCTTGATTCTAACCTTTTGATTTGTTAATGGTAAAGCGTGGGGCTTTTTTTGGGGATGATATATACATATATATTTCGTAGGTTTTTGAGAGAGAAGGTCTTGGATGATTGTTGTGAGAAAATGAGGCAAATAATAAGACTTTTCTCTCTCATAATCTATATATATGTGACTTGTAATTATTTGGCTGATATATTGAGCTAGATTTGCTAAAGATTAAGTCACATGGGGTAGATGGATTTGGTCACCAACTCCAAATTTGGCTAGATTTGCAAGCAAGCTCAAATAATACAAGAGGGGTACTAATGTCATTTGGCTTAAGAATTTAATGGCATTTTAGTCATTGGTCTAACCCTTAGGGTTTAACCCTATGGTTTGGCACAAAAATATTATAGGATTCTAATTAGGCCAAAAATGAAATTTTAGTTTCTAAAAATTTCAAATTAAGATTTCATAATTAGATTAGGTTTACTAATTATATTATATTTGAACATTAGGGTTTAAAGTACACTAATTAGCATTAAGATGACTAAATTAGCGATTAGGGTTCACAATTAGCAAATTAGGATTTATAATATAAACATTACGATTTCTGGAAATTTAGATTTCTAAAAATTAATTAGGGTTTCTCTAATTAACATAAAATTCGACAATACTTAACCTTAATCATACTAACATAGTTACATAACAGTCCCGAACTCAAATTAAGTTTTAAATTAGGGTTTCTAATTAAGGTTTCTAACTTTTAGAAATTAGGGTTTTTAAATTTAGAAATTAGGTTTTTCCTAATTATTATATAAATGTATAATAGCTATCATTAGACACATTAACTCACTATTACAACTATAAAATGACTTAACAAATTCTTTAAAGCCGTAATTGACTTTCGAATTAGGGTTTCTAATCAATTAGAGTCCATACATAGTAATTAGGGTCTTCCCTAATTAAAATTATATTCTATCATACATGTCATTATTCATATAACACAGTGACTTAACAGATTTTAAAGTCTTATTTGACTGCAAAACTAGGGTTTATCAGTAACACTAGGGTTTTCAAATACTGCACCATCATTGATTGACCAATCATTAATAATGCGTATATATACAGATACATATTTATAGCACTGAAAAATCAAAATATAATTAATATTATATTATTATTCTCATTCCTTGATCAAAATCCAAAATTAGGGTTTGGATTCCATATCTGATTTCCTTACATATACATCCCATTATTAATTAAGTTAAATAATTAGCTTAATTAATCTGAAATAAATTCATATAATAAAATAATTATTATTATAATTCTATAATCATATTAATTTAATGATATTAAATTAATATCATTAATATCAAATTATTAATGAAATTATCCTTTAAATATTAGAAGTTATATTTTATAACTTAAAATATTTTTAAACACTTTATTTTCATTTAAAATGATTTTTATAATATTAAAATCATTTTTAAACTAATTTATTTAATATAAATATTAAATAAATCTAATATCATTAATATTAAAATATTAATATTTTTCATGACAAAATATCAAAACTTATATTGTATAACTTAAAATATTTTTATAACCTTTAAATCATTTTTATATGGTTTTTAAATCATTAATTCTATTTTTCATAATTTATTTAATACATTTATTAAATAACTTAAATATCATTAATATTAATTAATTAATGAAATTCATCACAAAATATTAAAAGTCATTTAAAATAACTTAAAATATTTTTCTTATACCATAATATAATTTTAAATGATTTTTCAAGTATTAAAATCATTTTTAAATAATTTATTTAATATTATAATTAAATAAATTAAATACCATTAATATTTCAAAATTATTAAATATTTATGAAATATACCTAAAATAATTAAAAACTAATTTTCGGACTTTAAAATAATTTTTAATAATTTATTTTGAATTTTTTTTCTATTTATTTAATTAAAATAATTAATTTTTGAAAATATTTGTCGCTAAAGGTCCCTATAGCGAAGAAACTGTCGCTATACGTGTTCTTGAGTGTTCTTGGGCCAAACCTAGAACTTCATTTCAGTTAATTAGTAGGTATGTTTGACCAATCATAATTGTTAGACCACAATGATTCTGAGCTTGAACTTTTGTTAGGATTGTAGTATTAATGTAATACTACAATCACCAACCTAGTTTCATGTCCATTCCATAACATAAAAAAAAAAGATCTAGAGCTCCAAAATTGTTGTCAGGACTGTTCTTCATTTTCTGGGTTTTCCCAGAAATGAAGAACAGTCGAGGCACCCACTTTCCAAGCCTTGAATCACACGTTTTAGACTTGATAAGTTTGTTCTAATGGTTCACACTTGAAGTATTGATGCTAGTGTACAATTATCAAACACTATTATAACATTTTATCAACACATATGAGAGATCTAAAGCCGGTCAAAGTAGTGGTGAGGAAGTGCCTTTGAAGATTTCAGGGTTACCAAGAATCTTCATCCGCAATTTAATCCACCCTACTTTGACCAACATTTAATTCGATTCTATGAATGATCTGGGAGTTATATATGCATGATTCGCTAGTTCTCATGTAATGTCTACACACAACCACAACAATAACATAGCATAACTAGCTAACAACAGCGAGATCAATGCTCGAAAAACGTTGTCAGAGTGTTCTAGGTAATCTGGGTTACCCAGATTTTCGTATGGTCATGGCCGGTCAACCTTGTTTGACCCTTTATAACTTTTAATCTACAATCAGATATGAACCTGATTCAAGTTCCATATTAAAGATCTCATAACAAATTACAAGTTCAAACATTTAAACAAAAAAACACCTAATGAATGAGATTTACAGTGTCAGACATTCGTCGTCAGACCATATTTTAAACTTTTTCCAGATTTTTTTAAAACTTGATTTCGAGCACTTTGATGTTATGGATCTGGGATCTAACAACCCAGATCACTAAATAACATCTTATTACACAACATTAAACAACAAACAACAAAATCTAACATCAGATCAAAAGATTTTTATGTTCTAGGGTTTATACCTTTTCTAAACTTTGATCTTGATTCTAACCTTCTGATTTGTTAATGGTAAACGTGGGGCTTGTTTTTGGGACTGATATACATATATATTTCGTAGGTTTTTGAGAGAGAAGGTCTTGGATGATTGTTGTGAGAAAATGAGGCAAATAATAAGACTTTTCTCTCTCATAATCTATATATATGTGACTTGTAATTATTTGGCTGATATATTGAGCTAGATTTGCTAAAGATTAAGTCACATGGGGTAGATGGATTTGGTCACCAACTCCAAATTTGGCTAGATTTGCAAGCAAGCTCAAATAATACAAGAGGGGTACTAATGTCATTTGGCTTAAGAATTTAATGGCATTTTAGTCATTGGTCTAACCCTTAGGGTTTAACCCTATGGTTTGGCACAAAAATATTATAGGATTCTAATTAGGCCAAAAATGAAATTTTAGTTTCTAAAAATTTCAAATTAAGATTTCATAATTAGATTAGGTTTACTAATTATATTATATTTGAACATTAGGGTTTAAAGTACACTAATTAGCATTAAGATGACTAAATTAGCGATTAGGGTTCACAATTAGCAAATTAGGATTTATAATATAAACATTACGATTTTGGAAATTTAGATTTCTAAAAATTAATTAGGGTTTCTCTAATTAACATAAAATTCGACAATACTTAACCTTAATCATACTAACACGATTACATATAACAAATTCCGAACTCAAATTAAGTTTTAAATTAGGGTTTCTAATTAAGGTTTCTAACTTTTAGAAATTAGGGTTTTTAAATTTAGAAATTAGGTTTTTCCTAATTATTATATAAATGTATAATAGCTGTCATTAGACACATTAACTCACTATTACAACTATAAAATGACTTAACAAATTCTTTAAAGTCGTAATTGACTTTCGAATTAGGGTTTCTAATCAATTAGAGTCCATACATAGTAATTAGGGTCTTCCCTAATTAAAATTATATTCTATCATACATGTCATTATTCATATAACACAGTGACTTAACAGATTTTAAAGTCTTATTTGACTGCAAAACTAGGGTTTTCAAATACTGCACCATCATTGACCAATCATTAATAATGCGTGCATACAGTACATATTTATAGCACTGAAAAATCAAAATATAATTAATATTATATTATTATTCTCATTCCTTGATCAAAATCCAAAATTAGGGTTTGGATTCCATATCTGATTTCCTTACATATACATCCCATTATTAATTAAGTTAAATAATTAGCTTAATTAATCTGAAATAAATTCATATAATAAAATAATTATTATTATAATTCTATAATCATATTAATTTAATGATATTAAATTAATATCATTAATATCAAATTATTAATGAAATTATCCTTTAAATATTAGAAGTTATATTTTATAACTTAAAATATTTTTAAACACTTTATTTTCATTTAAAATGATTTTTATAATATTAAAATCATTTTTAAACTAATTTATTTAATATAAATATTAAATAAATCTAATATCATTAATATTAAAATATTAATATTTTTCATGACAAAATATCAAAACTTATATTGTATAACTTAAAATATTTTTATAACCTTTAAATCATTTTTATATGGTTTTTAAATCATTAATTCTATTTTTCATAATTTATTTAATACATTTATTAAATAACTTAAATATCATTAATATTAATTAATTAATGAAATTCATCACAAAATATTAAAAGTCATTTAAAATAACTTAAAATATTTTCTTATACCATAATATAATTTTAAATGATTTTTCAAGTATTAAAATCATTTTTAAATAATTTATTTAATATTATAATTAAATAAATTAAATACCATTAATATTTCAAAAATATTAAATATTTATGAAATATACCTAAAATAATTAAAAACTAATTTTTGGACTTTAAAATAATTTTTAATAATTTATTTTGAATTTTTTTTTTTCTATTTATTTAATTAAAATAATTAATTTCTAAAAATATTTGTCGCTAAAGGGCCCTATAGCTGATTAAACCTATCATATATCGTGTTCTTGAGTGTTCTTGGGCAAACCCTAGAACTTCGTATCGATTAACAAGTAGGTATGTTTGACCAATCATAATTGTTAGACCATGATGATTACGAGCTTGAACTTTTGTTAGGATTGTAGTATTAATGTAATACTACAATCACCAACTGGTTTCATGTCCATTCCATAACATAAAAAAAAAGATCTAGAGCTCCAAAATTGTTGTCAGGACTGTTATTCATTTTTTGGGTTTTCCCAGAAATGAAGAACAATCGAGGCACCCACTTTCAAGCCTTGAATCACACGCGTTCTGAAGCTTGATAAGTTTGTTCTAATGGTTCACACTTGAAGTATTGATGCAAGTGTACAATTATCAAACACTATTATAACATTTTATCAACACATATGAGAGAGATCTAAAGTTGGGTCAAAGTAGTGGTCAGAGGCGCCTTTGAAGATTTTAGGGTTACCAAGAATCTTCATCCCGCGATTTAATCCACCCTACTTTGACAACAACATTTAATTCGATTCTATGAATGATCCGGGAGTTATATATGCATGATTCGCTAGTTCTCATGTCGGTCTACACAACCACAACAATAACATAGCATAACTAGCTAACAAACAATGAGATCGATGCTCGAAAAAGCGTTGTCGAGTGTTCAGGTAATCTGGGTTACCCAGATTTTCGTGATGGTCATGGTAAATCAACCTTGTTTGACCCTTTATAACTTTTAATCTACAAATGATATGAACCGATTCAAGTTCCATATTAAAGATCTCATAACAAATTACAAGTTCAAACATTTAAACAACAAAAAACACCTAATGAGAAATGAGATTACTGAAGGTCGACACATTCGTCGTCGGGACCATGTTTTAAACTTTTTTCGATTTTTTAAAACTTGATTTTTGAGCACTTTGATGTTATGGATCCGGGATCTAACAACCCGGATCACTAAATAACATCTTATTACACAACATTAAACAACAAACAACAAAATCTAACATCAGATCAAAAGATTTTTATGTTCTAGGGTTTATACCTTTTCTAAACTTTGATCTTGATTCTAACCTTCTGATTTGTTAATGGTAAGCGTGGGGCTTGTTTTTGGGGTGATATATATATATATATTTCAGTAGGTTTTTGAGAGAGAATGTCTTGGATGATTGTTGTGAGAAAATGAGGAAAATAATAAGACTTTTCTCTCTCATAATCTATATATATGTGACTTGTAATTATTTGGCAGATATATTGAGCTAGATTTGCTAAAGATTAAGTCACATGGGGTAGATGGATTTGGTCACCAACTCCAAATTTGGCTAGATTTGCAAGCAAGCTCAAATAATACAAGAGGGGTACTAATGTCATTTGGCTTAAGAATTTAATGGCATTTTAGTCATTGATCTAACCCTTAGGGTTTAACCTTGTGGTTTGGCACAAAAAATATTATAGGATTCTAATTAGGCCAAAAAAGAAATTTTAGTTTCTAAAAATTTCAAATTAAGATTTCATAATTAGATTAGGTTTACTAATTATATTATATTTGAACAGTAGGGTTTAAAGTACACTAATTAGCATTAAGATGACTAAATTAGCGATTAGGGTTCACAATTAGCAAATTAGGATTTATAATATAAACATTACGGTTTTTGGAAATTTAGATTTCTAAAAATTAATTAGGTTTTCTCTAATTAACATAAAATTGACAATACTTAACCTTAATCATACTAAATACGATTACATAATATGATCCGAACTCAAATTAAGTTTTAAATTAGGGTTTCTAATTAAGGTTTCTAACTTTTAGAAATTAGGGTTTTTAAATTTAGAAATTAGGTTTTTCCTAATTATTATATAAATGTATAATAGCTATCATTAGACACATTAACTCACTATTACAACTATAAAATGACTTAACAAATTCTTTAAAGCCGTAATTGACTTTCGAATTAGGGTTTCTAATCAATTAGAGTCCATACATAGTAATTAGGGTCTTCCCTAATTAAAATTATATTCTATCATACATGTCATTATTCATATAACACAGTGACTTAACAGATTTTAAAGTCTTATTTGACTGCAAAACTAGGGTTTATCAGTAACACTAGGGTTTTCAAATACTACACCATCATTGACCAATCATTAATAATGCGTACATACAGTACATATTTATAGCACTGAAAAATCAAAATATAATTAATATTATATTATTATTCTCATTCCTTGATCAAAATCCAAAATTAGGGTTTGGATTCCATATCTGATTTCCTTACATATACATCCCATTATTAATTAAGTTAAATAATTAGCTTAATTAATCAAAAATAAATTCATATAATAAAATAATTATTATTATAATTCTATAATCATATTAATTTAATGATATTAAATTAATATCATTAATATCAAAATATTAATGAAATTATCCTTTAAATATTAGAAGTTATATTTTATAACTTAAAATATTTCTATACACTTTATTTTCATTTAAAATAATTTTTATAATATTAAAATAATTTTTAAACTAATTTATTTAATATGAATATTAAATAAATCTAATATCATTAATATTAAAATATTAATATTTTTCATGACAAAATATCAAAACTTATATTGTATAACTTAAAATATTTTTATAACCTTTAAATCATTTTTATATGGTTTTTAAATCATTAATTCTATTTTTCATAATTTATTTAATACATTTATTAAATAACTTAAATATCATTAATATTAATTAATTAATGAAATTCATCACAAAATATTAAAAGTCATTTAAAATAACTTAAAATATTTTCTTATACCATAATATAATTTTAAATGATTTTTCAAGTATTAAAATCATTTTTAAATAATTTATTTAATATTATAATTAAATAAATTAAATACCATTAATATTTCAAAAATATTAAATATTTATGAAATATACCTAAAATAATTAAAAACTAATTTTTGGACTTTAAAATAATTTTTAATAATTTATTTTGAATTTTTTTCTATTTATTTAATTAAAATAATTAATTTAAAAAATATTTGTCGCTAAGGGGCCTATAGCTTATTTAAACCTGCATCGCTATATCGTGTTCTTGAGTGTTCTTGGGCCAAACCCAGAACTTCATGTCGATTAACAAGTAGGTATGTTTGACCAATCATAATTGTTAGACCCTGATGATGATTTCGAGCTTGAACTTTTGTTAGGATTAGTAGTATTAATGTAATACTACAATCACCAACCGGTTTCATGTCCATTCCATAACATAAAAAAAGATCTAGAGCTCAAAAAATTTGTTGTGGGATTGTTCTTCATTTTTCGGGTTTTCCGAAGAAATGAAGAACGATCGAGGCACCCACTTTCAAGCCTTGAATCACACGTCTAAAGCTTGATAAGTTTGTTCTAATGGTTCACACTTGAAGTATTGATGCTAGTGTACAATTATCAAACACTATTATAACATTTTATCAACACATATGAGAGATCTAATGAAATTCAAAGTAGTGGTCGAAGGCGCCTTTGAAGATTTCGAGGTTACCAAGAATCTTCATCATCAAGCGGTTTAATCCACCCTACTTTGACCAACATTTAATTCGATTCTATGAATGATCGGGAGAGTATATATATGCATGATTCGCTAGTTCTCATGTCACCACACAACCACAACAATAACATAGCATAACTAGCTAACAACAATGAGATCGATGCTCAAAAAAAACGTTGTCGAGAGAGTGTTACAGGTAATCTGGGTTACCCAGATTTTTATGGTGGTGGGTCGGTCAACCTTGTTTGACCCTTTATAACTTTTAATCTACAAATGAGATATGAACCGATTCAAGTTCCATATTAAAGATCTCATAACAAATTACAAGTTCAAACATTTAAACAACAAAAACACCTAACAGAATGAGATTTCTGAGGTCGACATTCGTCGTCGGACCATGTTTTTAAACTTTTCAGATTTTTTAAAACTTGATTTGAGCACTTTGATGTTATGGATCCGGGATCTAACAAACCAGATCACTAAATAACATCTTATTACACAACATTAAACAACAAACAACAAAATCTAACATCGGATCAAAAGATTTTTTATGTTCTAGGGTTTATACCTTTTCTAAACTTTGATCTTGATTCTAACCTTCCGATTTGTTAATGGTAAGCGTGGGGCTTGTTTTTGGGGTGATATATATATATATATTTTGTAGGTTTTTGAGAGAGAAGGTCTTGGATGATTGTTGTGAGAAAATGAGGCAAATAATAAGACTTTTTCTCTCATAATCTATATATATGTGACTTGTAATTATTTGGTGATATATTGAGCTAGATTTGCTAAAGATTAAGTCACATGGGGTAGATGGATTTGGTCACCAACTCCAAATTTGGCTAGATTTGCAAAGCAAGCTCAAATAATACAAGAGGGTACTAATGTCATTTGGCTTAAGAATTTAATGGCATTTTAGTCATTGGTCTAACCCTTAGGGTTTAACCCTATGGTTTGGCACAAAAATATTATAGGATTCTAATTAGGCCAAAAATGAAATTTTAGTTTCTAAAAATTTCAAATTAAGATTTCATAATTAGATTAGGTTTACTAATTATATTATATTTGAACATTTAGGGTTTAAAGTACACTAATTAGCATTAAGATGACTAAATTAGATTATTAGGGTTCACAATTAGCAAATTAGGATTTATAATATAAACATTACGTTTTCTGGAAATTTAGATTTCTAAAAATTAATTAGGGTTTCTCTAATTAACATAAAATTCGACAATACTTAACCTTAATCATACTAACACAGTTACATAACAGTCCCGAACTCAAATTAAGTTTTAAATTAGGGTTTCTAATTAAGGTTTCTAACTTTTAGAAATTAGGGTTTTTAAATTTAGAAATTAGGTTTTTCCTAATTATTATATAAATGTATAATAGCTGTCATTAGACACATTAACTCACTATTACAACTATAAAATGACTTAACAAATTCTTTAAAGTCGTAATTGACTTTCGAATTAGGGTTTCTAATCAATTAGAGTCCATACATAGTAATTAGGGTTCAAAATAATTAGGGTCTTCCCTAATTAAAATTATATTCTATCATACATGTCATTATTCATATAACACAGTGACTTAACAGATTTTAAAGTCTTATTTGACTGCAAAACTAGGGTTTATCAATAACACTAGGGTTTTCAAAAATCACACATCACACCATCATTATTAATCATTAATAAATGTATATATCGATATATTTATAAGAAAAAAAAATCAAAATATAATTAATATTATATTATTATTCTCATTCCTTGATCAAAATCCAAAATTAGGGTTTGGATTCCATATCTGATTTCCTTATATATACATCCCATTATTAATTAAGTTAAATAATTAGCTTAATTAATCTGAAATAAATTCATATAATAAAATAATTATTATTATAATTCTATAATCATATTAATTTAATGATATTAAATTAATATCATTAATATCAAATTATTAATGAAATTATCCTTTAAATATTAGAAGTTATATTTTATAACTTAAAATATTTTTAAACACTTTATTTTCATTTAAAATGATTTTTATAATATTAAAATCATTTTTAAACTAATTTATTTAATATAAATATTAAATAAATCTAATATCATTAATATTAAAATATTAATATTTTTCATGACAAAATATCAAAACTTATATTGTATAACTTAAAATATTTTTATAACCTTTAAATCATTTTTTATATGGTTTTAAATCATTAATTCTCTTTTTTTTCATAATTTATTTAATACATTTATTAAATAACTTAAATATCATTAATATTAATTAATTAATGAAATTCATCACAAAATATTAAAAGTCATTTAAAATAACTTAAAATATTTTCTTATACCATAATATAATTTTAAATGATTTTTCAAGTATTAAAATCATTTTTAAATAATTTATTTAATATTATAATTAAATAAATTAAATACCATTAATATTTCAAAAATATTAAATATTTATGAAATATACCTAAAATAATTAAAAACTAATTTTTGGACTTTAAAATAATTTTTAATAATTTATTTTGATTTTTTTTCTATTTATTTAATTAAAATAATTAATTTCTGAAAATATTTGTCGCTAAAGGGCCCTATAGCGACGAAACTGTCGCTATACGTGTTCTTGAGTGTTCTTGGGCCAAACCCAGAACTTCATGTCAGTTAACAAGTAGGTATGTTTGACCAATCATAATTGTTAGACCACAATGATTCTGAGCTTGAACTTTTGTTAGGATTGTAGTATTAATGTAATACTACAATCACCAACTGGTTTCAAGTCCATTCCATAACATAAAAAAAAAGATCTAGGGCTCCAAAATTGTTGTCAGGACTGTTATTCATTTTCTGGGTTTTCCCAGAAATGAAGAACAGTCGAGGCACCCACTTTCCAAGCCATGAATCACACGTTCTAGGCTTGATAAGTTTGTTCTAATGGTTCATACTTGAAGTATTGATGCCAGTGTACAATTATCAAACACTATTATAACATTTTATCAACACATATGAGAGATCTAAGCCGGTCAAAGTAGTGGTCAGGAACTGCCTTTGAAGATTTCAGGGTTACCAAGAATCTTCATCCGGCAGTTTAATCCACCTTACTTTGACCAACATTTAATTCGATTCTATGAATGATCCGGGAGTATATATATATGCATGATTCGCTAGTTCTCATGTCGATCTCACACAACCACAACAATAACATAGCATAACTAGCTAACAACAATGAGATCGATGCTGCTGAAAAGCGTTGTCGAGTGTTACAGGTAAACTGGGTTACCCAGATTTTCGCATGGTCATGGCCGGTCAACCTTGTTTGACCCTTTATAACTTTTAATCTACAACAGATATGAACCTGATTCAAGTTCCATATTAAAGATCTCATAACAAATTACAAGTTCAAACATTTAAACAACAAAAACACCTAACAGAATGAGATTTAGAAGGTCTGACATTCGTCGTCAGACCATGTTTTAAACTTTTTCCAGATTTTTTAAAACTTGATTTCGAGCACTTTGATGTTATGGATCTGTGATCTAACAACCCAGATCACTAAATAACATCTTATTACACAACATTAAACAACAAACAACAAAATCTAACAGCAGATCAAAAGATTTTTATGTTCTACGGTTTATACCTTTTCTAAACTTTGATCTTGATTCTAACCTTCCGATTTGTTAATGGTAAGCGTGGGGCTTGTTTTTGGATGATATATATATATATTTCGTAGGTTTTTGAGAGAGAAGGTCTTGGATGATTGTTGTGAGAAAATGCGGCAAATAATAAGACTTTTCTCTCTCATAATCTATATATATATATGTGACTTGTAATTATTTGGCTGATATATTGAGCTAGATTTGCTAAAGATTAAGTCACATGGGTTAGATGGATTTGGTCACCAACTCCAAATTTGGCTAGATATGCAAGCAAGTTCAAATAATACAAGAGGGGTACTAATGTCATTTGGCTTAAGAATTTAATGGCATTTTAGTCATTGGTCTAACCCTTAGGGTTTAACCCATGGTTTGGCAAAAAAAAATATTATAGGATTCTAATTAGGCCAAAAATGAAATTTTAGTTTCTAAAAATTTCAAATTAAGATTTCATAATTAGATTAGGTTTACTAATTATATTATATTTGAACATTAGGGTTTAAAGTACACTAATTAGCATTAAGATGACTAAATTAGCGATTAGGGTTCACAATTAGCAAATTAGGATTTATAATATAAACATTATTATTTTCGGAAATTTAGATTTTTAAAAATTAATTAGGGTTTCTCTAATTAACATAAAATTCGACAATACTTAACCTTAATCATACTAACACGATTACATATATGATCCCGAACTCAAATTAAGTTTTAAATTAGGGTTTTAATTAAGGTTTCTAACTTTTAGAAATTGGGTTTTTAAATTTAGAAATTAGGTTTTTCCTAATTATTATATAAATGTATAATAGCTATCATTAGACACATTAACTCACTATTACAACTATAAAATGACTTAACAAATTTTTTAAAAGTCGTAATTGACTTTTGAATTAGGGTTTCTAATCAATTAGAGTCCATACATAGTAATTAGGGTTCAAAATAAGGGTCTTCCTAATTAAAATTATATTCTATCATCATACATGTCATTATTATTCATATAACGGTGACTTAATGATTTTAAAGTCTTATTTGATCGCAAAACTAGGGTTTATCAATAACTAGGGTTTTCAAATCTTGCACCATCATTGACAATCATTAATAATAATATATATATAAATACATATTTATAAGATTGAAAAATCAAAATATAATTAATATTATATTATTATTCTCATTCCTTGATCAAAATCCAAAATTAGGGTTTGGATTCCATATCGATTTCTTTATATACATCATCCCATTATTAATTAAGTTAAATAATTAGCTTAATTAATGAAATAAATTCATATAATAAAATAATTATTATTATAATTCTATAATCATATTAATTTAATGATATTAAATTAATATCATTAATATCAAATTATTAATGAAATTATCCTTTAAATATTAGAAGTTATATTTTATAACTTAAAATATTTTTAAACACTTTATTTTCATTTAAAATGATTTTTATAATATTAAAATCATTTTTAAACTAATTTATTTAATATAAATATTAAATAAATCTAATATCATTAATATTAAAATATTAATATTTTTTTCATGACAAAATATCAAAACTTATATTGTATAACTTAAAATATTTTTATAACCTTTAAATCATTTTTATATGGTTTTAAATCATTAATTCTATTTTTCATAATTTATTTAATACATTTATTAAATAACTTAAATATCATTAATATTAATTAATTAATGAAATTCATCACAAAATATTAAAAGTCATTTAAAATAACTTAAAATATTTTCTTATACCATAATATAATTTTAAATGATTTTTCAAGTATTAAAATCATTTTTAAATAATTTATTTAATATTATAATTAAATAAATTAAATACCATTAATATTTCAAAAATATTAAATATTTATGAAATATACCTAAAATAATTAAAAACTAATTTTCGGACTTTAAAATAATTTTTAATAATTTATTTTGAATTTTTTTTTCTCTTTATTTAATTAAAATAATAAATTTCAGAAAATATTTGTCGCTAAAGGGCCCTATAGCGACGAAACTGTCGCTATACGTGTTCTTGAGTGTTCTTGGGCCAAACCTAGAACTTCATGTCAGTTAACAAGTAGGTATGTTTGACCAATCATAATTGTTAGACCACAATGATTCTGAGCTTGAACTTTTGTTAGGATTGTAGTATTAATGTAATACTACAATCACCAACTGGTTTCATGTCCATTCCATAACATAACAAAAAGATCTAGAGCTCCAAAATTGTTGTCAGGACTGTTCTTCATTTTCTGGGTTTTCCCAGAAATGAAGAATAGTCGAGGCACCCACTTTCCAAGCCTTGAATCACACGTTATAGGCTTGATAAGTTTGTTCTAATGGTTCACACTTGAAGTATTGATGCCAGTTTACAATTATCAAACACTATTATAACATTTTATCAACACATATGAGAGAGATCTAAAAGTTGGTCAAAGTAGTGGTGGGGAAGGCGCCTTTGAAGATTTAAGGTTACCAAGAATCTTCTTCATCCAGTTTAATCCACCTACTTACTGACCAACATTTAATTCGATTCTATGAATGATCGGGAGTTATATATGCATGATTCGCTAGTTCTCATGTCGTCACACTACACAACCACAACAATAACATAGCATAACTAGCTAACAACAATGAGATCAATGCTCGAAAAGCGTTGTCGAGAGTGTTTAGGTATCTGGGTTACCCCATTTTTACGTCATGGTCATGGTAAATCAACCTTGTTTGACCCTTTATAACTTTTAATCTACAATGAGATATGAACCCGATTCAAGTTCCATATTAAAGATCTCATAACAAATTACAAGTTCAAACATTTAAACAACAAAAAAACACCTAACAGAATGAGATTTACGAGAAGGTCGACACATTCGTCGTCGGACCATGTTTTAAACTTTTTCCGATTTTTTAAAACTTGATTTGAGCACTTTGATGTTATGGATCCGGGATCTAACAACCGAGATCACTAAATAACATCTTATTACACAACATTAAACAACAAACAACAAAAATCTAACATCGATCAAAAAGATTTTTTATGTTCTAGGGTTTATACCTTTTCTAAACTTTGATCTTGATTCTAACCTTCCGATTTGTTAATGGTAAGCGTGGGGCTTGTTTTTGGGGTGATATATATATATATATTTCAGAGGTTTTTGAGAGAGAAGGTCTTGGATGATTGTTGTGAGAAAATGAGGCAAATAATAAGACTTTTCTCTCTCATAATCTATATATATATGTGACTTGTAATTATTTGGGCGATATATTGAGCTAGATTTGCTAAAGATTAAGTCACATGGGGTAGATGGATTTGGTCACCAACTCCAAATTTGGCTAGATTTGCAAGCAAGCTCAAATAATACAAGAGGGTACTAATGTCATTTGCTTAAGAATTTAATGGCATTTTAGTCATTGGTTCAACCCTTAGGGTTTAACCCATGGTTTGGCACAAAAATATTATAGGATTCTAATTAGGCCAAAAAAGAAATTTTAGTTTCTAAAAATTTTAAATTAAGATTTCATAATTAGATTAGGTTTACTAATTATATTATATTTGAACATTAGGGTTTAAAGTACACTAATTAGCATTAAGATGACTAAATTAGCGATTAGGGTTCACAATTAGCAAATTAGGATTTATAATATAAACATTACGATTTTCGGAAATTTAGATTTCTAAAAATTAATTAGGGTTTCTCTAATTAACATAAAATTTGACAATACTTAACCTTAATCATACTAAATAGATTACATAATGATCCGAACTCATTAAGTTTTAAATTAGGGTTTCTAATTAAGGTTTCTAACTTTTAGAAATTAGGGTTTTAAATTTAGAAATTAGGTTTTTCCTAATTATTATATAAATGTATAAATAGCTATCATTAGACACATTAACTCACTATTACAACTATAAAATGACTTAACAAATTCTTTTAAAAGTCGTAATTGACTTTTGAATTAGGGTTTCTAATCAATTAGAGTCCATACATAGTAATTAGGGTCTTCCCTAATTAAAATTATATTCTATCATACATGTCATTATTCATATAACACAGTGACTTAACAGATTTTAAAGTCTTATTTGACTGCAAAACTAGGGTTTATCAGTAACACTAGGGTTTTCAAATACTACACCATCATTGACCAATCATTAATAATAATGCGTACATATAGTACATATTTATAGCACTGAAAAATCAAAATATAATTAATATTATATTATTATTCTCATTCCTTGATCAAAATCCAAAATTAGGGTTTGGATTCCATATCTGATTTCCTTATATATACATCCCATTATTAATTAAGTTAAATAATTAGCTTAATTAATCTGAAATAAATTCATATAATAAAATAATTATTATTATAATTCTATAATCATATTAATTTAATGATATTAAATTAATATCATTAATATCAAATTATTAATGAAATTATCCTTTAAATATTAGAAGTTATATTTTATAACTTCAAATATTTTTAAACACTTTATTTTCATTTAAAATGATTTTTATAATATTAAAATCATTTTTAAACTAATTTATTTAATATAAATATTAAATAAATCTAATATCATTAATATTAAAATATTAATATTTTTTTTCATGACAAAATATCAAAACTTATATTGTATAACTTAAAATATTTTTATAACCTTTAAATCATTTTTATATGGTTTTTAAATCATTAATTCTATTTTTCATAATTTATTTAATACATTTATTAAATAACTTAAATATCATTAATATTAATTAATTAATGCCAATTCATCACAAAATATTAAAAGTCATTTAAAATAACTTAAAATATTTTCCTATACCATAATATAATTTTAAATGATTTTTCAAGTATTAAAATCATTTTTAAATAATTTATTTAATATTATAATTAAATAAATTAAATACCATTAATATTTCAAAAATATTAAATATTTATGAAATATACCTAAAATAATTAAAAACTAATTTTTGGACTTTAAAATAATTTTTAATAATTTATTTTGAATTTTTTTCTATTTATTTAATTAAAATAATTAATTTCTAAAAATATTTGTCGCTAAAGGGCCCTATAGCGACGAAACTGTCGCTATACGTGTTCTTGAGTGTTCTTGGGCCAAACCTAGAACTTCATGTCAGTTAACAAGTAGGTATGTTTGACCAATCATAATTGTTAGACCACAATGATTCTGAGCTTGAACTTTTGTTAGGATTGTAGTATTAATGTAATACTACAATCACCAACTGGTTTCATGTCCATTCCATAACATAAAAAAAAGATCTAGAGCTCCAAAAATTGTGTGGGATTGTTCTTCATTTTCTGGGTTTTCCCAGAAATGAAGAACAGTCGAGGCACCCACTTTCCAAGCCTTGAATCACACGTTCTAGGCTTGATAAGTTTGTTCTAATGGTTCACACTTGAAGTATTGATGCTAGTGTACAATTATCAAACACTATTATAACATTTTATCAACACATATGAGAGATCTAAGCCGGTCAAAGTAGTGGTCAGGAACTGCCTTTGAAGATTTTAGGGTTACCAAGAATCTTCATCTGGCAGTTTAATCCACCCTACTTTGACCAACATTTAATTCGATTCTATGAATGATCTGGGAGTTATATATGCATGATTCGCTAGTTCTCATGTCATTCTACACAACCACAACAATAACATAGCATAACTAGCTAACAACAGCGAGATCAATGCTCTAAAAAACATTGTCAGAGTGTTCTAGGTAATCTTGGTTACCCAGATTTTCGCATGCTCATGGGTGGTCAACCTTGTTTGACCCCCAATAACTTTTAATCTACACAATGATATGAACACGATTCAAGTTCCATATTAAAGATCTCATAACAAATTACAAGTTCAAACATTTAAACAAAAAAAACACCTAATGAGAATGAGATTTACATTATTCGACATTCGCCGATCGGACCATGTTTTAAACTTTTCAGATTTTTTAAAACTTGATTTGAGCACTTTGATGTTATGGATCCGGGATCTAACAACCCCAGATCACTAAATAACATCTTATTACACAACATTGAACAACAAACAACAAAATCTAACATCAGATCAAAAGATTTTTATGTTCTAGGGTTTATACCTTTTCTAAACTTTGATCTTGATTCTAACCTTCTGATTTGTTAATGGTAAACGTGGGGCTTGTTTTTTGGGGATGATATACATATATATTTTGTAGGTTTTTGAGAGAGAAGGTCTTGGATGATTGTTGTGAGAAAATGAGGCAAATAATAAGACTTTTTTTCTCTCATAATCTATATAAATGTGACTTGTAATTATTTGGCTGATATATTGAGCTAGATTTGCTAAAGATTAAGTCACATGGGGTAGATGGATTTGGTCACCAACTCCAAATTTGGCTAGATTTGCAAGCAAGCTCAAATAATACAAGAGGGGTACTAATGTCATTTGGCTTAAGAATTTAATGGCATTTTAGTCATTGGTCTAACCCTTAGGGTTTAACCCTATGGTTTGGCACAAAAATATTATAGGATTCTAATTAGGCCAAAAATGAAATTTTAGTTTCTAAAAATTTCAAATTAAGATTTCATAATTAGATTAGGTTTACTAATTATATTATATTTGAACATTAGGGTTTAAAGTACACTAATTAGCATTAAGATGACTAAATTAGCGATTAGGGTTCACAATTAGCAAATTAGGATTTATAATATAAACATTACGGTTTCTGGAAATTTAGATTTCTAAAAATTAATTAGGGTTTCTCTAATTAACATAAAATTCGACAATACTTAACCTTAATCATACTAACACAGTTACATAACAGTCCCGAACTCAAATTAAGTTTTAAATTAGGGTTTCTAATTAAGGTTTCTAACTTTTAGAAATTAGGGTTTTTAAATTTAGAAATTAGGTTTTTCCTAATTATTATATAAATGTATAATAGCTATCATTACACACATTAACTCACTATTACAACTATAAAATGACTTAACAAATTCTTTAAAAGTCGTAATGACTTTTTGAATTAGGGTTTCTAATCAATTAGAGTCCATACATAGTAATTAGGGTTCAAAATAATTAGGGTCTTCCCTAATTAAAATTATATTCTATCATACATGTCATTATTCATATAACACAGTGACTTTACAGATTTTAAAGTCTTATTTGACTGCAAAACTAGGGTTTATCAGTAACACTAGGGTTTTCAAATACTACACCATCATTGACCAATCATTAATAATAATGTATATATAAATATATATTTATAGATGAAAAATCAAAATATAATTAATATTATATTATTATTCTCATTCCTTGATCAAAATCCAAAATTAGGGTTTGGATTCCATATCTGATTTCCTTATATATACATCCCATTATTAATTAAGTTAAATAATTAGCTTAATTAATCTGAAATAAATTCATATAATAAAATAATTATTATTATAATTCTATAATCATATTAATTTAATGATATTAAATTAATATCATTAATATCAAATTATTAATGAAATTATCCTTTAAATATTAGAAGTTATATTTTATAACTTAAAATATTTTTAAACACTTTATTTTCATTTAAAATGATTTTTATAATATTAAAATCATTTTTAAACTAATTTATTTAATATAAATATTAAATAAATCTAATATCATTAATATTAAAATATTATATTTTTTCATGACAAAATATCAAAACTTATATTGTATAACTTAAAATATTTTTATAACCTTTAAATCATTTTTATATGGTTTTTAAATCATTAATTCTATTTTTCATAATTTATTTAATACATTTATTAAATAACTTAAATATCATTAATATTAATTAATTAATGAAATTCATCACAAAATATTAAAAGTCATTTAAAATAACTTAAAATATTTTCTTATACCATAATATAATTTTAAATGATTTTTCAAGTATTAAAATCATTTTTAAATAATTTATTTAATATTATAATTAAATAAATTAAATACCATTAATATTTCAAAAATATTAAATATTTATGAAATATACCTAAAATAATTAAAAACTAATTTTTGGACTTTAAAATAATTTTTAATAATTTATTTTGAATTTTTTTTTCTATTTATTTAATTAAAATAATTAATTTCTAAAAATATTTGTCGCTAAAGGGCCCTATAGCGACGAAACTGTCGCTATACGTGTTCTTGAGTGTTCTTGGGCCAAACCCAGAACTTCATGTCAGTTAACAAGTAGGTATGTTTGACCAATCATAATTGTTAGACCACAATGATTCTGAGCTTGAACTTTTGTTAGGATTGTAGTATTAATGTAATACTACAATCACCAACTGGTTTCATGTCCATTCCATAACATAAAAAAAAGATCTAGAGCTCCAAAATTGTTGTCAGGACTATTCTTCATTTTCTGGGTTTTCCCGAAATGAAGAACAGTCGAGGCACCCACTTTCCAAGCCTTGAATCACACGTTCTAGGCTTGATAAGTTGTTCTAATGGTTCACACTTGAAGTGTTGATGCAAGTGTACAATTATCAAACACTATTATAACATTTTATCAACACATATGAGAGATCTAAGCCGGTCAAAGTAGTGGTCAGGAACTGCCTTTGAAGATTTCAGGGTTACCAAGAATCTTCATCCGGCAGTTTAATCCACCCTACTTTGACCAACATTTAATTCGATTCTATGAATGATCTGGGAGTTATATATGCATGATTCGCTAGTTCTCATGTCAGTCTACACAACCACAACAATAACATAGCATAACTAGCTAACAACAGCGAGATCAATGCTCTGAAAAACGTTGTCAGAGTGTTCTAGGTAATCTGGGTTACCCAGATTTTCGCATGGTCATGGTCGGTCAACCTTGTTTGACCCTTTATAACTTTTAATCTACAACAGATATGAACCTGATTCAAGTTCCATATTAAAGATCTCATAACAAATTACAAGTTCAAATATTTAAACAACAAAAAACACCTAACAGAATGAGATTTCAAGTGCGACGACATTCGTCGTCAGACCATGTTTTAAACTTTTTCAGATTTTTTAAAACTTGATTTCGAGCACTTTGATGTTATGGATCTGGGATCTAACAACCCGAGATCACTAAATAACATCTTATTACACAACATTAAACAACAAACAACAAAATCTAACATCATCAGATCAAAAGATTTTTTTATGTTCTAGGGTTTATACCTTTTCTAAACTTTGATCTTGATTCTAACCTTCTGATTTGTTAATGGTAAACGTGGGGCTTGTTTTTGGGACTGATATACATATATATTTCGTAGGTTTTTGAGAGAGAAGGTCTTGGATGATTGTTGTGAGAAAATGAGGCAAATAATAAGACTTTTTTCTCTCATAATCTATATAAATGTGACTTGTAATTATTTGGCTGATATATTGAGCTAGATTTGCTAAAGATTAAGTCACATGGGGTAGATGGATTTGGTCACCAACTCCAAATTTTGCTAGATTTGCAAGCAAGCTCAAATAATACAAGAGGGGTACTAATGTCATTTGGCTTAAGAATTTAATGGCATTTTAGTCATTGGTCTAACCCTTAGGGTTTAACCCTATGGTTTGGCACAAAAATATTATAGGATTCTAATTAGGCCAAAAATGAAATTTTAGTTTCTAAAAATTTCAAATTAAGATTTCATAATTAGATTAGGTTTACTAATTATATTATATTTGAACATTAGGGTTTAAAGTACACTAATTAGCATTAAGATGACTAAATTAGCGATTAGGGTTCACAATTAGCAAATTAGGATTTATAATATAAACATTACGGTTTTTGGAAATTTAGATTTCTAAAAATTAATTAGGGTTTCTCTAATTAACATAAAATTCGACAATACTTAACCTTAATCATACTAACACAGTTACATAACAGTCCCGAACTCAAATTAAGTTTTAAATTAGGGTTTCTAATTAAGGTTTCTAACTTTTAGAAATTAGGGTTTTTAAATTTAGAAATTAGGTTTTTCCTAATTATTATATAAATGTATAATAGCTATCATTAGACACATTAACTCACTATTACAACTATAAAATGACTTAACAAATTCTTTAAAGTCGTAATTGACTTTTGAATTAGGGTTTCTAATCAATTAGAGTCCATACATAGTAATTAGGGTTCAAAATAATTAGGGTCTTCCCTAATTAAAATTATATTCTATCATACATGTCATTATTCATATAACACAGTGACTTAACAGATTTTAAAGTCTTATTTGACTGCAAAACTAGGGTTTATCAATAACACTAGGGTTTTCAAATACTGCACCATCATTGACCAATCATTAATAATGCGTACATATAGTACATATTTATAGCACTGAAAAATCAAAATATAATTAATATTATATTATTATTCTCATTCCTTGATCAAAATCCAAAATTAGGGTTTGGATTCCATATCTGATTTCCTTATATATACATCCCATTATTAATTAAGTTAAATAATTAGCTTAATTAATCTGAAATAAATTCATATAATAAAATAATTATTATTATAATTCTATAATCATATTAATTTAATGATATTAAATTAATATCATTAATATCAAATTATTAATGAAATTATCCTTTAAATATTAGAAGTTATATTTTATAACTTAAAATATTTTTAAACACTTTTTTTCATTTAAAATGATTTTTATAATATTAAAATCATTTTTAAACTAATTTATTTAATATAAATATTAAATAAATCTAATATCATTAATATTAAAATATTAATATTTTTCATGACAAAATATCAAAACTTATATTGTATAACTTAAAATATTTTTATAACCTTTAAATCATTTTTATATGATTTTTAAATCATTAATTCTATTTTTCATAATTTATTTAATACATTTATTAAATAACTTAAATATCATTAATATTAATTAATTAATGAAATTCATCACAAAATATTAAAAGTCATTTAAAATAACTTAAAATATTTTCTTATACCATAATATAATTTTAAATGATTTTTCAAGTATTAAAATCATTTTTAAATAATTTATTTAATATTATAATTAAATAAATTAAATACCATTAATATTTCAAAATTATTAAATATTTATGAAATATACCTAAAATAATTAAAAACTAATTTTCGGACTTTAAAATAATTTTTAATAATTTATTTTGAATTTTTTTTCTATTTATTTAATTAAAATAATTAATTTCTGAAAATATTTGTCGCTAAAGGGCCCTATATATTTAAAGCGTCGCTATATCGTGTTCTTGAGAGTGTTCTTGGGCCAAACCTAGAACTTCATGTCAGTTAACAAGTAGGTATGTTTGACCAATCATAATTGTTAGACCACAATGATTCTGAGCTTGAACTTTTGTTAGGATTGTAGTATTAATGTAATACTACAATCACCAACTGGTTTCATGTCCATTCCATAACATACAAAAAGATCTAGAGCTCCAAAATTGTTGTCAGGACTGTTCTTCATTTTCTGGGTTTTCCCAGAAATGAAGAACAGTCGAGGCACCCACTTTCCAAGCCTTGAATCACACGTTTTAGACTTGATAAGTTTGTTCTAATGGTTCACACTTGAAGTATTGAAGCTAGTGTACAATTATCAAACACTATTATAACATTTTATCAACACATATGAGAGATCTAAGCCGGTCAAAGTAGTGGTCAGGAACTGCCTTTGAAGATTTTAGGGTTACCAAGAATCTTCATCTGGCAGTTTAATCCACCCTACTTTGACCAACATTTAATTCGATTCTATGAATGATCTGGGAGTTATATATGCATGATTCGCTAGTTCTCATGTCGTCCACACAACCACAACAATAACATAGCATAACTAGCTAACAACAATGAGATCAATGCTCAAAAAACGTTGTTGAGAGTGTTCTAGGTAATCTGGGTTACCCAGATTTTTTCAGATGGTCATGGTAAATTCAACCTTGTTTGACCCTTTATAACTTTTTAATCTACAATGATATATGAACCCGATTCAAGTTCCATATTAAAGATCTCATAACAAATTACAAGTTCAAACATTTAAACAAACAAAAACACCTAATGAGAATGAGATTTACGAAGGTTCGACATTCGTAAATCGGACCATGTTTTAAACTTTTTCCGATTTTTTAAAACTTGATTTTTGAGCACTTTGATGTTATGGATCCGGGATCTAACAACCCCAGATCACTAAATAACATCTTATTACACAACATTAAACAACAAACAACAAAAAAATCTAACATCGATCAAAAAGATTTTTTATGTTCTAGGGTTTATACCTTTTCTAAACTTTGATCTTGATTCTAACCTTCCGATTTGTTAATGGTAAAGCGTGGGGGGGCTTTTTTTGGGGATGATATATATATATATATTTCGTAGGTTTTGAGAGAGAAGGTCTTGGATGATTGTTGTGAGAAAATGAGGCAAATAATAAGACTTTTTTTCTCTCATAATCTATATAAATGTGACTTGTAATTATTTGGCTGATATATTGAGCTAGATTTGCTAAAGATTAAGTCACATGGGGTAGATGGATTTGGTCACCAACTCCAAATTTTGCTAGATTTTGCAAGCAAGCTCAAATAATACAAGAGGGGTACTAATGTCATTTGGCTTAAGAATTTAATGGCATTTTAGTCATTGGTCTAACCCTTAGGGTTTAACCTTATGGTTTGGCACAAAAATATTATAGGATTCTAATTAGGCCAAAAATGAAATTTTAGTTTCTAAAAATTTCAAATTAAGATTTTAATTAGATTAGGTTTACTAATTATATTATATTTGAACATTAGGGTTTAAAGTACACTAATTAGCATTAAGATGACTAAATTAGCGATTAGGGTTCACAATTAGCAAATTAGGATTTATAATATAAACATTACGGTTTCTGGAAATTTAGATTTCTAAAAATTAATTAGGGTTTCTCTAATTAACATAAAATTCGGACAATACTTAACCTTAATCATACTAACACGATTACATACATATGATCCGAACTCAAATTAAGTTTTAAATTAGGGTTTCTAATTAAGGTTTCTAACTTTTAGAAATTAGGGTTTTTAAATTTAGAAATTAGGTTTTTCCTAATTATTATATAAATGTATAATAGCTGTCATTAGACACATTAACTCACTATTACAACTATAAAATGACTTAACAAATTCTTTAAAGTCGTAATTGACTTTTGAATTAGGGTTTCTAATCAATTAGAGTCCATACATAGTAATTAGGGTTCAAAATAATTAGGGTCTTCCCTAATTAAAATTATATTCTATCATACATGTCATTATTCATATAACACAGTGACTTAACAGATTTTAAAGTCTTATTTGACTGCAAAACTAGGGTTTATCAATAACAATAGGGTTTTCAAATATTGCACCATCATTGACCAATCATAATAATAAATGCATATATAAGATACATATTTATTATAATTGAAAAATCAAAATATAATTAATATTATATTATTATTCTCATTCCTTGATCAAAATCCAAAATTAGGGTTTGGATTCCATATCTGATTTCCTTACATATACATCCCATTATTAATTAAGTTAAATAATTAGCTTAATTAATCGAAATAAATTCATATAATAAAATAATTATTATTATAATTCTATAATCATATTAATTTAATGATATTAAATTAATATCATTAATATCAAATTATTAATGAAATTATCCTTTAAATATTAGAAGTTATATTTTATAACTTAAAATATTTTTAAACACTTTATTTTCATTTAAAATGATTTTTATAATATTAAAATCATTTTTAAACTAATTTATTTAATATAAATATTAAATAAATCTAATATCATTAATATAAAAATATTAATATTTTTCATGACAAAATATCAAAACTTATATTGTATAACTTAAAATATTTTTATAACCTTTAAATCATTTTTATATGGTTTTTAAATCATTAATTCTATTTTTCATAATTTATTTAATACATTTATTAAATAACTTAAATATCATTAATATTAATTAATTAATGAAATTCATCTCAAAATATTAAAAGTCATTTAAAATAACTTCAAATATTTTCTTATACCATAATATAATTTTAAATGATTTTTCAAGTATTAAAATCATTTTTAAATAATTTATTTAATATTATAATTAAATAAATTAAATACCATTAATATTTCAAAAATATTAAATATTTATGAAATATACCTAAAATAATTAAAAACTAATTTTCGGACTTTAAAATAATTTTTAATAATTTATTTTGAATTTTTTTTCTATTTATTTAATTAAAATAATTAATTTCTGAAAATATTTGTCGCTATACGTGTTCTTGAGTGTTCTTGGGCCAAACCTAGAACTTCATGTCAGTTAACAAGTAGGTATGTTTGACCAATCATAATTGTTAGACCACAATGATTCTGAGCTTGAACTTTTGTTAGGATTGTAGTATTAATGTAATACTACAATCACCAACTGGTTTCATGTCCATTCCATAACATAAAAAAAGATCTAGAGCTCCAAAATTTTTTGTCAGGACTGTTCTTCATTTTCTGGGTTTTCCCAGAAATGAAGAACAGTCGAGGCACCCACTTTCCAAGCCTTGAATCACACGTTCTAGGCTTGATAAGTTTGTTCTAATGGTTCACACTTGAAGTATTGATGCCAGTGTACAATTATCAAACACTATTATAACATTTTATCAACACATATGAGAGATCTAAGCCGGTCAAAGTAGTGGTCAGGAACTGCCTTTGAAGATTTCAGGGTTACCAAGAATCTTCATCCGGCAGTTTAATCCACCCTACTTTGACCAACATTTAATTCGATTCTATGAATGATCTGGGAGTTATATATGCATGATTCGCTAGTTCTCATGTCAGTCTACACAACCACAACAATAACATAGCATAACTAGCTAACAACAGCGAGATCAATGCTCTGAAAAACGTTGTCAGAGTGTTCTAGGTAATCTGGGTTACCCAGATTTTCGCATGGTCATGGTCGGTCAACCTTGTTTGACCCTTTATAACTTTTAATCTACAACAGATATGAACCTGATTCAAGTTCCATATTAAAGATCTCATAACAAATTACAAGTTCAAACATTTAAACAACAAAAACACCTAACAGAATGAGATTTACAAGGTCTGACATTCGTCGTCAGACCATGTTTTAAACTTTTTCCAGATTTTTTTAAAACTTGATTTCGAGCACTTTGATGTTATGGATCTGGGATCTAACAACCCAGATCACTAAATAACATCTTATTACACAACATTAAACAACAAACAACAAAATCTAACATCAGATCAAAAGATTTTTATGTTCTAGGGTTTATACCTTTTCTAAACTTTGATCTTGATTCTAACCTTCTGATTTGTTAATGGTAAACGTGGGGCTTGTTTTTGGGACTGATATACATATATATTTCGTAGGTTTTTGAGAGAGAAGGTCTTGGATGATTGTTGTGAGAAAATGAGGCAAATAATAAGACTTTTTTTCTCTCATAATCTATATATATGTGACTTGTAATTATTTGGCTGATATATTGAGCTAGATTTGCTAAAGATTAAGTCACATGGGGTAGATGGATTTGGTCACCAACTCCAAATTTGGCTAGATTTGCAAGCAAGCTCAAATAATACAAGAGGGGTACTAATGTCATTTGGCTTAAGAATTTAATGGCATTTTAGTCATTGGTCTAACCCTTAGGGTTTAACCCTATGGTTTTGGCACAAAATATTATAGGATTCTAATTAGGCAAAAATGAAATTTTAGTTTCTAAAAATTTCAAATTAAGATTTCATAATTAGATTAGGTTTACTAATTATATTATATTTGAACATTAGGGTTTAAAGTACACTAATTAGCATTAAGATGACTAAATTAGCGATTAGGGTTCACAATTAGCAAATTAGGATTTATAATATAAACATTACGGTTTCTGGAAATTTAGATTTCTAAAAATTAATTAGGGTTTCTCTAATTAACATAAAATTCGACAATACTTAACCTTAATCATACTAACATAGTTACATAACAGTCCCGAACTCAAATTAAGTTTTAAATTAGGGTTTCTAATTAAGGTTTCTAACTTTTAGAAATTAGGGTTTTTAAATTTAGAAATTAGGTTTTTCCTAATTATTATATAAATGTATAATAGCTGTCATTAGACACATTAACTCACTATTACAACTATAAAATGACTTAACAAATTCTTTAAAGTCGTAATTGACTTTCGAATTAGGGTTTCTAATCAATTAGAGTCCATACATAGTAATTAGGGTTCAAAATAATTAGGGTCTTCCCTAATTAAAATTATATTCTATCATACATGTCATTATTCATATAACACAGTGACTTAACAGATTTTAAAGTCTTATTTGACTGCAAAACTAGGGTTTATCAATAACACTAGGGTTTTCAAATACTGCACCATCATTGACCAATCATTAATAATGCGTACATACAGTACATATTTATAGCACTGAAAAATCAAAATATAATTAATATTATATTATTATTCTCATTCCTTGATCAAAATCCAAAATTAGGGTTTGGATTCCATATCTGATTTCCTTACATATACATCCCATTATTAATTAAGTTAAATAATTAGCTTAATTAATCTGAAATAAATTCATATAATAAAATAATTATTATTATAATTCTATAATCATATTAATTTAATGATATTAAATTAATATCATTAATATCAAATTATTAATGAAATTATCCTTTAAATATTAGAAGTTATATTTTATAACTTAAAATATTTTTAAACACTTTATTTTCATTTAAAATGATTTTTATAATATTAAAATCATTTTTAAACTAATTTATTTAATATAAATATTAAATAAATCTAATATCATTAATATTAAAATATTAATATTTTCATGACAAAATATCAAAACTTATATTGTATAACTTAAAATATTTTTATAACCTTTAAATCATTTTTTATATGGTTTTAAATCATTAATTCTATTTTTCATAATTTATTTAATACATTTATTAAATAACTTAAATATCATTAATATTAATTAATTAATGAAATTCATCACAAAATATTAAAAGTCATTTAAAATAACTTAAAATATTTTCTTATACCATAATATAATTTTAAATGATTTTTCAAGTATTAAAATCATTTTTAAATAATTTATTTAATATTATAATTAAATAAATTAAATACCATTAATATTTCAAAAATATTAAATATTTATGAAATATACCTAAAATAATTAAAAACTAATTTTTGGACTTTAAAATAATTTTTAATAATTTATTTTGAATTTTTTTTCTATTTATTTAATTAAAATAATTAATTTCGGTAAATATTTGTCGCTAAAGGGCCCTATATAATTTAAAATCGCTATATATCGTGTTCTTGAGTGTTCTTGGGCCAAACCCAGAACTTCATGTCAGTTAACAAGTAGGTATGTTTGACCAATCATAATTGTTAGACCACAATGATTCTGAGCTTGAACTTTTGTTAGGATTGTAGTATTAATGTAATACTACAATCACCAACTAGTTTCATGTCCATTCCATAACATAACAAAAAGATCTAGAGCTCCAAAATTGTTGTTGGATTATTTCTTCATTTTCGGGTTTTCCCGTAAATGAAGAAATAGCCGCAATCACTCACTTTCAAGCCTTGAATCACACGTTCTAGGCTTGATAAGTTTGTTCTAATGGTTCACACTTGAAGTATTGATGCCAGTGTACAATTATCAAACACTATTATAACATTTTATCAACACATATGAGAGATCTAAGCCGGTCAAAGTAGTGGTCAGGAACTGCCTTTGAAGATTTTAGGGTTACCAAGAATCTTCATCTCGCAGTTTAATCCACCCTACTTTGACCAACATTTAATTCGATTCTATGAATGATCTGGGAGTTATATATGCATGATTCGCTAGTTCTCATGTCATTCTACACAACCACAACAATAACATAGCATAACTAGCTAACAACAGCGAGATCAATGCTCTGAAAAACGTTGTCAGAGTGTTCTAGGTAATCTGGGTTACCCAGATTTTCGCATGGTCATGGCTGGTCAACCTTGTTTGACCCTTTATAACTTTTAATCTACAACAGATATGAACCTGATTCAAGTTCCATATTAAAGATCTCATAACAAATTACAAGTTCAAACATTTAAACAACAAAAACACCTAACAGAATGAGATTTATGAGGTCGACACATTCGTCGTCAGACCATGTTTTAAACTTTTTCCGAATTTTTTAAAACTTGATTTCGAGCACTTTGATGTTATGGATCTGGGATCTAACAACCCAGATCACTAAATAACATCTTATTACACAACATTAAACAACAAACAACAAAATCTAACATCAGATCAAAAGATTTTTATGTTCTAGGGTTTATACCTTTTCTAAACTTTGATCTTGATTCTAACCTTCTGATTTGTTAATGGTAAACGTGGGGCTTGTTTTTGGGACTGATATACATATATATTTCGTAGGTTTTTGAGAGAGAAGGTCTTGGATGATTGTTGTGAGAAAATGAGGCAAATAATAAGACTTTTCTCTCTCATAATCTATATATATGTGACTTGTAATTATTTGCTAATAATTATTTGCTAAAGATTAAGTATATTGGTCACTAACTCCAAATAAATAAATTAAATAATTAATTTATTTAAATGATAATATATTGAGCTAGATTTGCTAAAGATTAAGTCACTTTTTGGGGTAGATGGATTTGGTCACCAACTCCAATTCGACTCTTAAATGCACAACTCCAAATAATGCAAATTGGAAACCGTTAGGTTTGTAATATTCAAGAACGCAATCAAATTGTAAAAATTAAGCGGAAGCGAGATAAATTCAGAGTTTAAATTTTTTTTACAAACCATAACCCCGGATCACCCTTTATGCACAATTATTAATTAAACGAAAAAGATGAAGAACAAGAATCATATCCTTGAAGATTCGAGCTTCCTCAGGTACAAGTTCACCTCCAATCCTTTTCGCGTTCAACTTGAATCCACCGGGTTTGGTTCATTCCTTTGATCAACGTTAGCCACCCATGTGTTTGGCCTCTAGAGGTAATCCACCAAGGAATAATAATGATTCAAGAAGAAGGGATATTGGCTCAACCCTAGTTTTCTATCTCTATAGAAAGGGCGTACTCTCCAACAAATTGGAATTATTACGTAGTTGTAAAAGTTAACCACACAACACCCATAATAAGACTCCTGTTAGTTATAGATGTGGGCAACCCACCTTAACAATTAAGGAATTGGGATTTATTTAATTAATTAAATTCTTTTAATTAATTAAGCTCCCTAATCTTATTAGGGATAATTAATTAAACTCCTTTAACTAATTTTCCTTCCTAATCTAATTAGGAATAAATGAGAGTACTTATATTAAATTAATTCCTAAACTCTTTTAGAAATTAAAATAATAATAAGTGTAATAATATTAATAAGACTCCTCTTATTAATTTATATTTAATATTTCTAAAATATTAAATAATAAATATTAAGCTATTTAATTTATTCAATCACCATAGATTAAATTAAATATACATAACATATATTATTACGATTATGCCATTAACTTCTTAAATAATTATTCTTCCTTTTATGGTGTGACCCTTTAGGTTCTCCATATTAAACCGGTTGTGAATAAATCAATTAGAACAATTCTAATCTTATTTAAATAAATAAATAATATTTATTCTACAATAGGGATAAGCCTCCCTAGCGATCAACGACTTTCCAGATAATATAGATTTCAACATTAATCATAAAAGAACCTTTGAGTAAATAGTTACCGTACAATTCAATCCTTCCACCATACAATGTCCCAATTAAGAATAAGACATGGAATTACTGTCAAGTCTTATTTTATTTAATTATATGTATTTTGATCCTTAAATGCACAACTCCAAATAATGCAAATTAGAAACTCTTTTCTAATTTCATTTCTTTGCCAAGGACTCATTGGGTTGTCATTTATCTAATCACATAGATGAGTTCTCTTCTTTTATTAGAAGTGGTAGATTCTTTATTGATAATACATTATCTCCATGTACAACTTATTATACCCAAGCATACCCTTTGATATACCCTAAGGGTCTTAAGGAATAAGTCAAAGTATAACTCATCATACACAAGATACTATGATGATCTCAAGTCCAAGGATTACTTGTACTACTATCAATACAGAATTCCTATTGACAGCAAATAAAACTCCATTAGGTATTCCTTGCGCAGCCAACGCTCAAATTGAACTTATTCTCTAATAAACACCTACATACTTGCTTTAGTGTTCCACACAAATGATCATGAGATCAATCATCCTCATCCAATGAGCAAGCAACGATGTACCAATCTATCCGGTTTCACTAATCCCCAATTTAGTAATCCAACGATTGGGAACTATTTTAGTTTTAAGCTTTCTAAGAATTTAGATCTCATTAGAATGATCATCATCATTATTCTAAAAGCATTGCTTAAAACTATGGGTTTATCACATATTATAAAACAACATCATGTAGATAATTAAAAGCCTTTAATAAATTAATATTTTTTATTAATAAATGAATAAGATTGTTACAAAGTATATGCTTTATCATCAAACATGATTGGCTTGTGTGCATACTACTTTCAATCTCCCACTTGCACTAAAGCCAATCGTCATGGTATCTAATACTCTTTCTTCTCAATGTGACGATTATCCCGCTCACATTGGAAGCTTTAGTTAATGGATATGTAATGTTGGTCTTGAGAGTCCACCATCTCTATAGTGATTTCTCATCTTTCAATGATTCTAATAATCAAATGAAAGTGCCACAACACATGTTTAGATCCAAGATGAGACTTTAGAACTATTCCTAGTTCTCAGAATGAACTTTTAATCCAAACAATCAACTTGCGCCTTCATTTATAGCTATATACTTTGTCTTTATCACTAAACCAAAGAACTCTCTTTGTTTGGAACCTTTCCAATTCATTGCACCATCGTTCAAGATAACGCTTTACCTTAAAGTGGATTTGTTCATCATCTTGGTGCATTTTGAAAACTTGAGTCTGTTAAGCCCTCTAGTTTTAATTTGGACCCACCATGAATATGATCACATCCTTAGTACCGGTTAAGCACTTTAAGATATTTTTCACTGACTCATAGTGAACTTCTCCATAATATGACTGATCAACATCAGGTCTCGTATATTTCATTGCGTACATGATTTTCACTCATGCAATCTCTCTTCTTTTAATAGTTTGTGGGGACTATTAAGAGAGATTCACTCCATAGCTCATCGACATGAGACATCTCTTGGAGTTTGTCATGCTAAAAGACTTTAGCATCAAATGAATATACGTTCCTTGGGTTAAGTCGAGCATCCTCTTAAATCTATCTATATAGATTTAATCCCCAATTAAGATACTCTTCCCAAACCATTCATGGAGGAATGTTTAGACAACTTTATCTTTCTTGATTGTAGCATTAGTATGTCATTCCTTATCCGTAGTATATCAACATATAATACTAGGAATGTCACGACGCCCCACTTGACCCTTTTATACACACTAGAAGTCTTACCTCATCGAATATAACTCGGATCATCATCTTCTATGATGTGTACCTCATCATCATCATCCATGATGAATCCATACCTCCTAGGTATCTTTGGTACTATTCCGCATTTATGATTCTCATTTGTGGTACAATAGGTCATCTATGTGTTCCTCTTATTTGACTTATAGTGTTTTGTGGTTCTTGAACTCTTCAAGATCTATTATCCTCCCACTAGCCCCTTCAATAATAAACACATTTATCTTAGAAAGGTGCGTGTTTCGCAACAAACACCTTTTGCTAAGTAGGATTATAGAACATATACCCTAAACTTACTTTTAGGATGTCCCACAAATTATACTTGTCAAATCTTGTCCCAAGTTTATCCTTTGAAACCTTTTCACATAAGTTGGACAACCCCTTATCTTAACATACTTAAGATTAAGAATCCTCCCCGCCCATAACTTTTATGGAGTCTTAAATGGATTTTGAGGTTACCATTTTCAGAGATATCTGACCATTTCTAGGACATTATCCCGTAAGGATCTTTGGAATGTCGGTAAAATCATTATGGACCGTACCATGTCCAACAAGGTACGATTTTTCCTTTCGAGATACACCAATCAATTATCGTATTAAGAGGCGTCCATTATGAGAAAACCATTTGAGATGATCTAGAAACTTATTGCACAAGTATTTATTCCTTGATCTAATCAAAGAATCTTAATACTTTGCCAATTTGTTTCACTTCAATTCTTTGAACCTTTCAAATAATTCACACTTGTATTTCAAACAAATACACACATTCAACTCTTTGAATGATCATCTCCTTTTCTTATACTAGTTTGTTCAATTTGTAAAATTATTTTCACGTAAGTCAAGTATATAAAATTTATTAAGTAATATTCCAGTTCTATACAAAACTTTATTATTATAAATAGAACAACAATTGTTCTTAATTATAATACCAAAGATTTCATTGTCCAACAATAAAATGGAAATAATATTTTTAACAAGAACTGGAATACAATAACAACTTATTGTCTTAATAGATTTGCCCGTAGGCATTGCTAAACTATAAATTTCTATGACTAATATGGCAACCTTTGCTACATTTCCCGCACATAGGATTATTTATATTTGTTTAGCTTTCTACTTCTGATTGGTTCCTTCATAAATCTATATTTATGATAACCAAAGTCGGTATCCAATACCCAAGTAGAACCTTGACTTAAAGAAAAAATTATTTCAATCATGAACAAAAGCGATAGTAACCAAACTTCAAGAAGCTTCTTTGGTTAGCATCTGCAAGATGCTTCTCAGCTTTCTTTCCAAAGGTCCGTGCTTATTGCGGTGGAAGTAAACTCCTTTGCTATCCATATCAGTTTTGTTCTTATTATCCTTTATTTTGCCTTTCTGTTTACCTTCTTTGAATCGTTCTTCTTTTCAGAAGATCCTTTGGCCCCTACCAGTAAGACTTGATCTTTCTTGGTTGGAAAGTGACTCTCAACATTTTTCAACATGTTAAGCAAATCAGCGAAGCTAATATCTAGCTTGTTTATATGAAAAATTCACAACAATTGTGAAAGGAGTTCGGGAGTGAGGTCAAGATCAAATCTTGGCTCAACTCTCCATCCATGACAAAACCTGTTGTCCTAATTGATCAATCAAATTGATTATGTTAAGAACTTTTTGTTTGTAATATAGTGCCATTGGCCATTCTAGATCGGAAGAGCTCCTTAGATATCTGATATCTATCAGTCCTACTTCCTCACCATCAACTACTTGATGTGCAGGAATATAGTAGGAGCATCCATAGTTTCACGCCGACGTCAAGCTCGTTACTCATGGATGCGAGCATGATGCATCGAGCTAATCGTGCATCATCTTGCCACTTTCTAAAAGTAGCAATCTCTTCCTCAGAGGCATTTATGCGCAACTATTGCGAGGATAGGCGACATGACATAAGATAGCTTTTCAAACCATGAGAACTATTCTCAAATTCCTTAACCAATCCGAGTAATTCGGTTCGATTAATTTAGCATCTAATATGATTCGCAGTGATAGTAATTTTAGACATTGTAAAATTCTGTAAATGAATTTGTAATTAACAACATTTTAACATACATTCTTTTATTAATTACCAAAATAAATTAGGTCTTGTTTTAAATTGGTATCTCCTACTATTTTCATCAAACTATATTACCCTCACTTATATAGTTCTAAGCAAAATCTAATTAAAGATTTGCTAGTGAGAATAAGGATCCCATTTTAAATGTATATAACCTTGTGGTGACACAAAAACTATATATAAATAAATAGGTAGACAACTTTTGTCAATTACATCAACTATGCAACTCCTTTTCTTTTGCCTCTTAGATTATTTTGATCAAGTGGTGGCACATCCGAATCAAAATTATCCAAGTTAAGTCCGAATCTAGCACTCCATATATTCAAAAAAGAAAATATCATCCTTGTGGTGACACAACAAAACAATATTGTTCAATTTTCTTTATAAGCATCAAATGTGATAAATTAACATCTTAAATACTTAATACTTGCCTTGTGGTGACACAAAAAACTCATATTAAATATTTAATACTCTATTAATTTTATCATGCTAGAAAGCGACGCTCGATATTCCAAATATCTTTGAACGCTTAGGACTTAATATAAAAAAAATTTGAGGGATTTATTATTAAATTGTCTCATCTTGTTTAGCGCATGCATATATATATATAAAATACGCATTATATTAATTAACATGCGAAGCATGTTTGCATAATATATAATATATATAGTATAAGCATGCACATATAGAATACTATATTCTACCCTATTGATTATGAACTTTTATTCTAGTTTGGTTCACTAGAGCCACCAAGTGAACCAAAAGGTCAAACCCTAGGGGCAAGAAATAATATTTAAATATAACTATTACATTTAAATTCGGGCTCCATTACAAACGGGTCTTCAAGCGCTCCTTGCCCCTTGATCTCCAATTCTTCAAAATAATTCTAGTTATTCCTATTACAAAACTATTTAAAATAAATAGAAACCTTGATCGTGATAATCAAGGGAAGTACATAGGAGGGAGTTAGAATTTACATTAAGAAAAAATTAGAGAAGACGAGGTACGCAGACCCCATTTAATAAAACCCATACATTCATGCATCCAACTAAAATAAAATCCAATCAGATTAGTCAATAGTCCATAATCAATCCCATTTATTATCATACACATCACCATATGCATCAATAAATAACATTCATTTCATGAATAATAAACATTTAATATATATATTGATATCATTTAATGGGCAAATTTAGTTAGTATAAAATCTATTTTTGAATCAAAATAAACTCCTTTATTTTAATCCAAATTTAAATCAAAATAAAATTATTTTATTTTAATTTATCTAATTTTGAATAAAATAAACTATTTTATTTTAATCAAAATAAACTCCTTTATTTTAATTAATTATGGAATCCAATTCCATGTAAAAAAACTTTTATTAAAGGAAACACTTGATTCTTTTTCTTATTCACAAATAAACTCCTTTATTTTGAATAATATGAAATCTTATTTCATATCTAAATAAACTCTTTTATTTAAGGAAACACTAATTTTTTTTCCTATTCACAAATAAACTCCTTTATTTTGAATAATATGAAATCTTATTTCATATTTAAATAAACTCATTTATTTAAGGAAAAAATATAATCCAATTTCAACTCCAATTAGTTATCATGGAATCCAATTCCAACTCTAATTAGTTAGCATGAAATCTAATTTTAAAATTAAAATAAACTTTATATTTTAATATTAAAATAAACCTTTTATTTTAAAATTAAAATAACTTTTTATTTTAATAATAAAATTATTAAAATATATATATTATATACTGATATATAATATATATATATACTAATATATATATATATATATATATATATATGCTTAAACCGTTAATATATATAATAAGTATATATATATATATATATATATATATATATATTAAAATGAATCCTAAAATCCATACATTCATGTGCTAACGTAAATCCTTGCATAAGTTGATTCCTTGATTTTCGCTTTTATGGTGTAACAAGAAGAAAAAAAAAAAATTTTGATTTTCATACCGCTAGTAGATCAATGATTACCGAATAAGATACATGAGTTAACCAAAATTATATATATATATATATATATAAAACCGTAATATATTATATATATATATATATCTCCTTATCTTCCTGTTGCTTTTCACGTGAAATCCTTGTTTCCAGCAGCCACGTGAATGATGGGAAAGACGGAAGCAAAAAAAAAACGGCATAACCAATTAAAAAAAAAAATTTAATGTTCGTTCGTTCCCTTTTTTTTTTTTCTTAAATTTTATACAATAAAATTATGCCCAATTAAATTGTTCTAAACACATATCAACATACATATTAAATCAAACAATTAATAATTCGCATAAAGGTTTGGCTCTGATGCCACTGTTAGGTTTGTAATATTCAAGAACGCAATCAAATTGCAAAAATTAAGCGGAAGCGAGATAAATTCAGATTTTAAATTTTTTTTACAAACCATAAACCCGGATCACCCTTTATGCACAATTATTAATTAAACGAAAAAGATGAAGAACAAGAATCATACCCTTGAAGATTCGAGCTTCCTCAGGTACAAGTTCACCTCCAATCCTTTTCACGTTCAACTTGAATCCACCGGGTTTGGTTCCTTCCTTTGATCAACGTTAGCCACCCATGTGTTTGGCCTCTAGAGGTGATCCACCAAGGAATAATAATGATTCAAGAAGAAGGGATATTAACTCAACCCTAGTTTTCTATCTCTATAGAAAGGGCGTACTCTCCAACAAATTGGAATTATTACGTAGTTGTAAAAGTCAACCACACAACACCCATAATAAGACTCCTCTTATTTATAGATGTGGGCAACCCACCTTAACAATTAAGGAATTGGGATTTATTTAATTAATTAAATTCTTTTAATTAATTAAGCTCCCTAATCTTATTAGGGATAATTAATTAAACTCCTTTAACTAATTTTCCTTCCTAATCCAATTAGAAATAAATGAGAGTACTTATATTAAATTAATTCCTAAACTCTTTTAGAAATTAAAATAATAATAAGTGTAATAATATTAATAAGACTCCTCTTATTAATTTATATTTAATATTTCTAAAATATTAAATAATAATATTAAGCTATTTAATTTATTCTATCACCATAGATTAAATTAAATATACATAACATATTATTATGATTATGCCATTAACTTTTTAAATAATTATTCTTCCTTTTATGGTATGACCCTTTAGGGTTTCCATATTAAACCGGATGTGAATAAATCAATTAGAACAGTTCTAATCTTATTTAAATAAATAAATTAAACAATTAATTTATTTAAATAAATAATATTTATTCTACAATAGGGATAAGCCTCCCTAGCGATCAACGACTTTCCAGATAATATAGATTTCAACATTAATCATAAAAGAACCTTTGAGTAAATAGTTACCTGTTGCCTAATTTTTAATAGCACTTTACCACGCAAGTATACGCGATCAATTATAATATTCAGCAAGCAAGGATATCGTTCCCACGAGGAAATAGACTAATATTTATCAATTACTAATTCTAATGCAATTAATCCTATTTTAAACTACTTAAATTTTGTTTTTGATTTGAAATTTAAACTTAACAAAACTAATGATTAAGAATCAAAATTTCACAAGAATAATCGCAGATTTAATAAGTTAAGATTACAACTTCCCTTGGTATTTCATTTAAATCATTTCACTTCCCATTTAAAGCAATTAATTAATATGAATCATTATCCAAGAATGATTTATAAAATTCACACACTTTTTCCAAAACACGTGAACAAATCCTCCTAACTCCGATCCTTAAGACACAAAATTACAAGGAACACCTTCTCAATTAATTCACTATATTCCTATGTGAATCAAGTTAATTAGGGTTTACGATAAATTCTTTCAAAGGATACAAAAGACACATAGGTATATTCCTATCCTACACGCTAATCATATTAACCCTATTCAGATTATATGAACAGATGTTATCATATCCAGATCTTAATCTATACTCCATCTTCCAATTTTATATAGATTATCACAATAATTGTTGCCAAACAATTAATCAATAAGCAAAAGATATAATAAACAATTCAATAAAAACCAACTTCATTCAACGGGAAGGTTCAATTTAAACTACATACCAAGTTCCATTGCAATCTTAATGAAAATTTAGTTCATGCTAATAATAAGAAAAACATCATCCAGATTAATAATCCAAACATCCCAGATAATTATAAAAGATAAAACTAGAGAAGAGAAGAAGAAACTCAATTTTCTCCAATACTCTCTTTGATCTTCAAATTTTGCAATTTTCCTTCGTGTTTTTTTCTCAGTAGTTCTCTCGTGAAACCCTTGAATAATTGAGTGATATGCCTTTTCTAAAGTCTCCTCCTATTCAGATTAGTCTCCCTCTCATTCAGATTCCTTTTCGCTTCAACCACCCACTTAGAAGAAGTAGAAAATCCTCCTTTTTTCGTTGCATACGAAGCGCGCCAGCGCCAACACAAGTTCATTTCAAGCGCCTAGGCACTTGACCAGACCACGTAATTACAAAAATGCCACTCACTCTAATTTTAATGATTTTGACCTTTTCTTCCTAAATGACCAATTTGTCCTCCAGCTCCAACCTACACAAAATAAACACAAAAATGATATAAAAGATACTAAAAACAATTAAAGATAGCAATAATTAAGTTTAATAATATCGATTCATAGGTATAAAACCTACTCATCAAATAACCCCAAACTTAACCAATTGTCTTGTCCTCAAGCAATAAAACACAATGCAATAACTAAATATGCAATACGCCTATTCACGTGCTTAAAATTTCAAAGAATCAAATGTAACAAAATCTATTCATCAAGCCTCGAGAAATCGGATTAAACATGCTAGTACATCATATCAAGACAGATTAATAATTTCCTAGTCAATCATCAAATCTACCCGTTATTATCGATATATAGTGTGTGTGTGTCAACAACAATGCTAACTAATATAATGCTAAATACAAAACATAATAGATCTCTTTAAAGGCGATATATAAAGTGTCAACTCACAAAATTCACTTAACAAGCTAGATCCAACTAAAGTCAAACATCCACCAAATTCAAGAGTCCAATCCGGATACTTATGCTTTACTTATCATTACGGGGCTTTTTGCTTCTTTCCCTTTTTTTTTTTTTTTTTTTTTTTTTTTTTTTAAACCATGATCGTGGTAATGTCTCATTCCATTAGGCTAACAAAGCATACCCCTTAGCGAAGCTTTCAACCAACGACTCCTGCACCATATAAGACCTTAGGGCGCTTAGGTGTTAAGACACTCTTCTAGCGCATTTTGCTTCAAGTAACAAAGGCCCCAAACAAAACTAGCCACTATTTTTTTTTTTTTTTGAAGCTTATATATCCCAAATTTTTCCCCAAACTTAAGTTTTGTCTAAATTCACCATCTCCGCCTATTCATGTCTTTCATTCATTCAAACTAGTATTATCCTCAAAAGTCCACTATGTGTCAATTTAGACTCAATCACCAACATAGTTGTTTTTTATTGTGCTATCCTTATTATATCGGTTTCAAACGTGTAAAGATTCAAATCATGACAAGAAATCACATCACAGCCTTAACAACAAGATTATACTTGTCTACTCAATTCCAATCTCATCACCGCCAAATAGACTTAAACTATCTAACAAACCGAAAACATGCAAATATTTGAATTTTTTTTTTTTTTTTAAGAAAGTAGAATGAAAATTACATGAAAAACTACTTAAATGAATACTACATGAATGCAAAAACTACTAAACGAATACTACATGAATGCAATCGAATCGGAAGAATGCACACCCCAAACTTCACCTATGCAATGTCCTCATCAGATATAACAAACAAAACATAAGAAATTAGGCACCGAGGACTTCTTCGAAAGATAGACGCCTTATTCCTCGTCAAGATCCTCGCCTTCTTCTTCATCAACCTCATCTTCGTGGGGTAGATCAACGAGGGTACGCAGACAATGGGGAAATTGGTAGGAGCAAAGCAATTGGATTCACGCACAAACATCTCTAGAATGTTGCACTACAATTTCGATACATCTCTGCTTGTCACCGAAGCTAGGCTATCTCGATTTCTTTCAACCCTGGCCAAAACCTCGTTGAACTCTAGTAGCCACCGTGTCAATCCTTCTAGTTTGATTTCTTAATTTCGTGAATATCTCAAAAAAAAAATTTGGTGGTGGCCTGTAACTTCCAAATTGCAGGAGGATTATCGTGTAATTGTTGAATAGGCTCTACCGCAGCACTCTGGAGGCACGATAATGAACCCTAACCCTCTCGGGTGTGGTATACCACCACCCCATACCTTGTACTTCTTAATAAGCGAGTGGTCAATCGCAGCCTAAGGGAGGTTGTCTAGCTTCTTCTAAGATCCCATTTGACTCCAAACTTGTCGACATAGTCCGTTGATCAAAGATGGGTGAGGTAATCCACCGAGGTCCCTCCTCGAATTGCTTTGTCAATTGAATCATGTATAACATGACCCACATCTATCGCTTTTCCTTGTGTAAACATGAAAAGCAACGCCGCCTGTTGATTTATAACATCACTCATATGCCTACACACAGCATCAACTTGGCACAAATAAAGGCATGCCATGCTTTCCCATAATCGCTAGTGCGCGATGCGGTCGGGAACAAAAAACAACTTCTTGTTGATCCGTTAATTTCCATGTCGCTCTGTGTACACACAAAGCTTGAATGATCTCATCGTAGTCTAGCTCAGGTTTAAATATTGCACGTAACCATTATGGGTATTATGTTCAATCCGTAATAAGCATTTATTGTCCTAAAACCGACCTCCACCGATTTTCCCATGAACCCAAATTATGTTACCAACAACATCTTTTCAGATTGGCATAGAATTCTTAACAATTTTAATGACCGATGAATCCGGTTGGGATGCAAAGTTACCCCATCTTCTACTTCCAATCATTTGTAGTAACTCCCCATCTTCCGCTTCTCTGGCAATAATCCACGCCAGAATAAGCGTTTTACTAGAAAGCACATTGTAATATCTTTCGGATGCACTAGCACTTACAAATCTCTTTTTTGTCATACTTAGTCGGAAGTTCAAGTCTCGCCTCTTTGCCTTTTAGTAGCCATGAGTATGTGTGTGAATTGCTTGCCCAATAGATTTATGTTTAGAGGCTTAGTATGGGCCAATCCTCTTTGTGACAATATATCGAACACTTGGTGTGCACAAATTTTGAACACTATTGGTAGACACTCCCCCAAACTTAATTTTCACCAAATTTGTTAATAACTAAGCACACTAGTCGTCCAATGAATTGGTTATAGCCAGATATGATGTTCCAATCAAAGTTGTAGGAGCAATTTATTTTGAGGGTTGAGCACTTACTTCAGATAGATGTGGCTTGAATGTGAGTTGGTGCCCGAATTAGTGATGAAGGATGCCCATATGGAGATTAAGTGCATTGGTTTGGGTAGGAGATTGAGTGTTTGATTAGGCTTATACAAGAAAACGTTGATTCTAGTGGCTAAATTAGAGGAGGGTTGTGATTTGAGTGAGTTTGAATTGAAGTGGGAGAGCAAGAGAGTGTTTGATTTGGGTTTGGATTTGTTTTGCCCGATTAGGGCTTATATTTTTTTTTTTTTAAAGATGCTGCATGAGCGCCTAAGCGCTTGAGTTTGTGCTTTGGCGGACCGCCAGCGCTAGGTAGCAGAGATGTTTGTACGCATGGAGCGCCCAGCGCTGAATTGCTTTGTCCGACCGGGCCAGCGCTGGGTGTCAGATGGCTATCGACTTGAGCGCCTAGCGCTTGGTTTGGCTTTAGGTATGGGCGCCAGCGCTGGTGCTCGCTCGTCTATATCGCAAGTGGGCGCTTAGGCGCTGGCTTGTGCTCGCTTGGCCGCCTAAGCGCTTGGGCATGTCTTGGGCCTCGTTTCATCTTGTTTGCTGCTTTTGTGCTCCCAACCCACATACCACAACTTAAATTAAGACTTATTCTAAACCATAACCTAGATAAACTACATTCTAAAATAAAAGAAAACTAACCAACATTAAAGATTCACTAAATAAAATAAATAAATAAATAAATAACCTACACCCTTTAGCAATTCAATAACACTAAAAATGAGAGAAATGAGTAAAATATGAGAATTTGACAAATGGATATTCTTCTATCGAGCTCATAAGTGTTATTTGGTGGGCGCCGCCTCTTGTAATTCTTCGCCACCACCCATGAAGTCAAGGCCGCCACCACCGGGGAGCGAGACCCTCGATCGGGTAGTCGAGTGGCCATTAGTCAAACCCGCTTAAATAAGAACTCATGTTTCCTACCCCGAAATCAATTAAATATCATGTTAGAGAACATAAGGGGTGTAATAAAACCTAAATTATAAAAGTTTAACCACTAAATAAACTAACAAAGAAAGCAAATTAAACAAAATAAAAGTAAAAATAGAAAATAACAATAAAAATTCTCGGTTGCTTCCCGCTTAACGCTTGTTTATAGTCTTCACTGATCGCTTAACTTTCTATCCAATTCCCTTCAAAATCGAGGAACCTCCATCCATTAGTAATAACATAACTTCCAAGAGTTTCCCATCGAAGGGTTATTGATTCAAATTCACCTAGCTTGTTCTTTATAGGTGGATACCCTTTAAAACCTTCAAATAACTAGGCATTTTCTCGAAGTCAGATCTATGAACTAATTTTTACGCTGAAGCTTTTCCAAAAACTGGTTCTTCATCTCTTCCCATTTCTCTTCACACCATGACACAAATTTTAAGCTAACTTCCTTGTCATATATAGCCTTATCAAAAAATGACTACCAATTGGACACATGATTGAAAATCTAACCCGGATCCTTAAACTTTGGTGGAGAAGATATATGGGGCACAATCAAAATTGGTTCATCTATGTCAGAACTCAAGGCTAGATCTTTGGCGACCTTCTTTTCCTGTTCTCCACTTGTCTCCTCCCTTTCCATATCCTTTTCTTTTGGCACATCCGATTCCAGATTTAGCGTGGGCAATCCATTAGTCTCGGGAACCATGTTGCTTGACACTTCACCGTGAGGGCGATTGATGATGGCGTTGAAAAGTTGTCCCACCTGGTTCTCAAGATTTTGAATCGACATCTCCTGACTATTCGTCTGCTCCTCAATCAAAACCATGAACTTGGAAATAAGTCCTTCCAAGTTTAAAATCCTTTCTTCTTCATGATTAAAAGCTTGAACTTGTAATTCAAGAGTGTATGATTGGCACGGAGCAAATGGTTGGGCTAGATTGTCATCGCTCCAAGAAAGATTTAGTGGATTTCCCACACCATGATGATGATAATTACCTAATATTCATAATTGTTGGGGTAATCGTCGAAGTTACCACTATATTGTAATGACTCAAAACTGATGGTGCATTGATGACTCGGATGGTTTCCACAACAATACTCACATATCACCGCTATACTTTGAATAAGTTGTGTTGATAAAGCATCAATATTCCTGAAAGTGTCCCAAATTGTGTTGACAATTCATCGAGTCCATAATTCTCACCTCCCTGGCCGAGTCATTCTCTAATATGGCCAATGATAGTCATAGTTGTCCATGGTACCGAACAGAATTAGACTAGAGACAAAAATAAAATAAAATAAAAATGTTTAAATTAAGATTAATTTCATTGAATTTAATAATGACAAAATATTAAACTAATTTCCTTTAAGAATCTGGCGCAAAAAACTTGTTGCCTAATTTTTAATAGCACTTTACCAACGCAAGTATACGCGCGATCAATTATAATATTCAAGAAGCAAGGATATCGTTCCCACGAGGAAATAGACTAATATTTATCAATTACTAATTCTAATGCAATTAATCCTATTTTAAACTACTTAAATTTTGTTTTTGATTTGAAATTTAAACTTAACAAAACTAATGATTAAGAATCAAAATTTCACAAGAATAATCGCAGATTTAATAGGTTAAGATTACAACTTCCTTGGTATTTCATTTAAATCATTTCACTTCCCATTTAAAGCAATTAATTAATATGAATCATTATCCAAGAATGATTTATAAAATTCACACACTTTTTCCAAAACACGTGAACAAATCCTCCTAACTCCGATCCTTAAGACACAAAATTACAAGGAACACCTTCTCAATTAATTCACTATATTCCTATGTGAATCAAGTTAATTAGGTTTACGATAAATTCTTTCAAAGGATACAAAAGACACATAGGTATATTCCTATCCTACATGCTAATCATATTAACCCTATTCGAGATTATATGAACAGATGTTATCATATCCAGATCTTAATCTATACTCCATCTTCCAATTTTATATAGATTATCACAATAATTGTTGGCCAAACAATTAATCAATAAGCAAAAGATATAATAAACAATTCAATAAAAACCAACTTCATTCAATGGGAAGGTTCAATTTAAACTACATACCAAGTTCCGTTGCAATCTTAATGAAAATTTAGTTCATGCTAATAATAAAGAAAAACATCATCCGATTAATAATCCAAACATCCCAGATAATTACAAAAGATAAAACTAGAAGAGAAGAAGAAACTCGAATTTTCTCCAATACTCTCTCTTTGATCTTCAAACTTACAATTTTTCTTCGTGTTTTTCTTCTTAGTTCTCTCGTGAAACCCTTGAATAATTGAGTGATACGCCTTTTCTAAAGTCTCCTCCTATTTGTATTAGTCTCCCTCTCATTCAGATTCCTTTTTCGCTTCAACCACCCACTTAGAAGTAGAAAATCCTCCTTTTTTGCATACATGAGCGCTTAGCGCTCAACACAAGTTATTTTAAGCGCTTTAAAGGCAATGACCAGACCACGTAATTACAAAATGCCACTCAACTCTAATTTTAATAATTTTTGACCTTTTCTTCTCCGAAATGACCAATTTGTCCCTCCAGCTCCAACCTACACAAAATAAACACAAAAACAGATAAAAAGATACTAAAAAACAATTAAAGATAGCAATAATTAAGTTTAATAATATCGGATTCATAGGTATAAAACCTACTCATCATTACCGTACAATTCAATCCTTCCACCATACAATGTCCCAATTAAATATAAGACATTGAATTACAGTCAAGTCTTATTTTATTTAATTATATGTATTTCGATCCTTAAATGCACAACTCCAAATAATGCAAATTAGAAACTCCTTTCTAATTTCATTCTGCCTTGGCCAAGGACTACTGGGTTGTCATTTATCGAATCACATAGGACATTTCAAGTCCAAGATACTATGATGATCTCAAGTCTCTTAGATTGGACATTTCAAGTCTTAAGAAATAAGTCAAAGTATAACTCATTATACACAAGATACTATGATGATCTCAAGTCCAAGAATTACTTGTACTACTATCACTACAGGATTCCTATTGACAGGCAAATTAAACTCCATTAGGTATTCCTTAGCGAGCCACGTTCAGTGAACTTATTCTCTAATAAGCACCTACATACTTGCTTTAGTGTCTCCACACAAATGATCATGAGATCAATCATCCTCATCCAATGAGCAAGCAACGTATGTACCAATCTATCCAGATTCACTAATCCCCAATTTAGTAATCCAACAATTGGGAACTATTTTAGTTTTAAGTTTTCTAAGAATTTAGATCTCATTAGAATGATCATCATCATTATTCTAAAAGCATTGCTTAAAACTATGGGTTTATCACATATTATAAAATAGCATCGTGTGTAGATAATTAAAAGCCTTTAATAAATTAATACTTTTTATTAATAAATGAATAAGATTGTTACAAAGTATATGCTTTATCATCAAACATGATTGGCTTGTGTGCATACTACTTTCAATCTCCCACTTGCACTAAAGCCAATCGTCATGATATCTCATACCCTTTTCTCTAAGTGACGATTATCCTGCTGTTGGATAAGCTTTAGTTAATGTATATGTAATATTGTTCTTGAGAGTCCACTATCTCTATAGTGATTTCCCATTTTTCAATGATTCCTATAATCAAGTGAAAGTGCCACAACACATGTTTAGATCGAAGATGAGACCTAAGAACTATTCCTAGTTCTATAATGAACTTTGCATCCAAACAATCAACTTGTAGCTTCATTTATAGTTATATACTTTGTCTTTATCACTAAACTAGCAACTCTTTGCTATTTGAAACCTTTTCAATTCACTGCACCACCGTTCAAGGTAACACTTTACCTTAAAGTGGATTTTCTGTTGTCTTGGTCTGTCTGAAAAAACTTGAGTCTGTTAAACTCTCTAGTTTTAATTCAGACCCACCATAAATATGATCACATCCTTAGTGTCGGTTAAGTACTTTAAGATGTTTTTCACTTATTCATAGTGAACTTCTCCAGAATATGACTGATCAATATCAGGTCTCATACATTTTATTGCATACATGATAGTTACTCATGCGATCTCTCTTTTTTGAGTCTTTGGGGACTATTTAGAGAGATACACTCCATGACTCATCAACATGAGACATCTCTTAGATTGGCCATGCTAAACGACTTTAGCATCAAATAAATATACGTTCCTTGGGTTAAGCTGAGCATCCTTTTAAATCTATCTATATATATTTGTATCCCCAATTACGATACTCATCCTAAATCATTCATGGAGGAATGTTTAGACAACTTTATCTTCATTGATTCTAGCATTGGCATGTCATTTCTTATCCATAATATATCAACATATAATACTAGGAATGTCACGATGCTCCCATTGACCCTTTTATACACACTAGGTTCATTCTTGTTTTTGATAAAATCAAACTCTTTTGATTGTCTCATCAAAGCGAATGTTCCATTATTGAGAAGCTTGCTTCAATCTATTTCTCTGAGTGTCTACAACTCTTACCTCATCGTATGTAACTGGATCATCACCTTCTATGATGCTTACCTCATCATCATCATCTATGATGAATCCATACCTCCCAGGTATCTTCAGTACTATTCCAGATTTACGATTCGATTGTGGTACAATAGGTCCATCTACAGGTTCTCTTCTTTGACTTATAGTATTTTGTGGATCTTGAACTCTTCAAGATCTATAATCCTCCCACTAGCCCCTTCAATGATAAACATCTTTATCTTAGAAGGCAACGTGTCTCGCAACAAACACCTTTTGCTAAGTAGGATTATATAACATATACCCTAAACTTACTTTAGGATGTCCCACAAATCTGTACTTGTCAAATTTTGTCCCAAGCTTATCCTTTAAAACCTTTTCACATAAGTTGGACAACCCTTTATCTTAACATACTTAAGATTAGGAATCCTCCCTGTCCATAACTTTTATGGAGTCTTGGGGCTGGATTTTGTGGTTACGTTTTTTATAGATATGCAACCATTTATAGGACATTACCCCAGAAGGATACTGGAATGTCGGTAAAATCATTATGGACCGCACCATGTTCAACAAGGTACGATTCTTTCTTTCAGATACATCAATCAATTATTAGGTATCAGGAGGTGTCCATTATGAGAAAACCATTTGAGATGATCTAGAAACTTATTGCACAAGTATTTATTCCTTGATCTAATCAAAGAATTTTAATACTTTGCCAATTTGTTTCACTTCTAAATTCTTTGAACCTTTCAAATAATTCACACTTGTATTTCAACAAATACACACATTCAACTCTTTGAATGATCATCTCCTTTTCTTATACTAGTTTGTTAAATTTGCAAAATATATTTTCACGTAAGTCAAGTATACTAAATCCATTAAGTAATATTCCAATTCTATACAAAAACATTATTATTACAAATAGAACAACAATTGTTCTTTATAATAATACCAAAAATTTTATTGTCCAACAATAAAATGGAAATAATGTTTCTAACAAGAATTGGAATACAATAACAACTTATTGACTTATATATTTTCTCGTAGGCATTGCTAAACTATAAGTTTCTATGGCTAATGTGGCAACCTTTGCTTCATTTCCCACACATAGGATTACTTATATTTGTTTAGCTTTCTACTTCTGCTTGGTCCCTTCATAAATCTATATTTATGATAACCAAAGTTGGTATCCAATACCCAAGTAGAACCTTGACTTAAAGAAAAAAAAATTTAAATCATGAACAAATTTGTATTTGTAACCAAAACTTCACTAAGCTTCTTTGGTTAGCCTCTACAAGATGCTTCTTGTAGTTTCCTTTCCAGTGTCCAGGTTTATTGCAGTGGTAGCAAACTCATTTGCTATCCGTATCAGTTTTGTTCTTATTATCCTTTGTTTTTGCCTTTTTATTTACCTTCTTTGAATCGTTCTTCTTTGCAGAAGATCATTTGACCCCTACCAGTAAGACCTTGTCTTTCTTGGTTGGAAAGTGGCTCTCAACATTTTTCAACATGTTATGCTAGTCAGTGAGGCTGATATTTAGCTTGTTCATATGAAAAATTTACAACAATTGTAAAAGGAGTCTGGGAGTGAGTGCAAGATCAAATCTTGGGTCAACTCTACATTCATGACAAAACCTGTTGTCCTAATTGTTCAATCAAATTGATCATGTTAAGGACTTTAATCTGTATTGTAGTGTCATCGGTCATTCTAGATTGAAAGAGCTCCTTAGATATCTGATATCTATTAGTCCTACTTTCCTCACCATCAACTACTTCATGTGTAGGAATATACTAAGAGCATCCATAGTTTCATGCTGACGCTGAAGCTCGTTACTCATGGATGCGAGCATGATGCATTGAGCCAACTGTGCATCATCTTGCGACTTTCTAAAAGTAGCAATCTCTTTCTCAGAGGCATTGTCTGCAACCATTGCAGGGATAGACGTATTAAGGACATAAGATAGCTTTTTAGTCATGAGAACTATTCTCAAATTCCTTAACCAATCCATTTAATTTGGTCGGGTTAATTTAGCATCTAATATGCTACGCAGTGATAGTAATATTAGACATTGTAAACTTTTGTAAATGAATTTGTTTTTAACAACATTTTAGCATACATTCTTTTATTAATTACTAAAATAATTTAGGTCTTGTTATAAATTGGTATCTCCCACTATTTTCTTCAAACTATATTACCCTTAATATATATAGTTTGGCAATATCTAATTAAAGATATGCTAGTGAGAATAAGGATCTCATTTCAAATGTATATAGCCTTGTGTGTGCACAACAAACTATATATAAATAAATAGGTAGACAACTCTTGTCAATTACATCAACTATGTAACTCCTTGTATTTTGCCTCTTAAATCATAATGGTCAAGTGTGTGCACATCCGAACTAAAATGATTTAAGTTAAGTCAGACCCAGCATTTCCATATAAGTGAAGAGAAAACTACAGCCCTTGTGTGTGCACAACAAAGCAGTAATGTTCAATTTCTTATAAACATCATATGTAATAAAAAAGACATCTTAAATATTTAATACTTGCCTTGTGTGTGCACAACAAACTCATAGTAAATATTCAATACTCTATTATTTCTATCACGCTAGAAGGCGACGTTCGATATTCCAAATATCTTTGAAAGTTACGACTTAATATAAAATATTTGAGGGGTTTGTTAGTAATTTATCTCATCTTGTTTAGCGCGCATACACATATATATAAAATACACGTCATATTAATTAACATGTGAAGCATGTTTGCATAATATATAATATATATAGTATAAGCATGCACATATATAATACTATATTCTACCTGGATTGATTATGTACTTTTATTCTAGTTTGGTTCACTAGAGCCACCAAGTGAACCAAAAAGGTCAAACCTTAGGGGTGCAAGAATTAATATTTAAATATAACTATTACATTTAAACCCGGGCTCTATTACAAACGGGTCTTCAAGCGCTCCTTGATCTCCAATTCATCAAAATTAATTCTAATTATTCCTATTACAAAACTATTTAAAATAAATAGAAACCTTGATCAGCAGTCAAGGGGAAGTACATAGGAGGAAGATAGAATTTATATTAAGAAAAAATTAGAGAAGACGAGGTACGTAGACCCCATTTAATAAAACCCATACATTCATGCATCCGACTAAAATAAAATCCAATCACATTGGTCAATAGTCCATAATCAATCCCATTTATTATCATACACATCACCATATGCATCAATAAATTACATTCATCTCATGAATAATAAACATTTAATATATATATTGATATCATTTAATGGGCAAATTTAGTTAGCATAAAATCTAATTTTGAATCAAAATAAACTCCTTGTATTTCAATCCAAATTTAAATCAAAATAAACCTTTTTATTTTAATTTATCCTATTTTGAATAAAATAAACTATTTTATTTTAATTAATTATTGAATCCAATTCCAAGTAAAAAAAAATCCTTTATTTAAAGGAGACACGGATTCTCTTTCCTATTAACAAATAAATTCTTTTATTTTGAATAATATGAAATCTTATTTCATATCTAAATAAACTCATTTTTTTAAGGAAACATAGATTTATTTTCCTATTCAAAAATAAACTCTTTTATTTTGAATAATATCAAATCTTATTTCATATCTAAATAAACTCATTTATTTAAGGAAACACGAAATCCAATTTCAACTCCAATTAGTTATCATGGAATCCAATTCCAACTCTAATTAGTTAGCACGAAATCTAATTTTAAAAATTAAAATAAACTTTTATTTTAAAATTAAAATAAACTTTTTATTTTAAGATTAAAACAAACTATTTATTTTAATTATAAAGTTATATATATATATATATATATATAATATACGTATGTTTAAAAAAAAAATTGAAATCATGATTCACGTGAATGAAAGAAACATACTGATATTCCTTTTTAAATGGTATCACATGCAACCTTTTTGAATCCTGCAACCTTTTAATAAAAAGATAGCTCCATTATGAAAGGGATACAAAATAGAAGCAAGAAAAAAAATAATTCGCAATTTTCAAAAAAAACGTGATTGCAACAGTTTGCGATATTTTTTTTTTCTTTTTAATAAATTTTATACAATAAAATTATGCACAATTAAATTGTTCTACACACACACACACACACACACACACACACACACACACATATATATATATATATATATATATATATATCAATTCTGAACAATTTATAATTTACATAAAGGATTGGCTCTTATACCACCGTTAGGTTTGTAATATTCATGAACGCAATCAAATTGCACAAAATAAGCGGAAACGTGTAAAAATCAGAGTTTAAAATTTTACAAACCATATACCCGGATCATCCTTTATGCACAATTATTAATTAAACGAAAAGATATGAAGAACAAGAATCATACCCTTGAAGATTTGAGCTTCATCAAGTACAAGTTCACCTCCAATCCTTTTCGCGTTCAACTTAAATCCATCGGGTTTGGTTCCTTCCTTTGGTCAATGTTAGTCACCCAAGTGTTTGGCCTCTAGAGGTCATCCACCAAGAAAGAATAAAGATTCAAGAATATGGGTGTTTGGCAAAACCCTAGTTTTCTATATCTCATAGAAAAGAAGCGTACTCTTCAATAATTGGAATCACATATTCATGTGTTGTGAAAGTGTCAACCTCCTCACCCATAATAAGACTCCTCTTATTTATAGATGTAGGCAACCCTCCTTAACAATTAAGGAATTGAGTTTTATTTAATTAATTAAATTCTTTTAATTAATTAAGCTCCCTAATCTTATTAGGGATAATTAATTAAACTTATTTAATTAATTTGCCTCCTAATCCTATTAGGATAATTGAGAGTGCTTTTATTAATTAATTCCCAAACTCCTTTAGAATTAAATAATAATAATAGTAATAATAATAATAAGACTCCTCTTATTAATTTATATTTAATATTTCCAAAATATTAAATAATAATATTAAGCTATTTAATTTATTCTATCACCATAGATTAAATTAAATATACTTAACTTATTATTACGATTATGCCATTAACTTCTTAAATAATTATTCTTCCTTTTATGGTGTGACCCTTTAGGTTCTCCATATTAAACTGGTTGTGAATAAATCAATTAGAATAATTCTAATCTTATTTAAATAAATAAATTAAATAATTAATTTATTTAAATAAATAATATTTATTCCACAATAGGGATAAGCCTCCCTAACGATCAACGACTTTCTAGATAATATAGATTTTCGCATTAATCATAAAAGAACCTTTGAGTAAATAGTTACCGTACAATTCAATCCTTCTACCATACAATGTCCCAATTAAATATAAGACATGGAAATACTGTCAAGTCTTATTTTATTTAATTATATGTATTTCGACTCTTAAATGCACAACTCCAAATAATGCAAATTAGAAACACCTTTCTAATTTTATTCTACCTTGGCCAATGACTACTGGGTTGTCTTTTATCGAATCACATAGGACATTTCTCTTCTTTTACTAGAAGTGGTAGATTCTTTATTGATCATACATTATCTCTATGTACGACTTATTATTCCCAAGCATACCATTTGATATACCCTAAGGGTCTTAAGGAATAAGTCAAAATATAACTCATCATACACAAGATACTATGATGATCTCAAGTCCAAGGATCACTTGTACTACTATTACTACAGGAATTCCTATTGACAGGCAAGTAAAACTCCATTAGGTATTCCTTAGCGAGCCACGTTCAGTGAACTTATTCTCTAATAAGCACCTACATACTTGCTTTAGTGTCTCCACATAAATGATCACGAGATCAATCATCCTCATCCAATGAGCAAGCAACGTATGTACTAATCTATCTGGATACACTAATCCCCAATTTAGTAATCCAATGATTGGGAACTATTGTAGTTTTAAGCTTTCTAAGAATTTAGATCTCATTAGAATGATCATCATCATTATTCTAAAAGCATTGCTTAAAACAATGGGTTTATCACATATTATAAAACAGCATCATGTAGATAATTAAAAGCCTTTAATAAATTAATACTTTTTATTAATAAATGAATAAGAATGTTACAAAGTATATGCTTTATCATCAAACATGATTGTCTTGTGTGCATACTACTTTCACTTCTGCCATTTGGTTTCGTTTTCGTCTTGGCGACATTATCATAAATTATTCCTTATTAACTTACATTCTAAGCCTTATCGTATACATATAATGCGAATTTTTCTACTCAAATATTCATGTATTCAAAATATTAGATTTTGAAATTTTGGTTTTATTGTATTAACCAGTGTTTAGATAAATAATTACTATCTTTATACCAACTTATTTCATTAATCCAACATAAATTTATATTCATAGCACTTGACATACCATAGCACATACTGCTTTAAACATCCGTTATCCCTTTGTGACTCAAAAGTCGGGAATCGCTGCCACAACTTATACAAAATATTACATTATACAGATATACTTATCGTATACGCTACATAGAATCATACATATTCAAGTAACACTAATACTACTTATTTCTTACACCTTCACTAAGGATCAATTGCTTAGTATTATATATATTCCCATTATCCTCCATAATCTATTCACACATAACTATACCAAGTTCGTCAATCTTACCCCACATTATGAGTTCAGGAACTTACCACAATCATATGAGTTTAAGAACATATCCTAGTCAGACCTTTGGCGTCCATTCGCTGAGGGGTTCAAAAATTTAATATAATTATGAGTCATGAACTTTCCATAAGTATGAGTTTGAAGAAATCGAGCTTGACCATATATTCTTTAACTATAATCTACCTATCAATTATTCTATCGTTTATGGGTCCGGTATTACATTTTTCCAGTACAATAAACCTCATAAGGGTTGTTTTCCAAGTGAGCCTCTATTTCAGCTTCTAGCTTTGATATTGGCTCGGTCATAAAGGTTGACTCCTTATTTACTATCTGAGGGTATCCTAATTCTTTTCTATCTGACATCTACACACATAAATTATCCAGATTAGCATATAATATATACACACAACAAATATTAGTTTTATATAGGTTATCTTTTATTTGATTTGATGATGAATTTATTCAATTCATCTCCTTTTTATACTCTATATGAGTTATTTATATTTTCAATGTTTTCCTCTGTCCCAAGGATATAGCCTAAGGTCTATCCCACCTAAAGTTTTTAACCCTAAAGCTCTGATACCACAATGTAACGCCCCCAAATTCAGGTACTTGAAACTCGAACTCGGTGCTTTACGATACCATTTCTATGAGCAGAAATAATACTACTAATAATAACAATAATATAAATATCAAACTTAACTTAAATATATCAGAGTCTAATCCCAAGTACGCAACCTTTACTACAATACATTACATGATAGATCATAAATATCATGGTCTAAATATTGTCTAACTATTACAAAAGATACTAATAAACCTATTCTGTTTTCTTTCCTTTTTCCTTTATTTTTGCCCGAACCTTCTGGTTGTTCACACTTAGCTGAAAACATTTAAATTAAGTAAGGATGAGCATTTGAGTGCCCAACAAATAATAACAATTATAAATATAAGCTGAAAGAAGTAAATATTTTCTTTGTACGACACTTCTACAATGAATCAACAGTTGTGAAGTAAGTAGAACCAAATAATAATAACATAACAATTCTATATCAAAATTTTGAAACTACGTATTGACTATTTATATAGGGTAGTCGACAGACTATGAAAATTGTTTTCTATTTTTGAAAAGGTTAAACAGAACTTCCTCTGCAAACCATCATAAATTACGGGCACGAGGGTGTATATCCCATGGGCCCTGTATTGATGAATACTACATGCAAGAACGATATTATGGTTCATCTTTTCTGCCTTGGGTGCATAAAAGTTTCCAATATTTGGGATGTTCATACCAGTCTAGAATCTGAACCAAAACAATTTGGTTGGGTAACAATAAAGTTCTATCTTGTTCAACAACAATTTTAAGTTTGTGTCTAGTCGGATCAAATAGCTTAGAAAGCTTTTAATTCAACTTATACAAACTGGACACCGATAAGTATGTATCAACATGTGATAAAATATAATGATTATCCAAGTGAGGACACTTATATAACCTTGTTTGGAAATTAACGAACGTAATATATATCTTGATCTACAATAACAGAATTAAGGAACTTGTACAATAAATTATAATTTAATAACTTACTTATACAGAATCATTGCACAAGTATATAAAAAGGTTGAAATATTTGAACAATGAAAAGAATAGTTCAGATATTATCTTACGCATATCCATTGCATAAAGTAAATGCAAAGGGTTAGATACTTGCCTAGTCTGCTGCTTACAATACGTAACTTAGTTTTATCTTTTATATCGAAACCTATCATTAATAAGATAAATTTACTGATTAGAATAACATATCGCAAAATTGTAGGGTTTTGACACAGAAACGCACAGCGGAAATAGAATAATTTAAAGCAATTTCTGAAACCCTAAACAGGATCCATGCGAAAATAATTAATTCAGTGGTTAGAAATTAAACAGAATATGAAAATACTTCTGAAATTGATGCGCTCGAATCTCCAACGCAATCCAAACGAATCGCGCCTCTATGGTATCCACATGAACGCCACGCTGACAAGTCAGTATGATCTGCGATGAAACGGAATCATGGTATTAGCCACCAAAAGGAATGGATTTTAGAACTGCTTTCTCTGTCTCTCTCTAAGAGCAAAGCTAGGGTTATGATGTTATGATATTACCCTAAGTGGCTACTATATCATATATATAGTAGTTAAAAAGGGATTAATCAAAATGTATTTTAATAAAATTGATTTATATATATATATATATATATATATCTTAATTTAGTCTTACTTAATTAATATACATATACACAAATTATCCTTTTTAATTTAAATTCGTGATTTAAATACTATTAATCATATTAATATATTTAAATCCATGAAATTTATATTATTTCCATTTTAAATTACGTTCTATGTGTGTGACCCTATAGGTTATTATTACGTTGGCAATAATTTTAAAATTATATTATAAAATTATAAACCGTGAGCGGCATCTAGTAATGCATCACTGCTACCCAAGTAATAATGAGATCGATGATTCGATACAACCTTTTCGTGACCAATGTTTCAATGTAATTTAATCCTTTTAACCTTAATATCCTAGATTAAACTCGAGTCATGGAATGTGTCATACTCTTCATAATTTAATCTGAGTTTTCTTGATCACTAAGCGGACTATATGACACAAATCACTATTTGAGCATGGCCATGCATTGCATAGTCCTACTCAATCAAGAGGCCTATGGATATCACCCCTAATAACTAGGAGGGTTAAATTCCATCTAGATCACTCATATTCCTCACATGATTCATGATGTACCCAATAATCACCTTTATAGTCCACCCTATTAAAGGTGACATTTGATGATATCAAAGTACATAAATTCCTGTGTAGTAATATAGTGATTTCAGGTCGGAGGACCATTACATCATTATCACATAGAATTCTCATGGTGGGTCTGTCCAGTACATCGTTCTCTAACATGTACCTATGCATTGACTTAATATCTCATATATTTATGACCAATGAGATTTGGTCATCAGTCAATCCACATACTAGTCTCAATGCATCAATGTTGTCCCATCAACAATGATACTCGACTAGGGACATTTAAGAACAATGATACTCATTATAATTATATAATCTCATGTTCAAGTCACATACTTGAAACTATATAATTTGTATCACTATTCTAAGGAATTTTATTATGCTAACAATTATATAACGCAGTAAATAAAATCATAATAAAATCATTCATTTATTCAATCAAATACAATATCAAAACGTTAAGCAATTATATCAAATAATTGGCCTCTAGGGCATAAACTCTAACAAACACATAGTACTGCTTATTGCAGTCAACACACAACCTAATCACATTGTCACACATATTTCACAGTCATTGGATCACAAACAAACACATATACAAACTATTTATATAAGTCCAGATCAATTTTTGAAATATGTCGGTATACCGACGACTTTATCGGGTAATTATCGAGTTTAAAACTCTACTCTGTACCCTTAATAATAATCTACACAACTTAAGTTTTAGTCATACTAGTTTTCATAGCCTTATAATAATTTTAAATAATTATTATAATTTATCAAGATTTTTCATACATTGGAATCATTATAAAATGATTTAATTATTATATAATTCTTTTATCATTAATATTTAATTAATATTAAACTATTAATGAAATCATTGCTAAAATATTAAAGTTATTTATAATAACTTAAAATATTTTTAAAGTATTACTATTACCCTTAAATGATTTATAAAACAATTAAAAATCATTTTAAATAATTAAAATTAATATTTAAATATTAATGCACTATTTTATCAAAATATTAAAAGTCATTAATTATAACTTAAAAATATTTTTATTTATTTATATCCTTTTGAAATGATTTTTAAAGTAATAAAACCATTTTTAAACTATTTATTTAATATAATTATTAAATAAACTTAATATCATTAATATTAAATTAATATCATTAATATCAAATTATTAATGAAATTATCCTTTAAATATCATTAATATTAAAATCTTAATGATATCCTTAATATTAAAATATTAATATTAAAATATTAATATTTTCATGATAAAATATCAAAACTTATATTGTATAACTTAAAATATTTTTATAACCTTTAAATCATTTTTTATATGGTTTTTAAATCATTAATTCTATTTTTCATAATTTATTTAATACATTTATTAAATAACGTAAATATCATTAATTTTAATTAATTAATGAAATTCATCACAAAATATTAAAAGTCATTTAAAATAACTTCAAATATTTTCTTATACCATAATATAATTTTAAATGATTTTTCAAGTATTAAAATCATTTTTAAATAATTTATTTAATATTATAATTAAATAAATTAAATACCATTAATATTTAAAAAATATTAAATATTTATGAAATATACCTAAAATAATTAAAACTAATTTTGGACTTTAAATTAATTTTAATAATTTATTTTGAATTTTTTTATATTTATTTAATTAAAATAATTAATTTCTAAAATATTTGTCGCTAAAGGGCACTTATATAGATATTAAATCTGTCAGACGTGTTCTTGAGTGTTCTTGGGCCAAACCCGAACTTCGTGCCGATTAACAAGTAGGTATTTTGACCAATCATAATTGTTAGACCACAATGATTCTGAGCTTGAACTTTTGTTAGGATTGTACTATTAATGTAATACTACAATCACCAACTGGTTTCATGTCCATTCCATAACATAACAAAAAGATCTAGAGCTCCAAATTTGTTGTCAAGACTGTTCTTCATTTTCTGGGTTTTCCCAGAAATAAGAACAGTCGAGGCACCCACTTTCCAAGCCTTGAATCACACGTTCTAGGCTTGATAAGTTTGTTCTAATGGTTCACACTTGAAGTATTGATGCCAGTGTACAATTATCAAACACTATTATAACATTTTATCAACACATATGAGAGATCTAAGCCGGTCAAAGTAGTGGTCAGGAACTGCCTTTGAAGATTTCAAGGTTACCAAGAATCTTCATCCGGAAGTTTAATCCACCCTACTTTGACCAACATTTAATTCGATTCTATGAATGATCTAGGAGTTATATATGCATGATTCGCTAGTTCTCATGTCAGTCTAAACAACCACAACAATAACATAGCATAACTAGCTAACAATAGCGAGATCAATGCTCTGAAAAATGTTGTCAGAGTGTTCTAGGTAATCTGGGTTACCCATATTCGCAGATGGTCATGGTCATGGTAAATTGACCTTGTTTGACCCTTTATAACTTTTAATCTACAACAGATATGAACCTGATTCAAGTTCCATATTAAAGATCTCATAACAAATTACAAGTTTAAATATTTAAACAACAAAAACACCTAACAGAATGAGATTTACAGGGTCTGACATTCGTCGTCAGACCATGTTTTAAACTTTTTCTAGATTTTTTTAAAACTTGATTTCGAGCACTTTGATGTTAAGGATCTGGGATCTAACAACCTAGATCACTAAATAACATCTTATCACACAACATTAAACAACAAACAAAAAAAGCTAACATCAGATCAAAAGATTTTTATGTTCTAGAGTTTATACCTTTTCTAAACTTTGATCTTGATTCTAACCTTCTGATTTGTTAATGGTAAACGTGGGGCTTGTTTTTGGGACTGATATACATATATATTTCGTAGGTCTTTGAGATAGAAGGTCTTGGATGATTGTTGTGAGAAAATGAGGCAAATAATAAGACTTTTCTCTCTCATAATCTATATATATGTGACTTGTAATTATTTGGCTGATATATTGAGCTAGATTTGCTAAAGATTAAGTCACATGGGGTAGATGGATTTGGTCACCAACTCCAAATTTGGCTAGATTTGCAAGCAAGCTCAAATAATACAAGAGGGGTACTAATGTCATTTGGCTTAAGAATTTAATGGCATTTTAGTCATTGGTCTAACCTTAGGGTTTAACCACATGGTTTGGCACAAAAAATATTATAGGATTCTAATTAGGCAAAAATGAAATTTTAGTTTCTAAAAATTTCAAATTAAGATTTCATAATTAGATTAGGTTTACGAATTATATTATATTTGAACATTAGGGTTTAAAGTACATTAATTAGCATTAGGATGACTAAATTAGCGATTAGGGTTCATAATTAGCAAATTAGGATTTATAATATAAACATTACGATTTCCTCGAAATTTAGATTTCTAAAAATTAATTAGGGTTTCTCTAATTAACATAAAATTCCACAATACTTAACCTTAATCATACTAACACGATTACACATATGATTCCGAACTCAAATTAAGTTTTAAATTAGGGTTTCTAATTAAGGTTTCTAACTTTTTAGAAATTAGGGTTTTTAAATTTAGAAATTAGGTTTTCCTAATTATTATATAAATGTATAATAGCTATCATTAGACACATTAACTCACTATTACAACTATAAAATGACTTAACAAATTCTTTAAAGTCATAATTGACTTTCGAATTAGGGTTTTTAATCAATTAGAGTCCATGCATAGTAATTAGGGTCTTCCCTAATTAAAATTATATTCTATCATACATGTCATTATTCATATAACACAGTGACTTAACAGATTTTAAAGTCTTATTTGACTGCAAAACTATGGTTTATCAGTAACACCAGGGTTTTCAAATACTGCACCATCATTGACCAATCATTAATAATGCGTACATACAGTACATATTTATAGCACGAAAAAATCAAAATATAATTAATATTATATTATTATTCTCATTCCTTGATCAAAATCCAAAATTAGGGTTTGGATTCCATATCTGATTTCCTTACATATATATCCCATTATTAATTAAGTTAAATAATTAGCTTAATTAATCTGAAATAAATTCATATAATAAAATAATTATTATTATAATTCTATAATCATATTAATTTAATGATATTAAATTAATATCATTAATATCAAATTATTAATTAAATTATCCTTTAAATATTAGAAGTTATATTTTATAACTTAAAATATTTTTAAACACTTTATTTTAATTTAAAATTATTTTTATAATATTAAAATCATTTTTAAACTAATTTATTTAATATAAATATTAAATAAATCTAATATTATTAATATTAAAATATTAATATTTTTCATGACAAAATATCAAAACTTATATTGTTTAACATAAAATATTTTTATAACCTTTAAATCATTTTTATATGGTTTTAAATCATTAATTCTATTTTTCATAATTAATTTAATACATTTATTAAATAACTTAAATATCATTAATATTAATTAATTAATGAAATTCATCACAAAATATTAAAAGTCATTTAAAATAACTTAAAATATTTTCTTATACAATAATATAATTTTAAATGATTTTCAAGTATTAAAATCATTTTAAATAATTTATTTAATATTATAATTAAATAAATTAAATACCATTAATATTTCAAAAATTTTACATATTTATGAAATATACCTAAAATAATTATACACTAAATTTTAGGACTTTAAAATAATTTTTAATAATTTATTTTGAATTTTTTTCTATTTATTTAATTAAAATAATTAATTTCTAAAAATATTTATCGCTGAAAGGGCCCTATAGCTTATTTAAACCGTCGCATATATCGTGTTCTTGAGTGTTCTTGGGCCAAACCTTAACTTCATGTCGATTAACAAGTAGGTATGTTTGACTAATCATAATTGTTAGACCACAATGATTTTGAGCTTGAACTTTTGTTAGGATTGTAGTATTAATGTAATACTACAATCACCAACTGGTTTCATGTCCATTCCATAACATAACAAAAAGATCTAGAGCTCCAAATTTGTTGTCAGGACTGTTCTTCATTTTCTAGGTTTTCCCAGAAATGAAGAACAGTCGAGGCACCCACTTTCCAAGCCTTGAATCACACGTTCTAGGCTTGATAAGTTTGTTCTAATGGTTCACACTTGAAGTATTGATGCCAGTGTACAATTATCAAACACTGTTATAACATTTTATCAACACATATGAGAGATCTAAGCCGGTCAAAGTAGTCGTCAGGAACTTCCTTTGAAGATTTCAGGGTTACCAAAAATCTTCATCCGGCAGTTTAATCCACCCTATTTTGACCAACATTTAATTCGATTCTATGAATGATCTGGGAGTTATATATGCATGATTCGTTAGTTCTCATGTCAGTCTACACAACCACAACAATAACATAGCATAACTAGCTAACAACAATGAGATCGAATGCGAAAAACGTTGTCGAGTGTTACAGGTAATCTGGGTTACCCAGATTTTTAGCATGGTCATGGTAGAATCAACCTTGTTTGACCGTTATAACTTTTTAATCTACAATGATTTGAAACTCGATTCAAGTTCCATATTAAAGATCTCATAACAAATTACACGTTCAAACATTTAAACAACAAAAACACCTAATAGAATGAGATTTACAGGGTTTGACATTCGTCGTCAGACCATGTTTTAAACTGTTTCCAGATTTTTTTTAAAACTTGATTTCGAGCACTTTGACGTTATAGATCTGGGATCTAACAACCCAGATCACTAAATAACATCTTATTATACAACATTAAACAACAAACAACAAAATCTAACATTAGATCAAAAGATTTTTATGTTC